>OU343222.1:343048734-343162252 GCA_910596185.1 Chrysanthemum makinoi
GCTAGAGCAGCTGTGAACCCTGTCAAGGAAATTCTTCGGATTATACCTGATCACAGGCAAGTACTTGTACTGATCACGAGGGAAACCGTGGGCCGTGTACCTCAATTCGACGAAAGTGATCAAAGACACTTTTTCGTGCGCTTTATTCTAACTGACTATGCAGGTAACACCCGACGTTTGCAGCTGATCAGAATGGAGCGGTCAATCCATAGCCGCATGCTCACACAACACATTCATATCTAAAGAAATCATGATTGGTGCATCAATGACTCTGATATTTTCACTCCATGCTTCTGCTACGCTGCTGCCCATATCATGAATCAACGAAAGCTTCCGCTACTCTGATAAGAAGAAATCATGATCCAGAATGTGAGCATGTCGGTCCTAAAGTCACAACACACTAATTACCAACACCACAAAGGTTGAGTCAGAGATTTAATGTGGCTGATGATCTCAATGCTGGCTCAAAACTCAGTATCACGTGGATCAGTTAAAAACCTCCACTCAAATTATCCAAACATGCAATTATGAAGAATCAAAGACTACGAGCTACAGAACAAAGAACATGGACAATAATCCAAGAACAATCTCAATGTAAAATCTGTTTGTATTCAATGTAATTTTAATGTGTGTTTGAGGTGACCTCCCTTAGGAGGAGACTGTTAGGAATTAGAAATTCCAGGTATTAAAGAGTCGGTCACCTCAAGTATATGTAATCGTTAGAGAGGTCGTAGTCGTAGTTATTTTATGTTAAGTAGTATTTAGTTTAGTAACACCGTGGAGGACGGACGGGTCTTTACCCGTTGTATGCCTGATCCAGCAGCCGTATGTGGCGTTTGTTTGTAAGAAACTATAAATACCCTCTACCTCCCAAGTTAGAGGGTTGGAGCTTCAATACCATTTTTTCTTTATTTCACATAGTTCCCAACTCTCTTCCTTTCTCTCACTAGAACTTTCTCTCTCTAAACTCAAGTTAACGCCCCATATGATTATGGTTTAATGTGTTTGTGAAATCTTATATCTAACAATATTGTTGTTGTATGTCGTTTGTGAATAAGCTGTGATGGTAGACTAGATCAATTAGATGTTGTTGTTGAATTTATGATGTTTGTGATATGTTGATTGCTCTGGTATTGAAGATTGTAACTTAGAACTTTAATCAACTGCTTTGACTCAAAAATGTTTTAGCCCTTTTTCAAAATGCACAAGCATGTCAAACAGCAGTCCATTTAATCTTCCAATACTTTTATCAAACAATATTCATAATCAAATCGCTTCTTGACTCTTTAGTAACAAACCACATCTTATTTTAGTGTCAAACCGCATATCCCTTTTTGATACAAAACGCATAATTCAGGCGTCAAAACGCAAAACTTTTTGTAATCAAACCGCATATCTTTTAAAGGTCAACAAACCGCAGTTGACTCAAAAGTCAAACCGCATTTATCACAGACCGCATCATGAACATCGAATCTGGACTGTATTAATAACAAACCGCATATAAGCAGACCACAAACCGCACAGCCGAACAAACCGCATGTAAGCAGACCACAAACCGCACAGTAGAACGTATCATCAGCAGCTTCACAAACAATAACAATATTAGCTAAAACTGCTATAACAAAACTGGTAGAAACAACTTTAAACATATTGTCATGATCAACACAGATTCACATAACCATAAGGAAACTGCAAACGACCATGTAAAATCAGTTATACACCAGATTCAACAACCAATAACACCTAACATCAAGACTGCATCAACACTCATCAAACCAACATCAAACCGCATCAAAACTACACAAACCGCATACAAGACCCAAACAAACCATACGAATCATCACAAAACAACAAAACCTAGGCTCTGGTACCATTTGTAGGATCATACATATTATGTTGTTTGATGATTCGGGTGGTCTAGGATGGTGATAATACAAGAACGCCATTTTAGAGAGATGAAGAGAGTAGAGAGGGAGTTCTAGAGAGTTAAAAAAAATGCAAGGTTAGATTAAGAAGCTCCACCCCTTCCAAGGATGGAAACGGTATTTATAGTTACAACTAATACGTCCTCCTGTCGGACTGTGGATCAGGCATACAGTGGGTAAAGACCCGTCCTTCCTCCACGATGTTACTCTAAGCTAAACTAAGCTAATAACTAACTAATAAACTAGTAAATAACGATATGTCTACGAGCTAACTTATGCTAGATTATATTTGCGGTGACCGACACTTCACTATGGAATTTCTAATTCTTAACATGTACTCACAGGCAAAACATTGTTACAACATATAATCGCATCATGTCACAAATATGTCCAAAATCAAGTAAAAACGTAAATCACAGCATGAAAACAGTTTAAAATATCATTTGAGTACCATTTCCTCCAAGGAAAAACATGTTAAAAGTGGGGCTATGAGAACTCACGTCAAACAGAGTAATACGATGAAATCAAATGTGTGCACGAAAATTGGGGCGTGCTACTTTGACCGTCACCTAAAGTAATGATATGTCTTAGGTTCGGCAAGAATGTTGTGTATGCAATTTTATAAATGTTATATCACCCGTACATGTTTGCATGGAAGTTTAGTTGTGAAAAATATAGTTACGTTAATGTGCTCGTTTATAAGTTTCAATACACTTTTTATAAGACTTATCTAGTTGTTTTCGTTATTATACTATACTTGACTCAACAAATTGTATTTTGAAAAGCTTCTAATGCGTCTAGTAAGTATATATAACATGCTACCACTTTTGATCAAGTCATTTTGGCTAAAACTGCACTTAAATGTCCAAAATTCACTTTAAAACTTTCTAACAGCTTTTCTATAAAGCTGTAAAATAATTATATTTCGTCAAAAGCTTTATTAGGCCATAACTTTCTCGTTTTATCTCCGAATCTAAAGTTCTATATGTCCCCAGGTTCGTATTCAAGTATACTAACAATTTTTTAGTGTCTCGGCTAGTCAAATTATCATTTAACATCCGGTTTTATCACTTGAAAAACTCTAACAGCAACATTTTGTTTAAGGAAAATAGTTTTCGTCACCTAACTTAAAACTAGCATAACTTCTTCGTTATAAGTCTGTTTTAACCCGTTCAAGCGACCACGTTTTCGTTATTAAGTCTATTTTTTTATTTCTTTAGCCTAATATTACTTATAACCAACTGATGATTCTGGTTAGGGTCGAACGTGACAGCCCCCAACTTTTTAGTGTCAAAACCGTATTTTTTTCTACTTCATAATACCAAAATCAGCTCCATATCAATCCCAAAACTATCCTAAATCTTTCACCAATTCCTCAATAATTAAAAATAGTAATTTAACAACTTGGTTAGCAACATATAAAGTTTAATTCATCATGGTTATAAAATTTACGTAAACATGTACATGGTGATATCAAATTGCATGTAAATCATAAGTCATGAAATTTACATAATGCAAGGTGTGTAAAGTTTATAAAAAAATGGTGTAGTGACTTACTTGAACTTAGAAAGTGCAGGTGAAGTTAGTGAACACTAATGTACCCAAGTTACTACTCCAAAACCTTTTGTATTTGATTATAAACCCAAGTAAGCAAAATGCTTCTTTTCTTTGTTTTTTCTTGCCCTATTTGACCACTAGTTGCTTGAGTGAGTGAGATTTGTTGTGTAAGTTAAATATTAGTAAAACATTGTCTCTTTATATAGTAAGATCAAAGCATAGGATAGGATGAGTATTTATTTATTAAACTAGTTTAGGTCAAAAATGATGATGTTAGGTGGTCTTCGGGTGTTTGAGCCGAACAAGCAAAGGGGAGGGGGGCAACATGCCTTGTCTCCTCACTTTACCCATTAAATGGTGGTCTTTGGGTTTGTTTGGGGTTTAATGAAGTCATGGTCAAACATATGACAAAGTAAGCATAGTTTATTATAAAATAAATGTTATAGCCTAACCATTTTAAAGAGTATAAGAATGTATTAAAAATAATCGTTGGGAGTATTGGGTACACTATGTGTTCATGAAAATTGTGAGAAACGTTTATTAATTTAATAAATTGTACGTAAATAAAATGCAATTGTACTAGAAATTAATTTATGAATTGAAGGAGTGGCAATGTACTAAAAATAAACATGTAGACTAAATCTTAGTCCAAAGTCATTGTGCACAAGAGGGTGTTTCTTGTTTACGCTATTCGACTAAATAATTATACGAAATGGTGAATGTGTAAGCTTCCAAAATAGAATAAATTTTAAGTTTGAGGTTGAGTAAGGACCTGGAAAAGTACGGGTTGTTATAGTTAAGCACATGCCGGATCCTTTTTTTTTTGTTAAAATTATTGGGGTGTTTATTTTTATATTGTCTTATCAAATACAACTAACAGTTTGCTCGCGCAAAGCTCATGTTTTTGAGGCTTGCAAACTTATTAGCTTGAGCTTATGAACTTATATAAGCCAGAAGATCAACGTAATAAGCTCATAAGTTAGAAATAGGTAGGTTGGGGATTTTCAAGTTTTATAGAAGCTCATAAGCCTAGTAAATAAGCTAACATAAAGACCCATGTGATACTTTTTTGATGGATTATGATTTGTTTTTATTATGATACTTTTTTGATGGATTATGATTTGTTATTATTATTATTATTATTATTCTTTTTTGCGGATACTTGTAGCAACTGCCCATTTCCTTTGATTACACGGGTATGCTGTCCCTCGGTTTTGCGCCCTAATGGCATTCAATATATTTTGTCACGAGTTCTTTTGTTTTTGTCCAAAAGTTCAAACTTGTTAGAATTGGTGCCTATTGTAGTTTGCTTTGATTTAAAGATATGTATTGTAGTTGGTTTTTCTTTTACAAGAACACATTTTATGGTACGTTTAATAACCAGGCCCAAGCCCAAAATTACCAAACTTATAGCATTTAGGCCCACACGTTGTTCTAGACATGGTCCAACATATGGGCTTGCACTGATTAATTGACAGCTGACCCACCTGGTCATCTGGCTTCACACATATTTTGCATTTGACGCACCAATATATAAAGGGAGACGATATACACAACACAATAACAATGTATGCATCATCCAACATTTCAACAATCAAGTTTCAACTTATAATACATCGAAAACACAAAATTTTACAAATATCCCAACCACAAAAAGCCACATATACAACTTCAAGTATAGTTCCCATATAGTCAAGGCCGCGCCGTTAATTTCGGGGCCCTGTGCCGTTTAAAAAGAGGCCCCTTTTTTAGAAAAACATAAAAAAATCATCCTCTTGAACTCACAATGTTAAAATAAACTGTAGTTACAAATACAGAAAAATAATATAAAATGTAAACAACGACAAGAAAAAGCTTGCACTTTACCTATATTGGTATAACATTAATTCCTAAATCTTGAAATGACTCAACATCACATATTGAATTGTATAATATCTATTCATTCAATCTACAAATAGTCCATGCCAATAACATTTTAAATTTAAAATTTGAACAGATACAACAAAAGAAATTAAGTGGAGGAAAAAACTAGGCAAGAAAAACATACGAAATAATATTAAACGAATAAAAAAAACGAAGGCTCAAATGTTTATAAGTTTTTTTTGTAGTTTTTGGGATAATACACGGGCTCGAATGGACTAGAAGTGGACCAGAGGAGGTATTTTTATAGAACTAAGTAGTCTATCAATTGTGGCCCTAATTATTACTATATGTATATAATTTGGGGACACGAAACGGTGGCATGTAATGTCGTTTAGGGCCAACCGTTTCACCCTTGGGCTACAAAAAATACTTCTTGCCCTGTTATCTTGGCCCGGTCGACAAAAATCGTTGCCGCCTTTCTCTTATGATAAGAACGGAGCGGCGACTTTTCCAGAACAATTTCCATCTTTCTCACATACATAACGGTGAAGTGGAGGATGACGGTCCCGATGGAAGTGACGAGATATCTTGAAAAACAAGTAACAAAAACCGAGTTTTTAGCATCCACAGTCTGAATTTATGGTCGGGAGTTGGATGGTGACAGCTTAAGTTTGGAGAAAAGGATTTGTGATGAAGAAGAATCTTTGTTCTTTTTTTACTATCTCTCAGGTATGTGTTTTCTTTAAATCTTTGGGATTTTTCAAGTTTTTTTGTCTTCAATTATTTATATGATGTTGATGGTGGGGGAGGTTAATAAAGGTAAAGTTTCTTTTTCGTTGGGTTTGATAACGATATAGTGTTTACGGTTTTCATTTGATATTTTTTCTTAACATGTTGCGTTGATTTCTTCGAATGAGGGTTTTTAATTACGGTACTTTTGTTGTTTTGTAGGGAGTGTTTGGATGAACTTATTATGACAGCTTATGTTTACTTTAGAACATGTATACAGGTGATAAAAAGGGCACGTTGTACAGGTGTGGGTCTATACCTTTATAGTAGTTTGCAGGTAACAGCTTCAAATGGTCTCCTCAGGTATGTCTGTATGCTTAAAACTATGCTTATGCTTAAAACTATGCTTATTGCTTGACGGTCTCAGACTGTTTAAAATGAATCCTTAAAAGTGGGACGTATCTATGTTACTTATGTTGCCCGTCATGTTTCCACAGTTTTGAGTTGGTAACTTTGCTTTTACGGTCTTTTCATATGTTGAAGTTCTTATATTTGGTGACTGGCAATAGGGTGTTTGGGATTGTCTATTAAAAGTTTAAAACAATATTTTTCTTCATTGTCTCTAGGTTTTATAGCTACCAGCTTTCAGAAGGTGTGGTTCAGAGGCTGTTATTCAAAGGGTTTGGTTTATGGGGTGTTGTTCATGGGGTTTAGTTTAGTCGGTGTGGATCAGAAGGCATGGTTCAGTGGGTACGGTTCAGAGAGTGTAGTTTATTGAATGAATAATTTGGAAACTAACAACTATTGTTCTTTCTGAGGTGAGTTGCCCGTACTACTGCTCCCTGATCTATACTTTGTTTTGGTATCAACATTCATGTCCTGAATAATTTGCAGATCAAAGAGGAAAATAACCAACATGGAGACCGCCTTCGTACTGCGTTGTCAAACATAATGAACAAAAACCTTACGTTCGAGCTGAAGAGTCTTCGCGTGAGTAACTGTTCTATACTTGAATTTCATTTATATAGTAGTGACTTATTTTCACAATACTGTCTTGAATCCCTATTTATATGGCCTGCTCCATACGGAAATATTAGTATCGATTAATCTATGCCATCAACAGTTCATACGGAGAAGTAAATTGTTGTTTCGAGTTGCTTATGTTGTCGTAATTAAAAAAATGTGCTAGCTTAGCTTTGCAGTCACCAAGTCTGTACATTATCATGTGCTCCCTTTGATTAACATTGCAAATTAATGATCGTTTTCCATTTTGCAGCATCTTTTGAATACTTCAGTCACAGCACTGTACAGTCTTACAAAGAACTTCGTCAAAAGACCGATCGTTTGGAATTACAAGTATTCTGATTAGCCCTAAAAATCCAACTTCATGCTAAGTACGTTTCGTTTCACTAATCTTTTAAACATGTATGTATGATAAAACTAAAAGCCATTTCACTTAATTAGTTGTATATGTTATATATATATATATATTTTTTAATGTGTCGACCAACTACTTTCTACGATACGACCTGTCAATTGGTCAAACATTATTGTTTTGGATAATTGCAGGTGTTGTTACATACTCTCACATAGATTCCCTAAATAGCACTCCAGGGACGTGGGCGACGCTACGGGCTTGGAATTGGTATGCCATGGACCAAGTTTCGACCACTGCGAATCAGGACCAACGCGTGAACCATGTAAGCTATTAGTCATTCTTTCAGTATTTGGGATGTTTAGGGGTGTTTATTTGACTATTGTTTTGTTGTTTTACTATTAATTTTGCTAATATATTGTTTTCATCTATTGTAAAGTAATACAACACTTATGTTGTATATCTATTGTAGATATCCTCAAAAAGGATGTTGCTTTACGGGGCATTTGGACTATCTTGCTCATCAGTTAAGTAATAGCAACAAATAATAAGGTACGTTATTATTTTCATTTTTGTCTGCATATCATCAAAAAATTTGTCCGTATTAGTCATTAAATAATAGCGATTGTGTCGTTGGTTTACACATATATTTGCGCTATCAGATTTATGTTTCCCATTATCTACTTAAGGTTCTGCTTCGATATCTCTATGTGTTGTGGGTCATTTTAAATAAAACTAAGTGGGTTATTAAGAAGTGGTTGTCCGTAACCCCAAACCAAACACATCCTTAATGTGGGTCATTTTAAATAAAACTATGTTGCATTAGTTTATCTCATGATGTGAGGGTTGCACCATTAACATATAACAATGGTAAGTACCAAAACCGATACATAACTGAGTCAGTAGCACACAACAGTCGTAATTTAGGCTTATAATATTTAAAAATGTATATACATTTGTAATATCGTCAATCATGTAATATTTCGAAAAGAAAGGTGTTTTTTTTGGTTAAAAACATTTGATTTAGCAATAGTAACTGACGGAATACCTTTTGGAAATAAGTAGTGACTCATCATTATCATAAGACCGTACATTTAAAGATCCAAACCTAACCTCATATACTAATACATCCTATACTTAACAAGTCAGCTTCGAACTATTTATAGAGATTACTACTTTCATGCGCCCATGATATGTAAAGCACTAAAATTCAGTTACGTTAGTACCGAGTAATATAGTAGTGGACGTAAATGCTTCAGAGGTATTTGGCTAGCACGTTACTTTTTATTTGCTATTAAACTATTTCTGCTGTTAAAACATCTATGGCACAGGAATATGAAAATGAAAATAAAAGAGCCCCATTTTATTAATTGAAGAATTTTTATGTATGTCATCACTTCAAATAACCAAACAAAAACAGATGTTACAGCAGTTGATCCAAGGTACATGAACCAATTACTTGAGATTTGCAAACCTTGGCGTCTTGCTAGAGACAGCTCGAGTATGGATGTTCATTGTTTGGCTTCGTCATCTCGGGTCTACCATATCTGTCAAAGGCTGAACTATACTACAAGAAACCACGAAGTTACCATGGTATAGCTGACAAGGCAAATGAGGTGTTCTATAAACTCAGCAACACAAGTATCCAACTCCAGGCCTATGTGTTTCATGGTGAAAACCGAAAACAAACTACAGATACGTATTTTGACGTTCTTTTTATTTATAAACTTTTTGGTGTTCTTTTTCTTAATCTTTGGATCATATATTCATATTTTCTTCATAGCTTAACAATGTACATGTGCCTATTCTTTATTCCAGTTGTAAGAGCTACTGATAAGTTAACATGATCGAATTGCTACTTTCCTCTATGCGCATTTGTTATTTGAGTTTGGTCAAAACGTTAAGATATTTGTTGCTGTCTTTTTCCTTGGTTTACCATGCAACAAATTTTTCAAACTACTTTTCATAGAAAAAAACAGCTTCTTCTAACTTTTCTTTTTGAACAGTATACGATAACGTTGGTTTCAAAACATTAATAAGTATCATCGCAATTTAACAGATATACTTCAGGGTTTTTCCCTGGGGCGGGGGTAGGATCTGTCTATATTTTACCTCCCCCATACCTCGCTTAGGCGGGATTGGGTATGTTGTTGTTGTTGTTGTATCGCAATTTAACATGAAACAGATATACCGATAAATATAAAATACCCCCGCCGCAACGCGGCGGTTTCGTGGTAAACCTTGTTCTTGGAATTTTGGGGGTCTGCATATGCCTAAAAATGGTCCTGAATGAAGTTAAATAGAAATACAGTTATAACTCTATAATATTGGGTTAAAGAAATGGTGAATACTACGGCTGCCAAATTATTAAAAACAAGGATTGCTTCGGATCCGCCGCGTTGCGGCCGGGTATTTTGTATTTAATAGAACCCAATCCATCTCTTACATTTTATACCAACAAAACTTCAAGTATGGTTTGAAAATCTGCTGTGACCTGGTCACGTTGCTAATCATGTTTCGGCTTCTTAGCATCAGGGCCACTCTCCAGATGGGGAAATGTTGACACTATGCATATGTTATTGGTTCCTGATCGTCGTTGGCCCAACGCGGTCCTCTAATTTATGTGGAATAGTTACACTTGCCTTATGTGTTCTGCCTCGGGCACATGTGGGTTTGGATAGTATCTGCTTGTTGGTATTGCTAACAATTGCAATTCTCCCTGTTGGAACAATGTTGGTTGAATAAGCTAGCGTGGCGTCTATATTATCACTTTATGAGTTCACTTACTACGTACCTGAAAATCGAACGTTCGATGCCTTGACGAACACATTTCCCCATGTGTACTCATTATTGGTCAGTCGCCACATGTTTGCACGTCGCACCTTGTAAAATGCATAGATAAAATACTGTTAACTCGAAAGTTCATGTGCAGCAAAAAGGTGCTTGACAATTTATGCATGTATATCTACATGAGTCGAATGCATTATACTCTTTAGGCGGCCTTTCAAAACAAATGAATATATTGATGCATTAACTACTATTATTAAATCATCATATATATATACCAACATCTAACTGACTCTAGCTTAAGACACAAATCTGTGCCAAAGTACATAAATATCAACTCATATCTTGCGGCATTTATAACACGAATGACCATACCGTCAAAAATAGGCATCAGCATGAATGCCAAAACAGAAATAAAGACCCGAAAAAGAAAAAGGCCAAACATACCAGCAATATGAAAGTGAGTTTGTGCAGGCCCGTAACCAATCGCATACTCTTCAGAAGGTGTATAATATTCCGGAATCTGGGATCGAGTTACAAATGCTAGAAAAAGAAACATACATGTCAAGTGATAAAAGACTATGAATTCCCAAAACCATTCAAAGACACCATAAACGTAAACATAGCATGTAAAACGGTTATCAGTATATAGACATAAGAGTATACCATCAACAGCTGAGTTGTAAAGATCTTCCACCTTTCCCTTTCCCTTGCCAATGACTGGAGCAGCCGAAGTCAGCCTTCTGAGGGAATCTGGCTCATTTATTGTCAACTTAGTTGAAAATTAAGGCAACGCATACAGAGATTCCATCATATCATCCAACCTTTGTACATCCCCGTGACCAAACGGCTGCTGGTGAACGACATGAGATGCCTGTCTTTTGCCCCTACCTACGTCAGACCTGATGATAGCCACCGATGCAAGCGCACACGCATCAGTAGTAATCGAACATAAAGAAGCAGTGGCATCCATCGTATAATGTGAATGACCACTACCCCCAAAATCCAAACAGCCCCTATACCAATTCTTTATAACAATTAGAACCACGACGTTCTCAGGGGTCCGCCTAACTTGTCTACTAATATTCGTATAAACGTATAAGATAATTGCAACGCTATTTGTAGGCAGGATTAACATTGTTTTCTATTTGAGATTTATAGTAAAGTCACATATATGCATATCCTATAACGACAATGATGATTTGGAAACCATAATTACTTACGAAATCCATAAACTGATTAACAATCTCTAAAAAGTAACTTCTCAAGCATGCAATAATCGTAGCAGATTCCCAAAAAGAGTAGAACCATCTGATTTGATTCGTTCCCATTTCATAAAAACAACGAGCTTAACTGTTATTTATTTGGTGAATAAGAGTTCCCGGTTATATAGCCAGTCTACCTTTTGGTTCTGTGGATTTTCTCGTTGCAATTCACCTATTGTGACTCGGTTCTTTGTCTTTTGTCGCTCTGTGTCTGGAAATTTTTGTTGCTGAATGTTTAATATTGCCGATGGTTGCAGGAACTGGTCGTACCTGCATAAATATTTGTTGTTAGTTTAGTTTCATATTGTTGTGTGTGTGTATTGTTGGTAAACGACTAATTACACAGTATTTCATGAGTTTCTGGTATGTCTGGGACTGGGTTAAGGCAGTAGTATGTTGCAGGGAAGGTTGAAAGTTGGAGGCCTACATCAGCTGAGTTGTTAGTTCTCAAGATGATGTGATAGTATTCTGTAACTTATAATCTAAGGAACTTACCACCATAGGTTTTGACATAGAATGAACTAAAAGTTATGCGCACGGGGTTTTGAATGTGTTCACATTCTTCTGTGCTGAAAGCACGTGCTTTTCATTCCAAAAAGTGAATCTGATAGTCTCTCCCCTGGTAATTGTTACACTTACGTGTTGGATACACTCAATGTAATCTGCATACGTCAAAAGTAATTGTTAGAGTTATAGTTAAAGTTATGTTACAAATATCAGTACGTTGTACCTTTCCCTTGTTTTTTATCTGCTCTTGAATACAGTTCATTATATGCAGCAAAGTTGAAATGGTGTTTAATGTAGCCATCTCCTTTCCTTTCCTTTCTTTGCACCTGTGACAGATACAAATATCGTCGGATTTTTGATAGACAAATAAAAAAGAAACACAACCCATCTCCAAAAACACAAATTAAACAAAACCCACATAATCATTTTGCAAAAAATCAGAATAACTAAAGAAATTAAAGATATAAATTTCAAGAAAAAACGCACCTTCGAGAGGGCGGTGAAGCAATTATCGTCATCAACAACCTGATTGTCTCTTACTTGTTTAAGTGACCAACCTTCTCATCACTAATAACATCCCGTAAACCTAATAAGTAACCTATCGCAAACACCCCTAATAGTTATATAATGACTACCGAAGTCCCAACCCCAAACACCCTTAACATCTCAAACACCCCCAAACTAAGACCAAACTGTAATTCTTATGATCCATTTTACAAAAACTCAATTTCACCTTTTGTACCTAATCCACAATGTAAATGCTAAAACGTTCAGGGTTTTACAAATCAGTAACCTATATTTCTACTAAACCATACGAATGAAAAACATGAGTATAACTAATCCTTAATTCTGAAACAGTAACCGTAAGTAATCAACCCATGTTGTTAAACAAATCCACACATACCACAGCTTTTACCGACACCAAAGTCCATACAAATAAAAAACGTCCGCCTCAAGGTTATCCATGAAAGATTTTAATGTCGTCTTTCTGTAGCTAATCTAAGACGCAAATGGTAAAATGTCTTAGCTTTTACAAATCCAAATGAATGGAGAAGATCAACACAACTTACCTTTAATCTTCAAACAATAAGAATTCCCTATTTGTTTACCTACTGTAATACAGATATACAAAAATGTTTCAGCTTAAAAAATGTAAATAGATGGTAAACATCATTGCAGCTTACGTTTAATCCTCAAACAATAACCGTAAGCAAGCAAACTATATTAGTACTAAAGTATAGTAATTCCTAATCCTCAAACAATCACCATAATCAACCAACCTATATTTGTACTAAAGTACAATTATTCTGAATCCTCAAATAATAACCATAAGCAATCAAGTTATGTTTCTACTAAAGTATAAGAATGAAAAACTTTTGTGCAACCGATACCTAATCCTGATACAATCACCGACAACTAATCTTGAATCCTCAAACAATAACCATAACTAATCAAGTAATAATTCCCAAAAAAATTCACACATCAAGCACAACTTTAAAAGAATAAATCAGAATTAAATTCGGGTTAACCCCAAATTTTTTTACCTAACCTAGGATACAAATGTTAAAGTATCCTGGCTTTCAGAAATCATAACATCAGTAGAACATACCCTTAATCTTTCAACAACAACCTAAACTAACAAAGTAAGAATTCCACTAAAGCCTAACAATAGCTAATCCTCAATCGCAGAAAAAGATGATAGAACAAAGAAAATGAAGGCAGCCAACAGAAAGAAAAAAACCCACAAAAACCACATACCGTAAAAAAATCAACAAAAGGAAAGAGCTAAACAACCGATTAATTACCTCCAAGCCTGAGTGAGACGTAAAAGGCAGATAGTGGAATGACAGGTAAGCTGAGACAGTGGAGAAAAAGACATGTATGTCGATAAGGAGCCCGCCAAAAAAAAGGTGAGTCCTAAACGACATAGGTGGGCGTCGTATGGTTGTCCGTAGTATAATATTTGGAGTCGGTCTTAGGTTTTTGTCTGTGAGTAGGGAAAAGTTAAAAACAAAAGCCGTAAATTATTAAAAGTATTGTGTTTTTTTCTTTAATTGGCTCAAATTGCCCTCTCATTATAGCCTGAATTTCGGCCCCATGCAATTTCGCGATATTTTTCAAAATGAATCTTAGCAATGTCAAGGCTGGACGTACATTGCAATTCAATATAAAAGAATTTGGATATAAAATAGAAAACAGCCACCTCATTGTTGAAGCAACTGTTACTTTTTGATTTAAATGCTTCAGGCTTTTGAGCCAAAACTCTAAGCACACGCACTCCATCTAATGCAAGTTCTGGTTGGTCCTGACAACTCGTAATAGGATATTTGCAAACTATTTAGTTAACGATGTAAAATTCTGTGAAAAAGGCAATAGTAGTGAAATGCGGGACTAACTGTATGTATGTAAACAGAAAATGTGCAATCATTCCCTTGGAACCTTGGGAAGCTAGAGAAACCTAATATCTCCACTCGTTGAATCCATAACTCATTTCACTACATCGTCTATGCAAACAATCCCTTCGAAATTCAGGAATAATTCACCTATTGAAAATGAGAGGAAATGTTTATTTCATAATGAGTGTCGCACCTAGTTTAAAATACTAGGAGAGGTATTTATACATACAAATACATAACCGAACCTTACAAGAATAGATAAATTACATAAGAGACCCTATACTATTATCTTCACTTTTACGTCTAACAATAAGCCCTTATTTGAACATCATGGCTTATAACGAAAGGTATTTCTCGCGCCATACGTAGTAAAATACAAATACATTAAAAGACTGTAAAATTGGCTAAATGAAAAGATAAGTAATACGACTGCAATATAGGGAAAATTTAGAATCAGTACTTTTGACTCTTTGTTGATAAGTAGGGAAAAGTTTAAAAAGAAAGCCACAATCATACCTCCTATAGATAACAAAAGTGTTAATATACTGAACATCAATCTCGTGGGCAATGATTTCTCGAAATCTTCTTCAGCATAACGAGATGTGAGGAGACATAAGACATTGATGATTGATGTTGATGAGGATAAAAAAGCGAGGGTACAATAATTCATGAACTGTGGGAAAACGTCTTTTTTGCTAAATACAGGATAACCAGTGTCTTGGTTATATCCACCTGCAAATGTAATTGTTGCAGCAAATGACATACCGGCTAAAAGTGCTGCAACCACCATCAACTGAGCACCTGTTTCTTTCAGCCACTTCTCACCTTCAGTAACTAAATGTTTGTGATGATTGGTGAATTCTTCACGTGGTGTACAACCTGAAGCATTCTTCTTTTCTCGCAAAGAAAGCGGAATCATTCTCTCCACTTCCTAATAAACACAAAGATTAGATCATAAATCTTCCTTAATATCAATTATCAAAGAAAAATTTGTAATGAATTGTACAAAAAAAGGTAATTTTGTCTTTCTCTTTTGCTTACTAACGGTGACTATCCACTAATTACATTGTTACATTTTTTACACCTCATCTTTCTAAACATTAATACATTATATTTATAAAGGCGCCTTCTAAGTGATTACATTGTTTCATTTTCTACCTCTTATATTTATAAACATAGATATATTTTATAAACATAGAAATATAAAAGTATTTCAACCCGGCGTGAAGTGCGGGAAACGTAAAGCTTGCTAATTAGTAGTATCAGTTATCAAAAATTAATATTCAGTGGATAGTAATTTAAAATTTAGCCTATATAAAATTTTCTAATCTTTTACTTTGTATTTAGCTTTATGTAAATATAAATTTTTCCTTAATATTAACAACCAAAAATTTTGCTTTTTAAAATTTATCCTTTTCAACTAATTACTTTGTATTCTTGGTCCGGTGGTTGAAAACATATCATTATTATACCAAAAGTCGAGAGTTCAATTTACAATTCTTATATTTAAAAATAAAAACTTACACGAATATCTAACGAGAACCATCCTGTTGCAACGTACGAGCACCCGAAAACCTTGTTATGATCAATTTTTTAAGAACCATATGACATCTATGAAGAATACTAGTTTGGTAGTAGAAGAAATCATGCCATCTTTATTAGCATGACATTCACTCATTTGGTACATGTGAATAAAGGTGGGTGCGTTTGTTTAGTAGGAAGGAATAACAAATGTATGAGAACAGGTTTGGGAATGAATTGCAATTGGTATGGATTTATCAATAAAGATTATTTGGTTTATAGTTGGGTTAGGGTAATACATAAAGAAAATAAAAGGAATCACTAAACATGCCATTGGGGTATGGCTAAACCCATAGTTTGTAGGTTTCCAGAAACCTATCCTCCTAACCAAACATGTTATTTGATTTTCATTCCCATTCCTGGTAGCTAAACCCTCCAACCAAACACACATAGTTTTTAATAGCAATTATTAGAAGTGCGAGTAAATGTCCAACTTCTTATATAATGCAATTACTAAAAGAATAGTCTCTATAGACACTTTTTATAAGTGTGAGTAGATTTCTTACTAGTTGTGACTGACACTTTAAAATTTTGAGAGTAAATTATGTTAGATTTTACCTACAATTTTCTAGTTAGTGTGAGTAGAAGTTTTGCATATATCGACACATTCTATATAGAGATACTAACACTCAACTCCTAATTCAGATGAGTTGTTTGGGCTTTTCTTTTAGTTTTTTTTATAACACATGCAAACTCCTATCTTTTCGATCGATCTCATAAATGCATTTCACTCCCTAGTTGATCTCATCCACCCCTCAATATTGAAACAATTGCAATGAATCATCTCATTTACACACTTCAGTCCTTTATTAATCCGTGAAATTATTGAATTTGAATGCTTATATTTTACGCTTGATCAATTTGCTAGTGTGTGTAGGCAAACAATTTATCAATCTCCTAGTAAAAGTTATACACATTTCATATAGGAACTTACGATGTAATTTTTTCTCCTTTATTTCTCTTATCTACAAAACGTCAAACACCCCTCTTCATAAAATGACTCAAACATCATCGTTATTCATTTCATCTTGTACTTCTCGCCACCTCCACTACCATCATCGTCTTCTTAACATTTTCTATATTGTAGTCCGTCTAAGTTATGCACCATCCTAGTGTGCATGTCATACTTGGTAATGGTTTTTAATTTAAAGTGCAGTATTTTTTATTCGAAATTTTGGTAGTTATGTATTATATACACAGAAAAGTTATGCGCAAGTCAAATAAATATGAGACATATTATTTTTGTCATTATAGGCATAGTTTTATTGATATTGACACACACATACGTTGGTTGTGTTTGTTTTTCTAATAAAATCACTTCATCTTTACTATATATAATTTTTCATATCCGTAAATTTATTGTAAAAAAAACATAATAAACTAAAATACATGATTCACCGAAAACTTTTACTTCAGAAGGGTACCCTGCTAGTACTAGCTATAATCTAATAATGTAAGACCGTTTTTTATTTGCTCTAAATTTGCTAATTGTTATATTCCTCGTATTTGGTTAGAACTATAAAAAAAAATAAAAAAAATCTAGATGAATATAATATCGGTTTGACCCAGC
This sequence comes from Chrysanthemum makinoi, assembly GCA_910596185.1. Classification (NCBI taxonomy): domain Eukaryota; kingdom Viridiplantae; phylum Streptophyta; class Magnoliopsida; order Asterales; family Asteraceae; genus Chrysanthemum; species Chrysanthemum makinoi. The sequence goes on from OU343222.1 coordinate 343,066,290, forward strand.
CGTTTTATATGTTTTTCTTTACGAAATCTTCAAAATTTGATAACTTTTTAATTTGTCATAATACCGGTTTGACCCGACGGTTCAACCCGTTAAACTTGTAACCCGTTGAACCGTTGACTCGACCGGGTCAACTAAAAACCCAAATTTCTGGCTCCACCATTACATGTTGATATAATTTTGTTTCGAATTACAAATACACAAAAAGTTAATAAAACAAGTATTAAATGATACAATATACATCGAACTTTCATATATATTCCCAATCCCATTTTTTATTAACTTATTAACAACAAAATTATCCAAATGCTTTTTAAAACTTATTAAAATCTACAAATATTTTCAAACTTCACTTTTTTTTTAACAAACTTCTTTTATTCAAAATCTTGTTTTACGATTAAAAAAAAAAAAAAAAAAAAACTTATAAAATACACACCTTCAGTCTTCCCTCTCAAATGTGATTTCACTGTTCCATATTCGCCATTCATCCGCCTCCTGCCATCCGCCATCCCCCGCCTGTCGTCCGCCACCGCCGTCCACCACAGTCTTCTTCTGTTTAAACTCTGAGTATTATTTTACCCTAATTTTGACCTAATTTTGCTCGATTTTAATACTATTACAATATGTTAGTTTGATAAGTTTTGACATAATTTTTGTTGCCTAATTTGTTTTATTTTATCGGTTATATATGTTCTGTTACTTTAAGTTATTGTGTGTAACTGTTTTTATAAGTTTGTTATATAATTCTAATTGATGACGTCACTGTTTAAATTTGTTATCTATAAGATGTACGGATGTGTTTGTGTAGTACTGTAGTGTGATTTAGGTTATTGTTGATTGAGCTTATTATAGTTAAGTTAGATTTGTACTTGACTTTACGGAACGATATTATTCGAAATGTAGCGCCAATTGACGAAGTCATTGTTTGTATCGTTTAAATTTGTTCTCTATAAATTGTACTCATAATGTCATTTAGGAATGAACAACTTATGTGTATGTGAATTTTGTTTGTTGAGATATGAATTTAGATTTGTACTAATTTAACTAATCAATTTATGAGTGTTTGGTTGATTGCTTGTTAATTATTACGGATGAATTGTTATGGCGATGTTTGTGAATTGTTATGGTCTTTAATGTGAAATTTATTATATAGGCAAGTTTCTTAATTTTTATTTAATTATTATAATAAGTGTAAGTACTTTTGTTTAATTTCTTAATTTTTAAACTAATATAGGCAAGTTTCAATTTCAAAACACACAGTTTGAATTCATATTTGAAAAAATTTTGGTTAACATTGATGATTCAATATGCAATCAACCAATGAATGAAGTCAACGCTGTAATTTAGAAAAATCATTAACAAGACTCACTTAAGTAATTCTCATTCTTTTCCAAAACTTAGATTTTATCATTGCCTAAATTAACTATTTTTAGGTTTTGAAAAAGGATCGCAAACCAATTTTTCAAAATGTGGGTTTCATTACAATCTTCTATTTTCTAACAAATATTAAATTTAAATTAGATGAGATTGGTATAAAAATTATTGTTGAGATTATGTTTTTTTTGGAGAAATTTATGAGATTTGAGAATAGTGATGATGTTAATTTTAGAGAGAGAAGCAGAAATTTAGAGAGAGAAGCAGGATGAAGAGATAAAGAGAGGGTGTTGGTGGTGATGGTATAATTTTATTGATTAAATACACCATTAGTCCCTAAGGTTGTACCAGTCTTACCACCAAAACAATGAAATGATCATTTTGCCCTCATATGCAAGGCACATGGCGAAACTAACAGACGTTGACTAACAGAAAATTGGTCAAGGGACTAGTTTGGTATTAAAAACCCAATTTTTAGACTCCCCACGATGATAATGCCTAGGTTTGTCCCAACGCGAAACGGATTGACAAGTTTAGGGACCAACGGTATATTTTAGTCTTTAAATTATAAACTTGGATCAGCTTTTTACCTTGGTATTATATAGGAATCCATTTTTAATTTCTTTGTCACTTTTATTAGTCTGATTGATAGTCATATTGTTTATTTTTCTTTGGGGCTTTTGCATTTATATCCTTCCGAAAATGCAAAATTGCATATATATCCAAAGCATGCATAAAAACTATTCTACTATGTGCATAAAAAACTTGTACAAAGGATATATATGCAATTATTCACTTTGGGAGAGATATATAGGCATTTTTGTCTTTTTCTTCTTTTGTTTCTTAACAGATCAAGGATTGGTAGTTTTTGTATTTGTTTGTTTTTTGTGCATAAACATGTAGCGTTTGATAAATTTCTATGAAAAAGACTTGTTGAAAAGGCGACCATCTTTTTTGTTTTCAAAGGTATGTTAGCATTTGATTCGTTTTAAATTCAATATGGGAGCTGATACGTGGGCTACTAGTACAAGTGGAAAATCAAGTTTCCTTTAGTTTAAGTGTTAGTCTTATGATTAAGTCTTGACTTGGTCACCTCCTCTTCATGGTCCGAATTCCATGCTAGTATGGAGACCAATTCTAGTTAAGTGTTGCATGCATGTTCACATGTTTTCTTATTATTCCTAAAGTCTAGTAAGTAGTGGTAGAGTAACCCATGTTCTCATGTTGTCATTCATGTGTCCTAGAGTCTAGGAAGTAGTTGTTATTGTTTATTATAAATATGTACTTTGCATTGAGAATAAACAAGAAGAAAGAAGAGAAAATTGTTCCAAGTTTTACGTATTTAGATATTGACTATTGTTAGTTGTAGTCATATCATTGGTGCTTTCATTTTCCTTACCATGCCTCCTAAAAAAGACAATCCACCACTTGAAGAAACAATGGTAGCTATGGCTCTTGAGTCCCAAACCATCACCAACGAACACATCAGGGCCACCCAAACACAATCGTCATCTTCACAACTCGATATCATAATGAAACAACTCGCAGCACAATATGAACAATCTGCCACCCTCATCTCGACCATTGCTCAAAATAATGCACGTGCCCAACAACTTCCACCACCAAAAAACGTGCCACCACCTCCTCATGGGCTGCAAATTCGGCCACCCAAACTCAACCTTTCGGCATTTGACGGATAAAACCCTCTCGATTGGCTTTTTCAAGCCGATCAATACTTCACTTTTTACAACATCACACCACCCCAACGTCTTTCCATGATTGCCTTTCACCTCACCGGAGATGCTCTAAGTTGGTACAAGTACCTTGTCAACAACCGTCTCCTTACAACCTGGGAAGCATTCACACGTGCCCTTGAAACACGCTTTGGTCCATCAACTTATGATAATCATCAAGTCGCGCTTTTCACACTTCAACAAACCTCCACTGTTACCGTATACCAGACGGAGTTTGAACGATTAAGAAATTGTATAGTTGAGCTTCCACCTGAAGCGTTACTAAATTGTTTTGTCTCGGGTCTCCGTCAAGACATCCAGCAAGAACTCGCCATTTTACGACCTCAAACCATCACCCAAACCATCGGTCTGTCGAAACTTATCGAGGACAAAACAAATGACCAACCTTCACCACCACCGAAGTCAGCCTCGACAACGGTTTCTTCCCCTAATTCCGAGACACTACTGGTCAAGCGCTTAACCCCTGCAGAAATGCAACAACGACGTATTTACGGCCTTTGTTTCAATTGTCCGGAGAAATACCGCCCGGGTCACCAATGCAACCCACCCAAGTTTCTTCTTCTACAAACCGGACACGACCCACCCTTAGATCTCCGTGAACAAAGCTCTAACAATGTGAGCCTTGCGGACAAGGCTCATCTTCACGAGGGGAGTATTGATACGTGGGCTACTAGTACAAGTGGAAAATCAAGTTTCCTTTAGTTTAAGTGTTAGTCTTATGATTAAGTCTTGACTTGGTCACCTCCTCTTCATGGTCCGAATTCCATGCTAATATGGAGACCAATTCTAGTTAACTGTTGCATGCATGTTCACATGTTTTCTTATTATTCCTAAAGTCTAGTAAGTAGTGGTAGAGTAACCCATGTTCTCATGTTGTCATTCATGTGTCCTAGAGTCTAGGAAGTAGTTGTTATTGTTTACTATAAATATGTACTTTGCATTGAGAATAAACAAGAAGAAAGAAGAGAAAATTGTTCCAAGTTTTACGTATGTTTATTTTAGTTACAGTAGTACTTCCTTTTCATTGAGTAATCTAGTTTAGATATTGACTATTGTTAGTTGTAGTCATATAAGGAGCTTTGTGATGTTTGCAATGTAATTTGTTTTTGTATTTTTGTTATGCCGTGTTTTTGGTGATCTGTTAGACTCACACAAATAGTGTTATTTTTTTGTCGAAGATGTTAATTCAAACGAAATCGTAAAAGATATCAATCATCTAATTCAAACGGTTAGTTATTTAATTAATTTACACTATTTGTTAATATTTTTTTTTCTTATCATATGTTGTTTTTATTTTGAAGGTTCAGTTTCGAAAGAAATTGCTCCAAAGGTGTTACAAGAATTCTTCAAATAAACTATTCTTTTATAATATGACCATGATAACAGTTATTCATCTTTTTGGTAGGTGAAATTTCTCATATATATTCCTTACGTATGAAGATACTAATCTCGACATTGCTTCTAAACTCGAAGGACCAAAGTTGCTCGTCAGAAACTCTATAACCAAATAGCGGTTGATAGCAGTTATAGTTAGTTAATAGGTAGTTTTATAACCGAAAAACGGTTATGAAAGGTAGTTATTTTAACCGCCAAAAAACGGTTACAAAAACGGTTACTTCTTAACCGTTGTATCGTTTGGTTGTACCCATTCGATTAGTATAAATGTACGATGTAATGAATCATTTCAATAGTTAGACGATTAGTTATTCAAAGTTCTTATTTGTTATTTGCATATTTCATATCGACTCACTCATTTCATACACGTTAGGGACCAACATTTGGCATCAAGAGCCTTGCTTACATCTCGTTACAATCACAAATTCATCATCCAAATCTGTTAACGAGACACAAAAACCCAGAAATCTCAAACGAAGAAGAGAACCAAACCAGAAACACAAGCGCTGGTCCTTGGTTCAGGAAGAAGAATACAGGCTGAAACTTTTGTTTCAGGAGAAGAAGACATTGCTTGGATAACTAGGACATAAGATAAGTAGTATACGACTTATCTTTGTGTCGAAACTGCAAACCAGATGACACCATATTCAGCGGTGTCGGATACCTGTTGTGTGCCCTTATACGCAGCAACAGAAGAGAAGGAGTTACGTGACCAAAAAAAGAAAGACGCGTTAGGATACCTTGTGTATACACGGTATATACAAGAAGAGAAAAGAGGCGTTACTTGGAGATAAAAGTTAGACCGGTTAAGAGGAAAACAATCAAAGATTGTTTTTGGAAGAAAGACGTTAGCAGCACAAGATATTAAACAAAAACGCAACTGATCAATTGTGTTTTATTGTTGGAAAGAATACCGAAAGGTATTTTTTGGTGAAGCATACTCGGTGTGGAACAAGAAAGAAAAGGAAAGTGTTGAGGAACGCGGACAAGCAACGTAGGGTACTACCACTCATTGGTAAAGAAGAAAAACAAGTAATCGACTTGTTTTCTTAGTGAAAATACCGAAAGGTATTTGGAGATATTTGTGTTCGAAAGGAAAGCCAAGACCAAGAGTTCTAAGGCAAAACATTATACATCGACACAAAAGGAAAGACAACGTGGTGAAAGAACAAGTAGACTGAAGGCAATTCGACAACATCAAAAGGTGTACGCGAATTGGTTTAGTGAAAGTGGGAAAGAAAGAAAGTGGTTGGTATTATACTCAAGTACCGACACAAGTGGGAATACGACTGTATTTAATACACAACAACGAGGTCACAAATTCAAACTTTGGATTTCTCTTTTATACTTTAAATAGTATAGATCGTTATTTTACATTACTAGGAAATCCCGAGAACTATATATTGATCCCGTACTATTAAATTCCCAGATAACTATTTTCTGTTCCCGTAGTATTAAGAAATACCATACTTAGTTAGAATCCCCATACATAGTAGAAAGTGAAGATCATAAGCACCATCAAAATGCCCGGTGACGATGCGAGTGGCAGTAACACTACACCAAAACCTGTAACCCCTATGACACAATATCAATGCCCAAAACTCAAAACCACAAACTACACAGTTTGGACTATACAAATTAAGGTGATACTAGAAGTACAAGGTTTATGGGAAGCAATAGAACCTAAGGATAATACGCAAGTAGATGTTAAAAAGGATAAGGCAACAACCGCCTTCCTATATCAAGCATTGACCGAAGATGTGATCTTACAAGTAGCAAGTTGTTAAACAGCAAAGGAATTATGGGATTCATTAAGAAAGAGACACGTTGGATAAGAGAAAGTGCAACAAGCACGGTTACAATCACTGATGATTGGATTTCAGACCCTTCAAATGAAGGAGGATGAAACGGTGGATGCATTTACAGCCAAACTGAACGGCTACGCCACGAAGGCTAAAGAATTAGGAAAAGCATTGGATGAATCACTTTTAGTACGAAAACTATTAGATTCCACACCAGATAGGTTCATTCAGATAGTAGCATCCATAGAACAGACGAATGATCTCGATGACATTACGTTAGATGAGATCGCTGGAAAACTTAAGGCATTCGAGGAGAGAATAAAACTCCGAAAGGGAGGACAAGTAGAAAGCCAAGATAATTTATTATTCGCACAAGGCGAACACTCTAGAAATAAGAAACGATTTACCAAATTTAGAGGTAGATCAAACTATTCACGAGGAAATTGGCAGAATAAGGGAAATAGAGACAACTCGAATGGAGGAAACTCGGCTCACAATAAGAATAAAGGTGAGTGGGATAAAAAGAACTTGAAATGTTACAATTGCGGGAAACCCGGACATTTCAAGAGAAATTGTAAAAGTCCACCTACAACTCAGGAACAATCAAACCTTATCTTAGAAGACGATGAACCATCATTATTAATGGCAACACAAGAAACTGAAGAAATCTTGTTAAATGAAGAACAAGCACACCCCCGAAAATATGCTACAACAGATGCTAGCATATGGTATTTAGATAATTGTGCAAGTAACCATATGACGGGCACCAAAGGCCATTTTAAGGATATTGACGAAAACATCACTGGAAGCGTTCGTTATGGAGATGGATCGTATGTAGAGATAAAGGGTAGAGGTTCAATATTATTAGGATGTAGAAACCTACAACAGAAGATGATTTCGGACGTTTACTACATTCCAAACCTCAAGAGCAACATACTTAGTCTAGGACAACTTACTGAAATAGGTTGCAAGATCATCATGGATGGAAATTTACTGACTTTGTATGATAAGAACAAGAAGTTGTTGATGAAAGTAGAACGATCTAAGAATCGACTTTACAGTATCAGATTACATATAGTAGCACCTATATGTCTCTTAGCAAACATAGATGACCAAGCATGGTTATGGCATGCTAGATTAGGTCACCTGAACTTTGACGCAATAGACAAGATGACAAGAAAAGGTCTAGTAGATGGAATACCTAGAATAAACCATGCAGGACAAATCTGTGATGCATGTTTATTAGGAAAACACATCAGAACACCTTTTCCAAACCAAGCTAAATTCAGATCAAAGAACCCGTTGGACTTAGTATATGGAGATCTTTGTGGTCCCATAAGTCCAGCACCACACACTGGAAAGAAGCTCATCTTCTTATTAGTAGATGACTGCACACGTTTCATGTGGGCTTACTTTCTAAACTCGAAAGATCAAGCATTCAGCACATTCAAGGAATTTAGACAGCAGATTGAATCAAAGTTAAAGTTGAAAATAAAGATGTTAAGAACGGATAGAGGAGGTGAATTTACATCACATGAATTCACCAAATACTGTAAGGAGAATGGAATAGAAAGACAATTGACAGCACCATACTCACCGCAGCAGAATGGTGTAGTAGAGAGGAGAAATTGGACAGTGTTATCAACTACTAGGAGTATGATGAAAGCGATGAAGTTACCCTTAACTTTTTGGGCGGAAGCAGTCAGGCACGCCATCTACATACTCAACAGGGTACCTACGAAGGCCCTGGAAGATAAAACACCATATGAAGCCCTCTACAACAGAAAACCAAACCTAGAATACTTAAGAATATTCAGATGCACAGCTTATGCTAAGATAACGATACCTCACTTAAAGAAGCTGGATGATAGAAGCATTCCAATGATTTACTTAGGAGTTGAAGAAGGATCTAAAGCATGTAGGCTATATGATCCAGTAGGAAAGAAGATACATGCTAGTAGGGATGTGAAGTTTATGGAAACGAAACCGTGGGATTGGAATAACAATGAAGAGGATACAAGTACAGAAGATACGTTTTGGACTAGCTTTGTAGTAGATGGAGTTGACTATGATAATCCTACACCAGTCAACATAGAAAACACTGATAATACGTATCATGAACCGGATCCTATACCAGATCCATCCTCACCAATCACACCACCATCATACACTTACAACCCTAACTCAGGAGATGAAGAAGTAGCTACTATAAGCTCATTAGAAAGCTCAGATCCTAGATTTGATCATAGACCAATACAAGGTTTAAAAGATATTACGGAAATTTACCAAACTGCACGTGAAGTAGAAGCACCAAGCTGATTTTTCACAGAAGAAGAACCCCGTAATTACAAGGAAGCATCGAAAGATGAGAAGTGGATTGAGACCATGGAAACTGAATTAGATTCAATTAACAAAAATAACACATGGACCCTTACCACATTGCCTGAAAATCAGAAGGGAATAGGACTCAAATGGGTTTATAAAACCAAGAGAGATGCACAAGGAAGGATCATAAAGTATAAAGCAAGATTAGTAGCAAAAGGTTATGTACAAGAACAAGGAATAGACTTCGATGAAGTGTTTGCACCAGTTGCTAGGATAGAGACAGTTCGATTGATATTAGCACTAGCAGCATATCATGGATGGCAAGTACACCACTTAGATGTAAAATTAGCATTTTTACATGGAGAATTGAAGGAAGAAGTCTATGTTACACAACCTGAAGGTTTCATTCAACAAGGAAACCTAGGAAAAGTCTACAAGCTGACCAAAGCTTTGTATGGCTTAAGACAAGCACCTAAAGCTTGGAACGTAAAGCTTGACCAAACCTTGAAGTTCTTAGACTTTAAGAAATGTAATCTCGAACAAGCAGTCTACACAAAGAGAAGCAAGACTTCTACACTTATCGTTGGAGTTTATGTAGATGATTTAATAATCACGGGCACTACAAAGAAGGAAGTAGACTTGTTCAAATCCCAGATGGAAGATAAATTTGAAATGAGCGACTTAGGGTTGCTAGCATATTACCTTGGGATAGAAGTTACACAGACAGGAGGAGAGATTACGATCAAGCAAACTGGATACATTAACAAGATCTTAAAAGAGACAAGCATGACGGATAGTAATGATACGAAGACACCAATGGATCCCGGTACTAAGTTGGTCAAGGCGGAAGATGGAAACTCAGTTGACACAACCTATTACCAAAGCCTAATTGGAAGTCTCAGATACTTACTACATAGAAGACCAGATCTTAGTTACTCAGTCGGACTACTCAGCAGATTTATGCAAGAACCGAAGGATCATCACTGGCTGTGAAACAAGTAATCCGATACATCAAAGGAACAAAAGACCATGGAATAATATACAAGAAAGAAGGAGGCTGCAAGATTACAGGATACAGCGACACTAGTTATGGAATCAATACAGATCAAGAAAAAGGAACTACTGAAATAGTATTTTACTTTGGAGAGTCACCCATTACTTGGTGTACTCAGAAGCAACCGACAGTAGCACTCTCATCATGTGAATCAGAATTCATGGCGGCTACTGCAGCAGCATGTCAAGCCTTATGGCTAAAACGATTACTCAGTGAACTAACTGGATTAGAAGAAAAGAAGATAACGCTTAGAGTTGACAACGTATCAGCTATAGCACTTGTAAAGAACCCAGTTTTTCATGGAAGGAGCAAGCACATAGAGATTGCTATCATTTCATTCGTGAATGTGTAGAGAATGGTCATATCAAAGTGGAACACGTAAGTGGAAAACTACAAAGAGCAGATATCTTAACGAAAGCATTACCAAGACTCAAGTTCGTGACTATGCGACAAATGCTCGGAGTTCAAGACTTAGGACGAAGCAACGATCAAGATTAAGGAGGAGAATGAAGATACTAATCTCAACATTGCTTCTAAACTCGAAGGACCAAAGTTGCTCGTCAGAAACTCTATAACCGAATAGCGGTTGATAGCAGTTATAGTTAGTTAATAGGTAGTTTTATAACCGAAAAACGGTTATGAAAGGTAGTTATTTTAACCACCAAAAAACGGTTACAAAAACGGTTACTTCTTAACCGTTGTATCGTTTGGTTGTACCCATTCGATTAGTATAAATGTACGATGTAATGAATCATTTCAATAGTTAGACGATTAGTTATTCAAAGTTCTTATTTGTTGTTTGCATATTTCATATCGATTCACTCATTTCATACACGTTAGGAACCTACAACGTATAACTATTCTTTTATAGTATAACTATTCAATGTGTTAAGAAGTATATAATACTATTTTGTTGATATTTGAAATTTTATTCTATTTTGTTTCACATTAATAATGCAGTGACATTTTTACTTGAAGTTTTAATGATGCAAAATTGTAACTCTTGTTATGGCACCTGATGGTCCAATAAAAGATGCTTCAAAAATATAATATTAAGAAATTAGTTCTTATTGTTACGTCAAACAAACAATGACGAGTTAACAAAAGATGGGTTATGGTACACAAAAGTTACTAAAGTTTAAAAAAAATTTGTCCTAAGGTAATATATTTTCATTTTGTTCATCCAGTTTACTGAACTTTGAAACTTTGTTCACTCAGTGCTGAACTTATAAAAGTGAATGTTAGGTTATTGAACTTTGAATTTTTTCACTCGAGGTTCTTGAACTTATCAAAAAATATACATCCAAGTTACTCGGACTAACACTGAATTTTCGAAGTGTATGCTTACCGAAAGTTTAGTAACCTAACTGAACAAAATGAAACTATATTACCTTAGGACAAATTTTTTATAAACTTTAGTAACTTTTGTGTACCATAACCCAAAAAAGATGTTAGTGGTAAATCGTTTAATAGTTGCGAGTACATATATGTAATGGCATGAAGTTGATATGTAAACTTTTAGATCATAATGTCATTATTGTTGAGATTGTTATCGATCAGCACGCTGTAGTTTTTTTTTTTGAACGGCAAAATTTTATTAAACTAGCAAGATGCTAGAAAATTACAAAGAAATTAAATGAGGGTTTTTAAGCCAATCTACCCAAGAAAACCTCCTACGACATCGACTATTACACCAATTGAAAGAACAAAGAACAATATCATCAAAAACAACCAAGCATTTGGGAGGATTTTCCTCGAAAATGGTACGATTCCGAAATCTCCAAATAGACCACCAAGCTACAGCAAAGACCCCCTTCAATAAAGACTTAACCATGACCGGCAAACGAATCGATTGGAACCAGGAAAGCCACTCCTGAAACGAAGATCAGTCTTGAATATCCAAATCCCACCACCTATATATACGACGAAGAATGAGCCTAGCAAGATCACAGCAAAAGAGGGTGTGGTGCACATCTTCCTCGCAAGAAAAACAGATCGGACAAATGGAGGACTTGACATGAACGCCTCTACGAACCAAATTAACTCCAGTCGGTAAACAGTCAAGACGAGCTCGCCATACGAATATCAGCACGCTGTAGTTAGAATGCTCTTGTCAAGAAATTTTTTTGCTCCATCTAAAGAAGACATGGTACTTTTAATACTAAAGAGAAAACAATTTCCCGTGCACTTTAGCTTTGCGATGACTATCAATAAAGCTTAGGGCCAAACAATTTCAAATGTGGGTTTTATTTGTGGGACTATGTTTCTCGCATTGCCAACTTTATGTTGCATTGTTTAGAGAGATATCACGTAGAACTACAAAGGTATTAGTGAAGCTGGTCAAAGAGTTCAGTTAAGGAGTCTACAACTCAAATGTCGTGTACCAAAAAGTTTTACGTGACAAATAACGTGCATTGTTAGTTATCTCGATGTAATGTCTTATTTTCAGTTTCACAACTGTTTTTATATGTTCTTTGATACATTTTAAGAATTTTTCTTTGAGAATTATCGCATGTTATAACCTTTTGCAATTATATTTTGATATTTTCACGTTTTACATATAAACGTTATATGAAACACTTAACCACAATATCGCAACTATAGTTGTTTGCCGTTAGAAAATCTCGTTGATAAGCACTGGTACTCGCTTAGTACCTCTTAATGGCCTATAAATCTGAATCGTTAAGAGCTTTTGACAATTAAGAGTGTTTGTTTTCTCCCCTTATTTAGAGGCGTTAAGAGATTTAAACCTCTTGCCAAACAAGACATGAAAAGGGATCTTGTTACCCCTTAATGATCTATAACCTAGTTTTTATTCTAAATATGAAAATGTTAAAAAAAACAACATTATTTGATTCAGATTTAAAGTATTCCGTCGCAAATTTAGATTTAGATGTGCAAATTATATTCAGACTCATAGTCTCTTAAATCTTAATAAACAAATGACACCTAGTGTAGGTGAAACAAAAAAGCTTTACTTGTTTTGGAATTGTATGACATCTTTTGTGTGTCATTAAAGGACTATTTTCTTGTAGTGAAACTAAAGATGCTCTTTAACAAAATCCTAATTGTCTTACAAAGAAATGGATTCGAAGAGTGCATAACTCCCTTTAAAAACTAAGATTTGATTATATGCTTTTCTTAGTCACTTTCATTGTAGTCCTAGTTTAAAAAGAGAAATTCAGATAAGTTAATATCTTGTGCAATTATATTACTTTATTCTTTAGATCATAATCAATGAAATATTTGGTATCCAGTTTATACAAACATATATGTGTCATATCTTTGTGGAGAGTATGTGATTCTTTATACAGATTAAGCTGAAAAATAGCAACGAATTTTTTCAAATGTACTGATTTGGTACGTATTTTTTTTTGTTTTACTTAATGTTACGTACTTTCATATTTTGTTCCAAATTGGTACGTGATGATGGCGTGTCATACCTAAAATTCTGACACGTGTCACCATTTATATACGTCATCATCACGTACTAAATTAGAACAAAACCTGAAAGTGCATAACATTAAGTGGAAAAAAAATAAAGTATCAAATAGGTACCTTTAAAAAGTTCGTTCAGCTTAATCCCTATTTTATATTCCAAAGGTACTGTGAATTTTTTCTTTTTAATCGAATATCATCCCCTAAATTATGATAGATCAAATTACAAACTAAATGCCTAACAATTAAAACAATTTTGGACGGATGTTTGGCTATCTGATTCTCCCTTTATGTATATGTTTCCACGTATGTATGCATTGGAATGCAATAAGCTTACCACAGTGGCGGACAAACTAAGTGATCCTACCTTTATTCAATCGTTTAGAAGACCTCCTCGTGGAGGATTAGAAGAAGAGCAGTATGTTCATCTCCTTGATATTGTTCATTCTGTCTTTCTTTATGGACTCTAAGGATAGATGGGTTTGGTCTCTTGATTCCACGGGTGAATTTTCGGTTAAGTAGGCTCGTTTATATATTGATGATTATCTCCTGCCGTGAGTAGGTTCCCCTACTAGACGGGTTAAGGAAGTCCTGATTAAGATTAATATTTTGGCTTGGAAAGTGAGTTTGGATAAGTTACCAACTAGATTAAATTTGCGCTTCGGGGAATTGAAATTTCGTCTACTAATTGCCCCATTTGTTGTACCGCAGGTGAATCTTGTTCACATCTTTTATTTTCGTGCATTATGGCTCGGGCTCTCATTAGCAAAGTGGCGCGTTGGTGGGATTGGGATATTCTTGATCTTTTGTTGATTTGTGGGAGTTAAAACACTCGAAACGACTAGAAGTGTGTGAGCCTATAGGGGCACACACGTTAAACACGAGAGTACGTGGCGAACGGTTTAATACTTGAATATTCATTAGTCGATCCATATTGCATGCATGTAACCCGATCGTGATACTTGACCCATTTAGTTGTTTAAACTTTCAATATTGGTCAGTTTGAAAAGCCTGGGGCCTAGTTCTTTCATCTGATTGGGGTTGTATGGTTTTGTAGCTTGAGACACAAGTTTAAAGCCCATGTTTAGGTTTGTGTCGTGAGATATAAAAACAAACATACACATGCTTCATATGGTACGAAAATATACAATCCCTAACTAATGATTTGTACAAAAGTCTTGGAGACTATATATATTTATATATATACTCGTCCAATGGGTTTTAATATAGCACATGCATGATCTGAAATCATGTACACAATTAAAACTTTAATACGAATCACAAATACCAGAACTTTAAACAAATCACTTATATATTAGTTGATTGGGTTTTTAGTTTCTTGTCAATAATACCTTTTAACTTGCATTATATATTCAAGTGTTTTAAAGGTTTATTGTTTGTAGATACTTGGTTGTGTTCGTGGTCGAATATGACATTCAAGCAAGGAGTTTTAATTTGTTTTCTTCTCGGGTTAAAAGAAGACTAAAAGTCATCGGACAAAGGGTGTAATATATATCGGACATAATAGAGACTTGTTTCTTGGGTATTCTTTGTTCGTGGTATTCAAGTAATTCAAGGGGTTGATTGTTTTAAACGTTCTCGACTAGCTCAAATCGAACGTACTTGGTTTAAGTGTTTGTGTGCGATACTCACTGAGGCATCTATTTTAGGTGCTTAGTTTCGTATTGGTTTTATTGTCCGTTACTAAAAATCAATTGCCAAGCAAGGTTAGGGTTTCTTTTATCCCTTTTATTAATTAATTGTTTATTAATTACGTGTTTAACCTAATTGCAAATACTAGATCCTTATCCGCTGCGTATTCGTAGAGGTTAATTGGTTAACTTGTTCTAAAATCCCAACACTTTTGTCGTATGAGGATTGGCTTTCTTGGTTTTCTTCTCTTCTTCTTCCTAAAGGTGTAAAGGACATTTTGGAAGGTATCTTTTATGTTATGTGGTGGGTCATCTGGAATTACCGTAATCAATCTCTGTTTGGGAGCTCTCTTCCGCGAAAGGACCTTCTTTTCGTTGAGATTTTGTTACTTTCTTTTACGTGGTGTTCCAATAGATGTAAAACTAACTTTGATTGGATCTTTTGGTTGAAATGTCCAAGATCTTTATTTTTGTAATTTTCTAGCTTCTTGCTAGTTTTTTTTTATATAATTTGCCGTTAAAAAAAAAATAAAAATAAAAAAATAAAAATTGAGCATTGAAGATGAGAAGAATAAACGTTTTTTGGAGTAAGCTTTTCCGCCTATGTAACGGGCTGAGATTTAGGATTCACCCATATCTTTTGTACTTAAACGTTTTTTGAAGTAATATATTTACCGGGTCTTTTGACCTTTTACTTAAAAAAAAAAAAAAAAAAAAAAGATAAGGAGTATAAAGAAAGATGTACCTTGAACCATACTAATTCTTGTTGCATTTGGTAGGCTGCTCCTGGAATGTACTCACAAGAATTACCATATGAACTATTTGAACAGATCCCGACTAAATGCAACATGTTATTACCATGTACGTCTTCTAGAGTAACTATGCTATCCCTGGATGAACCTATCTCATATAATAGACCAAAGATTTTCTTATGACGATGTGAGACTGCAACGTGAAATATACTTTGATTAATATCATTTTTCTCTTGTAGTAGCTCTGGATATTGTTCAATGACCTCAACTATAAAATCAACGTTGCCTGCTTCTGCAGCTAAAAAAAGTACACCCGAAGACCTTGCATCGATTGGCTTTCCTACCCCTAATATTGTTGTATTTTCTTCTTTCATCGGCTCAGATGGCCCTATCATTATCGCCCGAACTTCATTCCAGTGCAATTTCGCGATATTTTTCAAAATGAGCCTTAGCAATGTCAAGCCTGGAGACACATTGTGATTCAACGTAAAAGATTTTAGATTTGATATAGCAAACAGTCGCCTCATTGTTGAAACTATTACGTTTGATTTAAATGCTTCAGGCTTTTGAGCCAAAACTCTGAGCACACTCCCACCATCTAATGCAAGTTCTGGTTGGTCCTTGACTACTCGTAATGCGATATCTGCAAAGTGTTTATTAATGATGTAAATTTTTGTGAAGAATGCAAGAGAAGTGAAATGCGTGATTAATTGTATGTACGTATGTAAACAGAAGATGTGCAATCATTCTCTTGTAACCTTTGGATGAGAAACCTAATATCTCCCTCGTTGAATCCATAACTTATTTAACTACATCTATGCAAACATTCCCTTGGAAATTCAGGAATAATTCACCTATTGAGAAGCACACCTCATTAAGCAGAATGCTAACCTAAAGCACCAAGTCTAAGAGATACATTCCCAAACCAACTTGTTACAGGCATTGATAGATCCATGATTGTTAAACGTGTGGCAGGAAAGGAAAAAAAATTACTCCAAGTTTTAACTACTGGAGTATAACAAAGATTTACCTCTTTGGTCTTTCATGGCTTGGATGCACTTTTTTTTGGCATTGATGAATAATCCTCCATTTATTTGCTACAAACTAAAGCATCTTTCAAATATCTGTTTACCCATTCGGTTATCGGTCTTTAAATTTACATGTTTGTGAATTAGATGGTAATATAAACAGGATCACAAAAACAATAAATAATAAACCTCTGTGGAAATAACTAACTACTTGAGCTAAATTAGTTTCTTTCAAAAGTTGGGCTTAATTTAATATTGGACCATATAATTTCTAAAAGTAAACAATTGCAAGCCGAATGAGTAAATGCGTTTATAGCACAATCCAAATGTGGCATGTGCTACAGGTGACCAATACGGTTGCAAGAACCTATAAACGGTAGGATTCCTCTTCAGCTACCGGGGAAGTCGAGTTTTTATTTTTTAACCTATAAACGGAAGGATTCCTAGCTAAACGCTATTCCTGTGGTCGTTTCTGGACTTTTTTATTGCCATTCCAAGATGTTCACCGATTGAGGTCTATTCCAAGACTAATTAGTTAATTCATACAGTTTTAGTAAAATCAGTTTGATATATAGTCCACGATGTGATGTACTCCAAGAACCAAAATAAATGTGACTGAATAAACAAGGATTTGCTCATGATAACATAATTTGTGATATAAGATAAAATAAGAAGACTTGATGCATGGAAAAAGGTAGATAAACAGGTTCCAATAAAACAACCACATGCCAGAATATATACTTACCAAAACAGTCAGCTTTGATGCATGCCAAGAGAAAGCAAATCTGATTCTCACGTGTCCAAAAATGACCTTGCATGCTCTTAGGATTATCATAGAGAAATTCCACCATATCACGCCTACCAGTTGAAACTGCTATGTGGAGTGGCATCATTCCTTTATCTGTAGGAATATCGATAAGGCCTTTGTTTTCTTTCAACAATATCTCCGCTATTTTTACATCTCCATTTGAGACTGCTAAACAAAAGGCAGTGTAGGAATTGTTATCTTGAAGCTCCAAATCCTTTTTTTCCATCAAACTAACCACATTTTTTACGAAAGCTCTGTGTCCTCTAGACACTGCAACATGAAGTGCTGTTTCATTGTTTCTGTTGATACTAGACTTTATGAGGTATTCCTTTTTGCCTAAAATGTTCTTAGCTGCTTTCCAATCACCTCTCATAGATGCTTTGTGCAAAGGAACACAGAGTTCGAGGTACTCTTCTCGTCTTCTATCTAAACAGTTCAAAAGCTTATTAAACTGCAATCGTTTTATTTTTAATATAAGATAAAGCTTCAATGATTATGGCAACATCATCTTATAAATAGTGTCCTGTGTCGGTCCATTCAGCTATAACATATATCCTTATCAAATGAAACTCGGCCTATTGGTTTACACTTTCGTTTTAAGATCTATTTCACTCTTATGAGATCTCAAGTTCATGTTCATCATTCATTGGGTTTTCTTGAAATTAGAATAGCAGCTTTGCAACTCTTCTGGAGCCTACTGAAAGTAAGAAATTCTTTCCGCAGTTGCTGTTTGCTTAAAGAAGTAAGTTAAAATATATATATATATATATATAGGGAGGTTAACGTAAGGTAGTATGTTAAAATAGGAAGAATAGGAAGCAATCTAGACCGTTAGATGTATAAAAATGTTAAATTTAGTGATCAATGGCAGTTTTGCAAATATATGGAACTTTGATGCCCTTTAGATAATTCATATTGTTGGCTAGTCAACGTTACTGTTATGCTTTCTTCAACATCGTATGCTTTTTTCAAATTCACATGACCCACCAAGCCATTTCAACTCTTTTAACAACACGTTCCAAAGTATTTGTGTTACGCAATTCATGAAAACTAATACATGAACCATAACATTAATTAACAAAACTGGTAAAAGACTAAGACCCGAGTATTATCAATGGATACAGAATACTACTCCATTGATACATCAATAAAATACAAAACATATATGTAAATAAATTAACAATCATTCGATACTCAGCAACTTGTTTACAGATAAAAGTTTCATAAAAACCCATTCGGTCTATACACAGCAACTTATATAGTGATACGTAACAACAAAAAAGAGACAAAAGAACTAAAAAGCTCATTAATACACACAAAAAACCCTCTAAGACACCCGATCTATCCGATACATAAACGAAATCATTTGATTATATAGGCAGTCGTTAGCGATTGTCAACCTTTACAAGAACGTCGTTGGCCAGAGATCAAACCATATAAACCATACATTTTGAATTGATACATGAACGGAAACTTGCCATATAACCGTACCAGACAGACGTCGGCCAACGAACGTGGTTAGCGACAAGAGACGTCATAAATTGATCACCAAAATAGATTGATATGGGTGTTCGTCGATTGAAAAATGATGCTCTTTTTACTTGTACACCAGTAATGCATCTCGATCTCTAGCTAACAATAAACGCAGGCAGATGTAGATCGCAACATCGGAGAATCAACCACCGGTTAAAGAGACAAGCGAAGAAGGTGGAAGATAGAGCAATTTTTAGTGAGGATGCGTTTTTTCACATTCTGATAATGCTGTGTAGGGTTTAGGAGGAAAAAGAGTTGTGAAATACCCATATTGTCCTTTTCATGTTATTATTAGTTTTGTTATAAGTTAAATGCTTAATTTCCACATGGCAACTTTCTATGGCTTCCTACACTATCCCACTATAATTCACTATCTTACATGAACCTCATTCTATATATATATATATATATATATATATATATTCCAATTTTATTTACTTAAAAATATCTCAAAATCAATGATCTCTTGTGTTGGCTTTTTGACGAATCTATGATCTAACTTAGTCACAATATACGAAAAACAGAAAAGTGACTTGTAACTTTGTGAAATACAAGCGTTTAGATTAATATGTCATCAATCTTGATTGTTTACATGTCTTCCTATTTATACATAATGAAAAGGCATATGTCAAAGGTTGTGATGGTTCACTCGAACCTCTTAACCAACGGTTATGTCATTTCACAAATAACTGCCATAACTAACTTAACTAACTGTAACTAACTTGTACTAGCAGATTGTGATTAACCCAATATTCACCCCCTTCATCACAATCGCTTTGTCATAGATCTTTAACTCCAATAAGTTGTCTAATTGTTAGAAACTTGATCTTCGGTAGTGCTTTCGTGAGTATGTCAGCTTTTGATATTCTCTACTTATGAACTCAACTTGTAGGTCTTTTTTTTCAACACATTCTCTTATGAAGTGGTATTTTGTATCAATATGTTTACTTATTCCATGAAATACAGGGTTCTTCATCAGTTCTGTAGCAGATTTGTTATCAAACATTATTGTAACCTTTTCTTCTTTTGAGTGTGTAAGCCTGCTTAGTAGTCTTTTTAACCATAATGCTTGTGTTGCTGCTGTTGTTCTTGCGATGAATTCAGATTCGCATGATGATAGTGCTACATTGGCTTGTTTTTGTGTGCTCCAGTGATAAGGATTTAAAACGCACGCTTTTAGGGGGTCATTTAAGCCTATTTCGACACATTTTATATCCGTTACTGCTTAATTTCGTTCCTTTTCACTTTTTAGCTCTTTTGGAAGCAAAATGCTGGAATGAAGCACATTTGGACGAAAAGGAGCAAAAACATGAAGAAAATGGCAAAGTCAAGATCGAAGCCACTCAAAGCTGATCAACAGAACCTGACGGCATCCCATCCAAAGGGCGACGCCGTCCCTCTATGAAGACTTGATCAAAACATGCACGCGACGGCTCAGTGAAATTTCTGGCTGTAAAGCCTGATGGCGTCACACTTTAAATATGGAGGGCGTCACTCGTAGTTTTCACTCCAGACGGCCGAGATCTAGAACCAAAATGACGTCTCAACTAAAGACTGACTGCGTCACAACTCTCAAGTGATGTCGTCCCATCGATGACTTAGCCAAAACAAAACCCTAATGACGACGACCTGATGGCGTCGCATGCAAAAGGCGACGTCGTCTCAGTTGTAAATCTATATATAGAATTCGATTTTTCTGTATTAAAAGATGTAGAATTTTGGAGAGCAAACCCTAACTCAGTTGTAGTCTGACTTGGACAGTATTCTAGGGTCCCATACCCTATTTTACACATCAAGATAAGATTTTTAATCCAATTTATCATTATATCTACCCCATGTTCGATTGATTGTGTGTACGTTTGCTTGTCTATCATGTCTAGCTAAATTACTTGTGTGTTTGCTTAGATCTATGAAACCTAGTTATTGATTGTTGTTAGGTTGTTTCTTGTCTTAATTGATATAGGCTTAACTGGTGCGTTTAGGCTTTCGTTGTATTTAATGCTTGAGTATGCTTTATGATGATATGGTTATCGGATGGAATAGCTTAGGTTTGTCGATTCTGTGAATCATATACGAGAGATAACCTCATAGAACTAAGGGATCCGCACACCCTACAACTTTTAGGAATACAACGCGTTAAGATAAAAGATGTGACAACTCAACCAAACAATAAAAGATAACTTGGGAGTAATAGTATCTAAGTGAACACATCTTTAAACATCATATGAGCACACTTCAACTAAACAAAGCTATCCATAGTAATTAGATAATTAGATAATTAGTGAAAGTAGAGTAATCGGTAGAAGTACCACCCCCTAACAATTGGCCCAAGATTTTACCTTAGCTTTCTAAAAAACATAAAAAAGATAAAAAAGAATCATCCTCAACCCCACCTTCTCGTCATATATTTCTTACTAGCATTCCTATTCCCCTAGAGAACGATGTCAATCCCTGAGGCTTACCCCATACTACACTACAACGATTAGGTTCACTGCCTAGAAAGTTGAAAAACTTGCTCGTAGAAAATGAGGTTTTCTCAATCCCGAACGTGCCTTTCTGCGCACATCAAGTTTTTGGCGCCGCTGCCGGGGAATATAATAGCTAGTTAGATCTCTATCTCATTTAGGTTTCCTTACTTGATTCCTATCAAGTAAAATTTTTTCTCTTTTTCATTAGCTTCCTTGTAGTCTATCCCCCTTCTTCGTGTTTTTGTTCATAACCTTGTCACTTATCACCAAGGGTGACAATCCACCACCACTTGATCCGACCTATGCCAACCAACTCCGTGCTTGTATCTTTAGTGAAATTGGAGAACTTAAGAAATTGAATATGATAATTGATGAGTGTCTAAATACTCATCATTTTTGTACAATCTAAACTGCAAAATCATCTGAAAACACTCAAAAATGCATCAAAATGATGAAAATATCACAAATCAGTGTTTTATGTGTTTTAAATGCAAAAAAAAAGATCAAAATCGAGATGAAAAATGTATCAAGTTTGCAAAATTGGCAGTTTTAGTCCCCCAAGTTTTAAAAGTTGTCAAATCTAGTCCCTGGAATCCAAAAATGTGAAAATTTATCATTCAAGGTCCCTGAAATATTCTAAGTTGTTAAAATTGGTCCTTGAATGATTCTTTGGTCAAATGGCAGAAAAGGTCCCTAAACTTTGAAAAATGTCAAAATTAGTCCTTGGATATCCAAAAATGGAATTTTATGCAAAAGTGGTCCTTGTACTATCAAAGTTTGTCAAGTTTGGTCCTTTTGATATCTTTGGAAAAGTGTCAAGTTCAGTCCTCAAAGTTTGGTCAAATTGCAACATTGGTCCTTGTGATACTATCAAACCAAACGGACACCTTTTTAATATCACAAACCCAAGCCCAATCCACAACCAGCTGGCCCATCTCCTTAGCCCAATCCCAACTTGACCCTTGGCCCTTGAACCTTGAGCCAGGCCTATATCCACTTGACCCCAGTCAAAACCAACTTTGGACCCCCCAACGTATTAATACCCAACGGTCATAGAAGTCAAAACCGGCTACTGTGCATCCCTTACCTCGTTTACCCGCCAAAACCAGTTACCACCATAGTTTTCCTTGATTTGCTCTATCCACCCCTTCCACCTGTCTTCCAACTTGTATACCTTGTCCCCCTTCACCCCCACTAACACCCAAAAGCTTTAATTGATTGAAACCTGCTAAGAGACTTTTGGCGCCAAAATTACACTTGGACGAATATGATGATTTTGGCCAATCCAATGGCTGGAAATGAGTGGGATTCTATCAGAGGTCGACAAGAAGTCCAAAAAGTTGATTATAGAGGGAAGAGAAGCAAGGATGAGAGCTATCTAGTGTAATTTTATTTTCTTAGTCGTTTTTATCATTTTAAGCTTTCTAGTGTAAAACTTATCTTTCAAGTACTGTTTTAATCATTCTCAGTGTATTGTAAATCCTTTTTAATAATCAATTTCAAGCTTTCAGTTTCAATTTCAGTATTTGCAAATTTCAAGTTCAAAATTTCAATATGTTTAGAATGTTGTTATTAGTTGTTGATATGCACTGAGATAACTCATATAAGCTCCTAGAAAGCTTTTTCAAGCTTTTAGAAACAATAAAATCCAGTTTAGTATCAAAAAGTAAAAATCACTAAAAATACCAATAAATTAGTTGAAAAATCAAAAATCATAAGAAATGGTATTCACAGCTGGAGCAGGGTGAATTTTGGATGGCCTTGGGTTAGTGGCTTAGTGCTAAGCCTATAGGAGTGGTCTTGTGATCCTGGTTCTTTGTTTTCAGTTGGATAGTCATTTGTAAGCCTTTTGTTCATTTTGGCATTTAACTATTTTAGTTATTTAGTAGCTGTAATCTTTGTGTTTTATTGTTCATTAGTTGTAGTTAAGTATAATTAACCATTAAAAACAGTTAGTTGTTCTCTTCAATTTGTATTTAGTAAAATTTTTATTTTGACAGTAAACTTAGCATAAGTATAATTTCTTGGTTTTATGTTGTCAATGTTGTTGTTCTGTGTTTCTTTAGTCTTATTATTGGATAATATAAGGTCTGTACTCAGTTTCATGGTTTTAATCTATGTTTTGCTTTGAAAATCACCAAATCAGTCATTTAAAGGTTTGTTTGGATTTGTGAAGTTAAACTGTGTTAGAGGTCATTGCAGTTGTTTCTTGTTATTGTCCTGTGTCACATAAGTCCTTAATATCTCAGTTCAATCAAGAAAACCAGTGCTCATAAGCTTAAAAGTCAAAAATGCTTTTGATCAAATCTTGTGTGTTCACTGTTGGATGTTTATGATCTGTGATCTTGTTTTTGTGTTCATAAGTTGTCATTGTTGCTAAAATCAGTCTTAGTCTACCTTAAAACAACATAATCAGTGATTAGAATCAGTTCAAAGTTCATTTTAGTCAACCTTAGTGTTTTTTATAAAAGTCAAAATTTTCATTTTGGTCGTTTTCTGAATTAAATAGATATTTTTAGTGTGTGTTTAATATTAAGAATTAGGATATAAGCTCTTGGAATATCAAAGTTCAGTTGCTAAACTTAATTAGAAAAATACTAGTTTACTTTTAATCAGCTTATTAAGTGCTTTTTGACCAACTTCTTTTGAGTACCTGTTTGAAAATGGTGCCACATTGCCATGAGAGGTCCAATTTGATAAGCTCACAAATAGCTTATTAGTTGACCTCAGCTTGTGATCCTTGGTTCTTTGGAAAGCCAACCAAGCCATCTAGAGGTGCCAAGCTTAAGTTTTCATTTTGAAGCTTGTTTGCTAGGGCTGCAAGTGGCCTTTTGTTCTGTCCACTTTTCAGTTTAGCATAAGTGCTTATTGCTTATTTCTAGCTTATTAGTGTGCTTATCTGTGTAATTTAGCTTTATATAAGTAGCATTAGCCTATTTGTAGCTTATTTAACTTTTTTTTTTCAGTTTACAAGCTTGTTTGAGCTTATTTCTCCAAAATAAGCTCAAAAGCAAATCTGTTTGTTCATAAGCTCACTCAAATAGCTTATTTTTTATTTGTAAAATTTTTGTGTTTATTAAAGTTTCATATTTTAACTAGTTAAGTAGTTTTCAAAAAGAAAAACCAGAAAAACATCAATTTAAAAATAGTGATATCGTTTATTTAATAGTTTTTAGCTTTTTGATTTTTTCTTTTCATCTTATTAATAAGCAAATCTAGTTTTTATATTTTTCTTAGTTTTCTGTCACCTTAAGTTATTTTTAGAAAAAGTTTCATAATTTTCCTAATCTGTTTAGTATTTATTATAATTTTAAATAGTTAAAAGTATTAAATAATTAGTAATAAATAAGTAAAAAGCATAAAAAATATCTTTTCAGTTTTAAAATTAGTTTTATCATATTTTAGATTTTTCCAAGTTCAAATTTCATTTTTACAGGTTTATTTTATATTTTCTTGAATTTAAGTGTATTTTAAATAGTAATTAATTAGTAATAAATATATAAAAAGTGTAAAAAATATATTTTTAGTTTTAAAATTAGTTTTATAATATTTTAGATTTTTCTCAATCATAATTTTATTTTTCTAGCCTTATTTTGTATTTTCTTCTATTTTAAGTTATTTTCAAATAGTTAAAATAGTTTTTAATTAATAATAATTAAATAAATAGTTATAAAAATAATTTTCTTTTTCTAATAATTTTCTTTTATTTTTAGGATTTCAAAAATGTCATTTTCATATTTTTAGGTCTTTTATTTCTTAGATCTCACTTTTTATTTGGTACGTTTACGTAGTTTTTAAACGTACGTATTTACGTTTGTCTCATCTAATTGTTGTGCTTTCCAATTCTGTTTCCAAATACATTCCAATCAATCAGTAGTGTAATTTCCAATCCAAATCTTTACTGATCACTATCCTTAGTGATCATTCTATCATCTGATCAAGTGTTCACACACCATTGAGTCTCCGTGGGACTTAACGACCCGGGAATTCATTATATTCTCTGATCTTCATTGCATTTTGTGTTTGAACTGTTTTAAGTTTCTTATGGTTAGCCATTCACAAGTGGCTAGCTTGTGTGAGATAACTTGACGGTTTGGCACGAATCAATAATTGAAAGTGCATTTGAAAAAGCCCTTGAAGAAACAACTAATACTTTAGATAACAATTCAACCACGAGTGAGGATTCGGATGATGAATTAGGGGAAGGAGATTATAAAGTGTTAGAAATTATGGAGGGTAGCAAGGAAGAGGAACTTAATAAGTATTTCAAATCGTACCCTAATGGAAAGGAAATCGCCTATCATTATAACGTAGTTAACTACCCGCGACCACCTTTCGAACCATGCATAAAAAAGATTGACCCTAGAAACATTAAGATACCTTGCATGATTGGATACTTGTATAAGGATCACACTTACATAGACTATAAGGCACCCATGAACATAATGTTTAGGCTTTATTACAATTGGATCATGAGCGAACAGTTAGGACCTAGGAGAGATCCCTTTTACCCTAGGAAAGTGAGTAACTATGGGTAGAGCTAGAGGATTGCATGTCTTTGTAGGTAATTTCACATATAGGTGTGACTTCATGATCTTGGAAGATGTTAAGGGCATCATTGATGGATTCTTAGGAGATGTGGTCCTTGAGAGACCATTTATTGAGGAATCTATGATGATTTTTGATCAAAAGGAAGGAATAGCCAAGTTCTAAAATGGAATCGAATGTGTTAAGTATGTAATGCAACCTTGCAAGAATAAAAAGTTTAAGGGCATTGATGAGTTAGATATGGACAATATTCCAGCTTTTGAGGTTGATTGTAAGGATAAAGTTTACTACACCGCTTGTCTAGAGTTAGGAACTGAATATATTCGTGATGAAGGATGAGTTAAGGCATTCGAATGGGCATCTAAGATGTGCGGAAAGTAGGAGCATGACTTCGAGTCTAGCTACAAGACTCATAAATAAAGAAAAGCGCTTCGTGGGAGGCAACCTATGCTTAATTTTTTGCTTGTTTTGTTTTTCAATTTTTGTGTGTCTTATATCTTTTTCATTGTTGTTTATTCTCGTGTTAGGCTTTATGAAAATGCTTTATTTTATTTTTAACCTCGTCTTAATTGTATATAAAAGTATTTTACAAAAAGATAAGTGTAGGGAAGATCACATAAGTTTTTAAGAACATGAACATGAGAATTACAATTAGTGAAATTGATATATATGTGTGTGTTTGTTAGAGTCAAATGCTTGTATCGAGTCATAATGGATGTTTTGCAGGAATTTTTCCAGGTTTTAATGATGTAATTTTTCCAGAATTTTTTCATAAAAACGCAGCAGACCACTTTCTGTCAGGACAACCTGACGGTGTCAGGATTAAAACTTGACGACGTCAGGCTATGTAGAAACAGTTACTTTCGAGTTTTTTTTTGTTTATCGTGCAATTTATAAATTTTTGGAAATTCCCAGGTCTTAATTTTCTAGAAAAACTGCAAACATCCATTCCACAAACATTATATCTTACTTGCTTTCTAGTGTAGTTGTGTGTCATATATAGTTTTACCGCCGATTTTACGCGAAGGTTTCGTTTGTTTTCTTATAAGTGTGCAGGTTATATTGGGCAAGAAGAAGATACACACTTTGGATGAAGCTTATTACTTATGCATTCTTCTTGGAAAAGAATTTAACCTCAACTTTACGCATATCTTACCGAGCTAATCAGGGGAGTATTAGTTTCTTGTCCTTACTTACCTTCCTTTATCATAACTTTGATGATTTTGGGGAACATTGAGGACAATCTTCAGTTTAAGTGTAGGGAGGGCGAATAAAACGGGAACTTAGAAACTATTCACTTACTTGATCATTTTTCTTGTCCTTGGTAATTTGTGTAATAAACTATGAGAAATATTTGTTAGGGCAACTTTAGCACCAAATTTAAAATTTTTTATGACATTCTGAGTAAAACTTTAGTCTTAATAAAGCGTCTCATGGATAGGAATTAGGTGACTTGCACAAAAACCGTTTACCACTCAAATTCCACCCCAAAAATGTGAGGTTCGCCCCTAGATCTTTAGAAATAAAAGCATTCATCTTTAATGCTTAGAGAGTGTACCAGTAGTATAATAGATTCTAAAACTTTTTTTGTGATGCATTCCGAGATCGCTAGTGAGACTACACTTGTGTAGTTAGGAGTAACTAAATGATAAGAGGCATTAGGATAACCCTTGTTTGAAACCTGTATTATAATTACATCTTCCATATCGATTGAGTAATTACCCCACACCCTTGCGATGTACTCATCTTTAGTACACGATACCCCTAGTTAACCCCCTAAGAGCCTATCCTTTTCGTGGTTCTCGTGATGTTTCGGTTTTCCGGAATATCAATGAAGAACATTGTTTACAATCCACCCCCAAATGTACACCCAAATCGCCTTAGCCTACTTTGTATGCACTCATCTTTAGTGCATTATTATTATCATTATTTAACCCTTAGTTCAAGTATCTAGTTCCTTGCATGGTTGCTAAGTCGAGTCATATCTTTTGTACACATTTTTGGGATGATTGGGACTTATGGGTAAAAGTAATATTTTATGGAGTAACGGGAAAGAACGATAAATTCAAATTCCCTTTGTCTACATAATTAAATACTCCAAGTATTTTGATCTTTTCAAATCGGGTCAATTAGTGTTAGAGTAATAAAAAAAACTCAAGTGTAGGGATGCAACTATAAATCCCTTATATTTTGATGTTATCGGAGAGGATGGTAGAGTAAAAAGGTATGAAAAAAATCGAAAAAAAAGAAGAAATAAAAAGAGTGTCAAAAAAAAAGAAAAAAAATACGGGCTACCATCCTACATCTATCTTTATGTTATGTTTTTAAATTTATGATTGTTTTGTTTCAAGGTATATAGTGTTAGTGAGTCGAGTCTAAGCTTAGCAACGCCGAGCTTTACATGCTTGTAACATAAGATTTTTGACTTGCCACCACTAAATATCCCCTATCCAACAAAACCCTTTGTTTCCCTACCCTAAGCCTAACATTACAACCCTTGTAAAGACCTCTTAGATAGTTGTTCCTAGATGCTTACGCCAAAGCGGTAGAGGTTTGATCTATTCTCAAGCTTATGGTAATCTATGTACTATGCCAGGTAATGAGTGTTTATCTTCCATTTCCATTCATATTATATTTCATATAAACCCGAGAGATGAGGGAATCCAAACACCACTTGTGAGGTGCTATTGATAATTTCCGTGCTTGTTATTACTATTGTAGCACTTTCACTTGTTATGAACTATTTTAAACCAATGCTTCATGCCCCCTAACTTATAAATAGATTGGTCAAAAGCACATTTGCTTGAGGACAAGCAAATACCAATTGAAGGGATATTTGATAAGGATTTAAAACGTACACTTTTAGGGAGTCATTTAAGCCCTATTTCGACATATTTTATATCCTTTACTGCTTAATTTCATTCCTTTTCACTTTTTAGGTCTTTTCGAAGAAAAATGCTGGAATGAAGCACATTTGGACGAAAAGGAGCAAAAACATGAAGAAAGTGGCAATGTCAAGATCGAAGCCACTCAAAGCTGATCAACAGAACCTGACGGCATCCCATCAAAAGGGCGACGCCGTCCCTCTATGAAGACTTGATCAAAATATGCACGCGACGGCTCAGTGAAATTTTTGGTTGTAAAGGCTGATGGCGTCACGCTTTAAATATGGAGGGCGTCACTCGCAGTTTTCACTCCAGACGACCCATATATAGAACCAAGAAGAAGTCTCAACTAGAGACTGACGGCGTCACAACTCTCAAGTGACGCCGTCCCATTGATAACTTGGCCAAAACGAAACCCTAATGATGACGACTTGACGGCGTTGCATGCAAAAGGCGACGCCGTCGCAGTTGGAAATCTATATATAGAATTCAATTTTTCTGTATTAAAAGAGGTAGAATTTTGGAGAGCAAACCCTAACTCAGTTGTAGTCTGACTTGGACAGTATTCTAGGGTCCCATACCCTATTTTACACATCAAGATAAGTTTGTTAATCCAATTTATCATTATGTCTACCCCATGTTCGATTGATTGTGTGTATGCTTGCTTGTCTATCATGTCTAGCTAAATTACTTGTGTGTTTGCTTAGATCTATGAAACCTAGTTATTGATTGTTGTTAGGTTGTTTCTTTTCTTAATTGATATAGGCTTAAAATGGTGCATTTAGGCTTTCATTGTATTTAATGCTTGAGTATGCTTTATGATGATATGGTGATCGGATGGAATAGCTTAGGTTTGTCGATTCCGTGAATCATATACGAGAGATAACCTCATAGAACTAAGGGATCCGCACACCCTACAACTTTTAGGAATACAACGAGTTAAGATAAAGGACGTGACAACTCAACCAAACAATAAAAGATAACTAGGGAGTAATAGTATCTAAGTGAACACATCTTTAATCATCATACGAGCACACCTCAATTAAAGATAGCTATCCGTGGTAATTAGATAATTAGATAATTAGTAGAAGTAGAGTAATCGGTAGAAGTACCACCCCCTAAGCAATTGCCCCGAGATTTTACCTTAGCTTTCTAAAAAACATAAAAAAGATAAAAAAGAATCATCCTCAACCACACCTTCTCGTCATATATTTCTTTCTAGCATTCCTATTCCCCTAGAGAATGATATCAATCCCCGAGGCTAACCCTATACTACACTGCAACGATTAGGTTCACTGCCTAGGAGGTTGAAAAACTTGCTCGTAGAAAAGGAGGTTTTCTCGACCCGAACGTACCTTTCTGCTCACATCATCCAGCTAATTGGTGATTCACCATAGTAAAATATTATTCCAGAAGTTCCCTTTCCTTCTTGAGTGTTGACACCATAACTACTGTCGCTAAATTCATGTATCTTGTTTCCTTCATTATGCTTGTAGGTGATTCCATAATCCTTTGTTCCTTTAACATAGCGTAGTACTTGCCTTATGGCCTTCATATGTTGCTCCTTTGGTTCTTGCATGAAACGACTAAGTAATCCAACAGAGTAACTTAAGTCGGGTCTTGTGTGAAGCAAATATCTTAAACATCCAATTAAACTTTGATATTCAGTTGATTTGATCAATGTTACTTCAGTGTCCTTTGTCAGTCTTGTTCCCGGATCCATTGGTATTAGCGTCTCATTGCAGTCTACCATTCCAACTTCCTTTAGGATCTTTCTTGCATAGGCGAATTTCTTTATTGATATGTCACCCCCAGTTTGTATGACTTCTATTCCTAGATAGTTAGCTAATATTCCTAGGTCACTCATTTTGAATTTTTCTTCCATTTGAGCTTTAAACTTTTCGATCTCCTTCTTTGGTGTACCAATGATGATCAGATCATCTACGTAAACTCTTATTAGTAGTATTGAGTCTTTTGATCTCTTCATGTAGATAGCTTGTTCTAATGCGCATTTCTTAAAATCTAATGACTTCAAGGTGTTGTCTAACTTTATGTTCCATGCACGTGGTGCTTGTCTTAGTCCGTATAGAGCTTTTATAAGTCTATAGACTTTCCCGTTATGTTCTCTCTTCATAAATCCTTTGGGTTGTGTAACGTACACTTTTTCTTTTAATTCTCCATGTAGAAATGCAGATTTCACGTCGAGGTGATGTACTTCCCATTTATTGTTAGCAGCTATGGCGAGTAGTAATCAGATAGTTTCTATCTTTGCTACAGGTGCGAATACTTCTTTAAAGTCTATGCTATGCTCTTGTATGGAGCCTTTTGCTACTAATCTTGCTTTATGCTTGATTATATCTCCATTAGCATCTTTCTTGGTCTTGAATACCCATTTTAAACCAATTGCTTTATGTCCTTTGGGTAGAGTGGTTAATTCCCATGTGTTGTTCCTATTGATGGAATCTAACTCGACCTTCATAGCTTTAATCTATTTTTTATCGGTTGATGCTTCCTTTGTGGTTGAGATTGAACCACTATCACTTTGATAGATTGATTTTGTTGAGGTATTGGGTGTAACTTGAGAATTTACTTGTGATGAACTTGTTGATGGTGTGTGAGGTGTTTGGGAATTTGAGGGAGAGCTTGTTGTTGGTGATGCATATCCATCATCATCATTGGTAGAAAGTTCATTGTCTTCTTCACTTGGTGGAATTCCTTGATCTTGATGTTCATTTGTGGCTTCAAAATTTTCTCTTTTGAAGTCAGTCCATTTAGGTTCGTCGTTAATGTGATCACTCATGTAATCCTTCCAATCCTATGTTTCATTCTCCTTAAACTTGACATCTCTACTAACACATATCTTTTGTGTTGTTGGATCAAATAATCGATAAGCTTTTGATCCTTGTTCACTTCCTAAGTATACCATTTACTGCTTCTATCATCTAGCTTTGTTTAAAAATTGTGATGGTACCTTTGCATATGCTACACAGCCAAAAACTCTTAGATTTTCTAAGTTTGGCTTTCTTCATTTAATTGCTTCATATGGAGTATATCTTCTAATTCTTTACTAGGAACGCTTTCTAAGATGTATATAGCGTGTCTAACAGCTTCAGCCCAAAAGTTTTGTGGCATGTTTGTTGCTTTCATCATACATATTGTTGTAGATATAATTTTCCTATTTCTTCTTTCAACTACTCCATTTTGTTGCGGTGAGTAAGGTGTGGTAAGTTTACGTGCTATGCCATTTTCTTTGCAGTATTGTGTAAATTCATTTGATGTAAATTCTCCTCCACGATCAGTTCTTAACATCTTCAATGTTGTCCTTAACTCATTTTCTATCTTCTTCTTGTATTCTTTGAAAGTATTAAATGCCTGACCTTTCGTACTTAAGAAATACACCCACATATATCATGAATAATCATCTACTAACAAGAATATGTATTTCTTTCCAGAAGGTGTCAGTGGTGAGATTGGTCCACATAAATCTCCATATACTAAATCTAAAGGTGAAGTTGATATAGCTTTTGCTCTTTTGGGAAATGGCGCTCTACTATGTTTTCCAATTAAACAAACATCACATATTTGTGTTATATGTTTAATGGCATGTATTCCTTGAATTAAATCCCTTTGATCCATTGATCTTAGTGATTCGAAGTTAAGATGTCCTAGTCTCGCGTGCCATAACCATGTATTATCCTTTAAATTTGCTAGTAAGCAGACATGTGTGCCTATCCTTAGCTTGCTTTATATAGTCGGTTTCTTTGTCGCATAAATTTCATGAAGATTTTGTTATCCATGTCATAAAGTCGTAAATCGTCATCTTCCATTACTACCTTACAACGAATTTCAGTAAATTGTCCAAGGCTCAATAAGTTGCTTTTCAAGCTAGGAATGTAATATACGTGTGAGATAATTCTTTGCTTCTCGTCATCACATTCTATTAAAATTGAACCTTTTTCTTTGATTTCTATGTGTGAACCATCTCCAAATCTTACTTTTTCATTGACCTTCTCATCTAACTCCTTGAAGTTTTCTCTCACTCCAGTCATATGGTTACTAGCTCCATTGTCTAAGTACCATAAGCTATCCATATTTGTCTCTTTATACCCTATATCTTCTTCATGTAGTGAGACCTTTTGTTCTTCAACTTCCTTTTACTTGTTTCCCTTCATCTGAGTTTTCTAATATTGCCATTAATAGGGTTGGTTCTAAGTCTTCTTCGTCAAGATTGGATTGCTCATTTGCCTTTGCTCTTTGAGGACAGTTAGGTGCAATATGCCTTATCTTCCTACATTGTAATTTGCTAGTATCATAGCTTGATTTCTTGAAGTTGCTTCCATTGAAGTTTCTATGAGAGGTTCTACATCTTTCCTCTCTTCCTTAAATTTCTCGTGGTTCTTTCCTTGTGAAAATCTATGTTTTCCACGTCCAGGTCCTCTAAAATACTTTCCTCTGTTTTCGTGTCGTATGAACATCAGCCTCACTTGATTGTCCACTTGTTTACCTTTCTTGTACTTAATTTTTTCCTCATATGTCTTGAGTCTTCTAATTGCTTCTTCCATTTTCATTTCACTTACGTCAGAGTATTGCTCTATTGATGCAACTATTGGTAGATACCTATCTTGTACAATATTTAATAGCTTTCGTACTATTGTTTGATCTTCAATTGTGTGCCCTAGACTAGCAGCTTTGTTTACTAGTATTGTTATTTTTCCGGTGAAGGTGTTGATTGTCTCGTCTTCCTTCATATGTAACATCTCAAAGTCGGATTTGAGTGTTTGTAATCTTTCTTGTTGAACTCTTTGTTCGCCAATGTGTCTAGTCTTCAAAGCATCCCATATAGTTTTAGCGGTTTTGTGCTTTGTTATTTGAAGCAATTGTTCTTCGGGTAAAGCTTGGTAAAGGAATGCGATAGCAGTCTTATCTTTCTTGTTGTCAGCTTGAGTCGTCTCTAGTGGCTATATCATTTCCCATAAACCATTCGCTTCGAGAATGATTTGCATTCGAATTGCCCATAATGAGTAATTCGAGGGTTTTAGCATCAGACATTGGAATTGAGGTGTACTAGTAGTACTTACTTCTTCCTTTACACTATCTCCACTGTATTTCGTCATATCTCTAAGATATTGTATAAATCTCCAAATGAAATATCTAACACGAAGTGTCTCGAAATTTTTTTCTTGGTGAGCTACTTTGTTTTGTGCCTTACAGGCTATCTATAACTTATGGGGGGACTAGTTTTTTTAAAAGAAACTATCCTTGGAAATTTTATATTCTAAGTTGAATAACCTAAGATTAATTACTCCTTAAATTATTCTTTTAATATAATACACAGTGTAATCACTAGGTTATTATATTTATCTAAACCTCGAAAAGGTATGAACTTAAAACTAAAAGGGAGTAACTTTTCTAAAAGTTCTATACAATATATATCAATACTAATATATATTATAAAAATATAAAACTGTAGGGTGTTTAATGTTTTTTTTGGAACTTGGTGGGTTTAATAACCCGATGCCCTTTGTGATGCAATAAATGTTGCGTCTCTTCTTTTTCTTTTGGAGACTGACACGTATCTTCTTGAGACCAGCGCTTCTTTTTCTTCCCTTCTTGTGGTGGTTAACTGCCGATTATATGGTTGGTTTAACCGTCTCTATCTTCTACGGTTGTGTGTTCTTCTTGAACCACTGGAATCCCTCTGATTGTTGTGTGAAATTAGGGTTTCGCAATTTGGGGATCTTTTGAACCGTTTTGAGATTTGGGCCTCTATGGACAACCTGAATCAATTGATGATTCGATTAATGGTGCGAGTCTTGATTATTTGAAAAACAGGTGTGTTCATTCCCTTTTTTTGATTGATTCGATTACTGCCCCTTGATGATGACTTTGTGTTGCCCGTTCGATGTGGTTTATGTTTTGAAATTTGGTTTTGGATTTTTTGTAACCGTGCCTAACCTTTGATGATTATGATGATTTTGGGTTATGGTTTTTTCGGTTTGACGTTCTTGAGACAGAGTTTGCAAAACACAAGATGAAACCTTTTTTGATGCCGGTTGATTTAATCACAAAGTGATTGATCCCTTGGTGACAGAAAAATGGATTCTCTTGATAAATTTGTTTGAAAACATGTGAATATGATTTCTCTGATTTATGTTGTTCAATCG
This sequence comes from Chrysanthemum makinoi, assembly GCA_910596185.1. NCBI lineage: Eukaryota > Viridiplantae > Streptophyta > Magnoliopsida > Asterales > Asteraceae > Chrysanthemum > Chrysanthemum makinoi. Next base: position 343,101,267 of record OU343222.1, read on the forward strand.
AATTTTGCAAAGATTTTGACCCAAAAAAAATACCTTTTTTTTATTCAAAACAAGAACGAAAAGATTTGTAATTTTGGTATATGATGATTTGGTTAACAACCAAACTATCTATGATCTAACTTAGTCACAAGATACGAAAAACAGAAAAGTGAATTGTAACTTTGTGAAATACAAGTGTTTTGATTAATCTGTCATCAATCTTGATTGTTTACATGTCTTCCTATTTATACATAATGAAAAGGCATTTGTGAAAGGTTGTGATGGTTCAATCAAACCTCTTAACTAACGGTTATGTCCATTCACAAATAACTGCCATAACTAACTTAACTAACTCTAACTAACTTGTTCTAGCAAATTGGGATTAACTCAATATCTTGCAACTGGAGACTAGTCCAAGGTTACGTGACCATCAACCTGGAAGGTGACTGGGTTGAAAATTTTCCCTGTGACTTTATTATGTCTATTTATGGCGTCAAGAGACACAAAAAGCTGACCGAAACTATTTACAACTTTTTGTTCTTTCTATATATAAAGCATATTAAGTTATAAAAAAATGATACTACGTAATTGGGAGGAGATTGTGGCCGAGAGAGATAAATTTGTGGTAGTGGTTGTACTTCATTTTGCTAACGGGGCATGATATTCGAACCCCTTTATTGGGAGGGTTTTCAATCATTGAATGCATCGGAGGATTGTATGGTGTGCATCGCGGTGTTGTACTGTCTACATCACGAGTTATACGGTTGATAATAGGGAGGGTTCTTATAACACATCCGTTTGCTAACTTATCCATCCTACAATTATACTAGTAAAATAAGAAGTTTATTCAACCAAGTATATTATTCATCTCAAAATGCCTTCTCGAATTTCCTTTTCCTAGCTACTTGCTAGGCTTTACATCAACTACTGTTAAAAAAATTAATAATAATAAAATCTCTAAAATTGCTAACATTATTATACGAGTGAACTCCAAAATATATCCTTGTGGTTTACCCCGATTCGCACTATATATCTCTCGCAAAAATTTCAACAGATACATCACTCCGTAAGTAAAAGTTAACCTATATACATCCCTCCGTTAAAATAAGGACAAACGCCGCAAATTATTTCTCCGTTATCTCCTAACGAGATATAAAAAATTTACACGGTTAGTCCTCTAGGTTAATTGTATTTGCACCGTTAGTCTTTTTTTACGTTTTCTTCCGTTTTTTAAGCTTTCATCCGGTTTTTAGGTTTTCGTATGTTTTTTTACGTTTCGTCCGTTTTTTATGTTTCTGTCCGTTCTTTTACGTTTTCGTCCGTTTTTACGCTTTCGTCCATTTTTTACGTTTTCGTCCATTTTTTTACGTTTTCGTCTGTTTTTTACGTTTTCGTTCGTTTTTTACGTTTTTGTCTATTTTTTTTCGTTTTGGTCCATTTTTTACGTTTTCATCTGTTTTTTTACATTTTATTCCGTTTTTTACATTTTCGTCCACTATTTTACATTTTTGACCGTTTTTTACGTTTTCGTTCGTTTTTTACGTTTTCATCTAATTTTTAACGTTTTTGTCCGTTTTTTTCTTTTTTTGTCCATTTTTTTTACATTATCGTCAATTTTTTTACGTTTTCATCTACTTTTTTACGTTTTGAGATACAACTTGAGATCTTTTTTAATCTTGTCTCACTCTTATGTTGTATTAACTTGTTTTAGCAAGTTATATTTAAAGATTAGGCAAATATGAAGCCTTTTCAGTTAAAGGATATATAGATTTTTTATTTATTATTATTATTATTTTTATTTATTTTTTTTTTTATTTTTTAAACATTTTAGAGGTTTTATGACTCCAAAAAAACCAATATTTTTTATGAGACCAAGTTTTATTTCAAAATGAGATGGGAATAGTCAAAATAAGAACTTCTTTTGTTTGTTAAAATAGTACAACAATATTTCATAGTCCATACTATATATAAAAATGCAAAATTTCTTGGTAAGGTTTTAGTTAAACGTTGTTATCTTTGACAACTAGTAGTCATTTACTACCTCCTATTCAAAGATAACAACAATTAACTAAAACCTTACCAAAAAATTTTGCTTTTTTATATATAGTATAGTCTATGAAATATTGTTGTACTATATTAACAAACAAAAGAAGTTCTTATTTTGACTATTCTCATCTCATTTTGAAATAAAACTAGGTCTCATCCCAAATATTAGTTTTTTCGAATCATAAAACCTCTAAAAGGTAAAAAAAAGGCCTCGACATATCTTTCGACTAAAAAGGCTTCATATTTGCCTAATCTTTAAATATAACTTGCTAAAAAAAGTTAATACAACATAAGAGTGAGACAAGATTAAAAAAGATCTCAAGTTTGTATCTCAAAACGAAAAAAAGCAAATGAAAACATAAAAAAAATGGACGAAAATGTAAAAAAAAAAAGTACGAAAACGTTAAAAAATGGACGAAAACGGAAAAAACGGACAAAAACGTAAAGAACGGATGAAAATGTAAAAAATGAACGAAAACGTAAAAAAACGGACCAAAACGTAAAAAAGCGGACTAAAATGTAAAAAAGCAGACGAAAACGTAAAAGAATAAACAAAAACGTAAAAAACGGACGAAAACGTAAAAAATGGACAAAAAGTAAAAAAAAACGGGCGAAAACGTAAAAAAAAAAAAGATGAAAACGTAAAAGAACGGAAGACATCGTAAAAAAATGGACGAAAACCTAAAAACGGACGAAAGCATAAAAAACAGACGAAAATGTAAAAAAAGGACTAACGGTGCAAATACAGTTAACCCAGAGGACTAACGGTGTAAATTTTTTCTATCTCGTTAGGAGATAACGGAGAAATAATTTTCGCGGTTTGTCCTTATTTTAACGGAGGGATGTATATAGGTTAACTTTTACTAACGGAGTGATGTATATGTTGAAACTTTTGCGAGAAGGATGTATAGTGCGAATCGGGGTAAACCACAGGGATGTATTTTGGAGTTTACTCTTATTATATTTTCAAATAGGATTGCCTTCTTCTTAAGGAGTACTAATCTATAGACTCCAGAGTCTGCGAAAATGTGATAAGAGAAAATATTATTTCAGTTACACGAAAGCAAGTTATTATTAATTGAAACACTAACATAAACATGTCCCTATGGGACTTGAACCTGCAACTTATGGTTGGTAGAGCACCTTTGGCACCGTTGGGCGACTGATATAAGAAACAAGTAGATAAAACTATAAAACACCAGTGCACATGTACAATAATATATGTAGAAGTGTAGAGCCAGTATAATTCAAAGTCAGATATATAGTATAGAACTTACCATCAAGTAGATCTTGGCAGGGTAGATTTAGTGGAAGTGGTTGTGTTGACTGGGTACTTGAAGCACTTGGAATGTTAACATGGTGCTGGTTGCCAATGGGGTTCATCACTACAACTTAATATTCTGCATAACCAGAACATAAAATGGATGCAAAATTAAATACTAACACATAAGAATTAATCACTAATGCGTGAGGGATGTATACCTCTAAAGCTAGTCAGTATGATTATTTGGTATATGGAAAACTAAGTTTTAGACATGGATTTATATAGAACTTTGAGTCAATGTCACTTTTAAAAATTAAACAAACCAGAAACTAATACTTTTGGGCTTTATTAAAAGGCTTGTCTAACTTACTAACTTACCTAACCTTTATATAATTTCTTTAAGTAAACTTGACTGAATACTGCATTCATCATATTTATTTAAGAAGTTTGAAGAAATTTCAAGCTTTATCAGAAAATATTTGATCAAATTCTTAATATTAATTTAAAAAAATTAATCTAACAAATGTCCTGTGTAGGATTTGTCAAACTTCTTGCGTTTCATTATAGTGAAAAAGCTATAAATTCATAACGTACTTTACAAAAAAACTCATTATGCTCTATCTACTTCACTTATTGTCATAATACATAACCGTTTTCATTTTATTCGGTTATTTTCTGTCCGTTTTTATCCGTTTTCATTTTAATCTGTCCGGATAAAAACAGATAAAAATGGATAAAAACGGTTTGTATTATCCACTTCAAAACGGATAAAAACGGACAGAAAATATTACGGATAAAAACGGATAAAAACCGTTTTTATTATCCATGTCAAAACGGACGGAAAATAACCGAATAAAATGAAAACAGTTATGTATTATGACAATAAGTGAAGTAGATAGAGAATAATGAGTTTTTTTGTAAAGTACCTTATGAATTTATAGCTTTTTTCCTTTCATTATATATTAGTTGATGATTAAGTTGGTTAATTGGGAATTTCAAAATGTTATTTACTGTAGTAAATCGTATTGAGTATAGACAGTATGGAAACAAGTCCTACTTATACTTTGGGCTATACAAAGTCATTGACTAATATAATGCATCTGTAATGGAGAATTATAGATCAAGAATTAGTTTAATCTGAACGTGAGCTGAGCAGTTAACCTAATGAATTTTTTTTTGTAAAAAAAAACCCTTCATTTAAGGTTTGATGGTATCAGCACCAATATGTCAACGATGTGAGCATAGTAGAGCATCAGCACCAATTAGTCCAAGGGGCTACCTAATTTTGTACATTTAATAGTTATTAGATTATGAATAATTGTATCAACTTCCAAATGCAACAACTTTTGATCGTAGTTTATTAAAGGCGTAACTGTATGATAAACCAGCAAGTGTTGCAAAGTAGACATCCGAAGTCAAAGGAGAAAACATTAACGAAAAACGAGCAAAAGAAACTATGAAAGACTCAATTGACAAAGTATAAGTACTCTATAAATTTATTTGTATCCGGTAACTTGTATGACCGGTTACCACCACAAAAGATAGCTATATCATATTCTTGTAAAGCTCTGGCAAGAAGGCTCTAGCAGGCAAAGTTGTAATTGTTGTTTACATTGTAAACAGCATAGTAAAAATTACAGAGACCATAATCTCTGCTTGTCATGTACTTCATCTGTTACAAAGCATGAGGTGTTGGACCAATAATGTTATAGACACAAAGTCGGAGTAGTTAATATGTATATTATGTTATGTATCTACCTAAAGTCTGTAAACCCAAATCGTGTTTGGGCTGGGTCATTAGAATAAAACGGTATAAACCGTTATTTACAATAGGTATGTCGTTTACTTTTATTGAAACATTGTATCCCCTTTGTTCTAGGCATGATGGCAGCGTTTCATCTAGTATAAATAGGATTAAGAGTCTGTAAACAATAATCAGTCGTAATTCAATAAATTCAATCCAATACTTGTACAATTCTTGTTAATCTTGTGTGTTCTTAATTCGATCCTGGAAAGTTATGAACCTGTGCAAAAGTGGTATCAGAGCGGGTTGCAAGATTAGAAGTTTTGATTCAAGTTTTTGATCAAGAAGATCAAAAGACTTAAAAGGGAAGAGACACCAAGGATTGTTGGTACAACAATTCTGAAGAAAAGAAGTGTGTTTGATGTATGTTGTTTGTTGGAAATTAAAAGAAAGCAAAGTAATATGTGGAAAGAAGTTGATATCAAAAAGAATGATACTGATGTGATTAGAAATCCCAGAAGTGTGATAAAAGAAGAGACTGAATCTCATCTAACTGAGCCCGAAAAAGAGAGTTACTTTCAGAGATTGGGGGCTGATTCGGGACAAAATGATGTCAATGAAGAATTAGTAATTCTTAGACCGATAGCAGAAGAGGATGATAGTACCAACAATGGCTCGGATGGAAACGAGATTGAAGGGATAAAAGATACTGATACACTCCTGAAAAAATTGGCCAATTCAAATCCAATTTTTGCAGCTTTCAGTGGGGCTGTAATTGTTTTGGCATTTTCAAGTGTTCTACATCATTTAATTCAGAGGAAAATGAGTGCCCATAAGAATGAGGTTTCTGATGAAAGTAGTAGTTTTGTTAGAAGTTATGGTACCAAAAGCAGCGACTATTGTTCGTCAATTAAAGGAAGGCTGGACCGGATTGAACGCCAAGAGTAAGCAACGATTGTAGAAAAAAACGATCGAAGGCTATGATCGAATTAAAATTAAGAAAAAGGGAACGTTTTGGTACGTTTTTGAAGTATAAGTTTTTATATTATTATTAGTTTGAATTAGTTTAATCTTTTAAAAAATTTAAACTATTTTAAGTAAGTAAGAAAAAGTAAAAAAACCGAACCCTTGTGGTTCACATAGTAAGTAAGGAAAAACCTAGTATTTAAACAAAACCTTACTGTGACAAAGTAAGAAATTAAGAAAAATACTATTTTTTTAAAGTAAGATAGAAACCTCAGTATTTCGACGAGTAAGAGAAACTTTAGTGTTTCACCTAGTAAGAGGAACCTCGGTGTTTCGACCAGTAAGAGAAACCTCGGTGTTTCGACCAGTAAGAGAAACCTCAGTGTTTCGACCAGTAAGAGCTTGGTGTTTCGACCAGTAAGAGAAACTTCGATGTTTAGACCAATAAGAGAAACCTCGGTGTTTCGACCAGTAAGAGAAACCTTGGTGTTTTGACCAGTAAGAGAAACCTCGGTGTTTCAAAGCAAGAAAGTACGCAAGTAAGAAAGCAAGCAAGAACGCAAGTAAGTAAGCAAGAAACAACGTAAGTAAGAAAGCAACAAAGCATAAAAGGACGTGGAACAAGTTTTCAACAATGTACAAGTAGAGAAGAACAAAACAAGAAAGAAATGAGATGCTATGAATGTGGTGACTTAGGTCATTTTGCACGCGTATGCACCAAATGAAAGAAGAAAGACAAGGAAGAAACATCATATCTCATTTATGAAACTGACGATGAACCCACATTGCTATGAAGACAAGTGAAGAAGACTAGATTGATGTCTATAACATTAAAGGGGTGAATGTTGGACCAATAATGTTATAAACACAAAGTCGGAGTAGTTAATATGTATATTATGTTATGTATTTATCTAAATTCTGTAAACCCAAATCGTGTTTGGGCTGGGTCATTAGAATAAAACGGTATAAACTGTTATTTAGAATAGGTATGTCTTTTACTTTTATTGAAATGTTGTATCCCCTTTGTTCTAGGCATGATGGCAGTGTTTCATCTAGTATAAATAGGATTAAGAGTCTCTAAACAATAATCAGTTGTAATTCAATCATCCAATACATGTTCAATTCTTGTTAATCTTGTGTGTTCTTAATTCGATCCAGGAAAGTTATGAACCTCTGCAGAATGAGCCATGGAAAAATGTGAATTACAACAACATGATCGAGAACCTGTTTTAATCCAACGTGAGCTCCAACACACACAAAGTTATGCAAGTAGCACCTCTTCACATTGTCATCATGAATCATAAGATTTGTACAAAAAGTTCTAAACCTTGATGATTGACATTCACAACTTAGTCAATGTTTCAGCTAATAAACCAAAATCGTCAAACATGGCTCTGGTCTAGAAACAATTGAGTTCTTGAGCACACATTTTGAACTACTTTTAATTGATTTAAGGCATATTACATATGATTTAGAGTCGATCTGATTAGAGATTATATATCTTGGTACAAGATATAGATAACAAATGAAAATTTCAATATGGACAAATGAGGATTCAATTGTGATACTTTTATGAAGAGTATATAACAACTTAATTATGTCAATCACCATTATAATACACAAAACTAGAATCTTTGATCGCGTATGATCCCCCCGGCACCCAGAAGGGTCAGCCGCGGACCTAAAACGAAACCCTCTGACGTCGCTCAAGTATTGTCTACGCCCACAAGGTATCACCAGGTAGAGAGGGACCAATCCGCGGGTAAGAAGTACTTCCGAAGGAAGTCCCAACCGCGTCCCACGTAAAGGGTAGGGAATCTCACCTACGATTGAGGTACTGTAACCTGCAGTCCCTAAAAAGGGAAAGCGGGATAAACTCCCGCCCAAAAGCATCGCTATCATGGCAACGAGACAAACTCTGAGTTGACCTATGTCATTTCCCACTTGTAAACTGTCTCTCTCATGTCCCGTGACTATGAGAACATGACAGAAAGGTCAACCATATAAATAGGGGTTTCTCCACTATTCAAACGGTAACACACACACACTCTCTCTAGAACTGACTTTATCTCTCTAAACACCCTTACGTATTCTCACACCGGAGGTTGACCGCGGAACCCCGTTCCGCGGTGAGACTAACGGTGTCTGTTTTCTTAGAAGCTTTAAACTAAGATTCGAAATTAATACAAGATCTATTCCCCAAGAAGTTAATTAGCCTACACTAATCTTCACGAGGAAGAGCCCATAATTGTATTAACAAGTTGGTGCCATCCGTGGGACCGTTGACATAACTACGTTTCCAAAAACTCTCATGAGTAACTTGGCAGATAATCCCTCCCCGTCCCCTGAGCCTTCCACGGTCAGAAATACGGGTGGGAGGGAAAAGGTTCGAAACGCAGAACAATACCCCTCTAATACTGTGACTGATGCAGCAATAAGAGAATTCTGCGAAAAGCACTACAATCAGATCTTGCCCTTAATGGCAGAAAAGGTCCATTAAGAAAAGCTAGACTGGGTCAAAACCCGCCTGGATTTTGATGATGAGACTAGGAATGAGAGATCTCGAGAGCACACTCGGAGTCTGAAAGAAAACGAAAACCCAAAAAGACGCAAAGAGCTAGTCCCAGTGCTAGATCGGATCCCTCGGAGTATTCCAAGTTGCAGAGTGTTTTCTAGAGGCTTAGCAGTCGAGAGGATGGGTGTTTCAGAGAAAGGAGCCAAGTGGAAGCAAAGAGATCGCGGCCGGACATGTTCTCTAGACTGGAAAGAGGGTGTCTACATGTGACCACAAGGCTAGGGGACCAAAAGCCAACCGTATTTTCCAGGCTCCAATCAAAGGTATCTTCCCGCAGGCAACACAAAAAAGAAGCCGAAATGGGCAGAAGGCTGGACGCGGCAGAGAGGCATTCGGTTGAAAGATACCAGAGAAGCCGAAGCTTGACCCGCGACAGCGTTTCCCTCTCAAAGTACAGCAAGGAGGAGACGCATCGCTCATACCGCAGCAGGACTAGTGAAGCGTCTCCCCTAGAAAGTGAAGAAAGCACGAGAGGACACTGGAAGTCCACCCCGAAAGGCAAAATAGGAAGCGAACCTGATGAACTCTACTCTCCGTACGACATAGCTGACGCGGATCCCTTCACTTAGCGGATACGGAATTTTGAATTCCCAAAAAGAACAAGGATGCCGGCTCACATCAGAACGTATGATGGGACGGGAGACCCAGAAGATCATTTGAAAAATTTCAGACCGCGGCCAAAGTGGAGAGATGGGTCATGCCCACATGGTGACACATGTTCAACTCCACCCTAATAGGGCATGCCCGCGTCTGGTTTGATGAGCTACGTCCAGAAAGCATCGGCAGCTTTGAAGAACTAAGGTCAAGCTTCCTCTTGTATTTTCTGCAACAAAAGAAGTACACAAAAGATCCTGTCGAACTGCACCCCACATAAAGCAGAGGGAAGGAGAAGCCACAGAGGCATTCATGGAATGCTTCAAAATGGAGAGCATGCACTTGAAGGGAGCTCCAGAGTGTATGCGGGTATCGGGTTTCATGTACAGGATAACAAACCCCGAGCTAATCAAAAGGCTTAATGACAACATACATCAGACACAAGATGAAATGTGGAAAGTAACCAAGGCATTCCTCTGAGGAGAGTTGGCCGTGGCAAACCAAACAAGGAAGAAACACCCTCAATGGAAAAACCACGAGAGTGGGTAGAAGAACATCCAGATCTTCGAAAGGAAGGGAGAGTTCAAAAGCCGCCTAAGGCCAGAGAGAAAGCGGGGTGACAGATTCACCCCCCTCACAAAGAAGCCAAAGGAGATCCTTGCTATGGATACTGTCAAGTTCACGGCCCCTCCGCCAATGTCCAGCCCAGCCGAATCCTGGAATAAAGATAAATACTGTGATTTCCATATGGAGAAAGGGCACAATACGGACGAGTGCTACCAGTTGAAGAAACAGATTGAAGAGGCGGTCAGGTCCGGACAACTTGCACACCTGGTCAAGGAGATCAAGAATGGGACTCAGAAGAATGGTGATCCCAAAGGTGGGAAGAAGGATACCACGGCCAAGGACAAAGCTCACGCCATATACATGGTCCAAGCTTGGCAGCGGACAGTCAGACCCAAGCTAAACGCGGATGCGTCTCCAAATATGGAAATATCCTTTCCCCCCATATCCGGGGATGATTGGGACGACCATCCGCTGGTGATCAAGGCGGATGTTGAGGGATGAACAATCCACATAATGTATGTGGATAAAGGAAGTGCTTCGGAAGTCCTATACGAACATTGCTTCAATAAGTTGAGTCAGGATATCCGGAGAAGATTGATCCCCGCCTCATCACCACTATTGGGTTTCAGTGGAGAGCTTTCATGGCCGTTGGGACAGATCCTCTTAGAGGTGACATTGGGGGACAGAAATAAGACAGCTAGCGCCTGGATGAACTTCATGGTAGTACGGTCCCCTTCTCCTTACAACGGGATAATTGGACGGCCAGGCATCAGGCTATTGAGGATAGTCCCATCCACAGCACATGGAATATTGAAGTTTCCCACCCATGATGGGGTCGTAACTCTGAACAGTGACAAGGTGGTCCCGGTTGAGTGCAGAATGGTTGCAGAACCACAACCCCATCAGAACACCGAAGAAACCAAAACAAAGGAAGGGATCAAAGTGGTAATCAACCCCAAATTCCCCGACCAAACGATCACCATCGGGAGGGGGGGTTAAGTGAAGAGGGAAAAAAGAACCTCTGCGACTTGCTTAAGAACAACTTGGACATTTTTGCTTGGCAACCTTCTGATATGACCGGGGTTCCGCGGACAATCACGGAACACAAGTTGAATGTTAGGGAAGGCTACAACCCAGTGCGGCAAAAGAAAAGAGGGTAAGCCCAAGAGACGAACAAAGCCATCAACGAAGACGTCACCAAACTCGTTGCAGCTGGAATTATGAAGGAGGTCCACTATCACGATTGGTTATCCAATCCGGTTCTGGTTAAAAAAAGTGATGGAAGCTGGAGAATGTGTGTAGATTTCAAGGATCTGAACAAAGCTTGTCCAAAGGATTGCTATCCCCTGCCGGAGATCGATTGGAAAGTCGAATCCTTCTGCGGGTACCCATTCAAATGCTTCCTTGACGCATATAAAGGGTATCACCAAATACAGATGGCAGTTGGGGATGAGAAAAAAATGGCATTCCACATAAACCAAGGCATCTTCTGCTACACAAAAATGCCCTTCGGTTTGAAGAATGCCGGAGCCACATACCAAAGGCTAGTGGACAGAGCTTTTGACAAGCAGATTGGAAGAAACTTGGAAGTGTACGTGGATGACTTAGTCATCAAGAGCCATTCAGAGGAAGAGTTGCTCAGGGACATAGAGGAGACTTTCAGAACCTTACGGAATATCAACATGAAGCTAAACCCAAAAAAATGCACATTTGGGGCGGAACAGGGAGTGTTCCTAGGCCATGTGGTAGACAAGGAGGGGATAAGAGCTTGCCCGGACAAGTCCAAGGCCGTGACCGTACTCAAATCCCCAACAACCAAAAAGGAAGTACAATCTTTGAATGGAAAGCTAGCTAGCCTCAGCCGCTTCATGTCTAAGTCAGCGGAAAAGTCCCTCCCGTTCTTCAAGACACTGAAGAAGTGCATTAAAAAGAGTGACTTTCACTGGACAACCAAGGCCGAATAGGCGTTCAAAGAAATGAAGGAACACATTGCCAACTTGCCAATGGTCATTGCACCACGCCCAAAGGAAGAACTAATCATGTATCTGGCCACATCCCAAGAAGCTGTAAGTGCAGTCCTGCTAGCCTAGAGAAAGTTGCGGCAACAACCCGTGTACTTCGTCAGCCGTACCCTAAAAGGCCCTGAGGTGAATTACACCCCAATCGAGAAGCTTGTTCTCGCACTGGTATATGCATCCCACATTCTACGGCGATACTTCCAAGCACACCCAGTGGCGGTTGTCACATATCAACCACTAAAGTCAGTCCTCACCAAAACAGAGAAAAGTGGAAGAATGGCCGGATGGGCAATAGAACTAGACGAACATGACATCAGCTTCCGACCCCGGACAACCGTTAAAGCGCTAGTGCTAGCAGACTTCATTGCTGAAATTCTAGAAGAGGGAATCCCCGACAAGAAAGCAGACAAGCAACCGTACTCAGAGCCGTGGAATTTGTTCACGGATGGATCCGCGTGTCAGGAAGGTTCCGGGGCAGGTCTAATCCTAACAAGCCCGGAGGGGAAGGAATTCACATATGCCCTACGATTTGAATTTGAAGCATCCGACATTGAGGCCGAGTACGAAGCACTGATTGCAGGATTGAGGATCGCAGAACAGATGCAGGTGAAGGACCTGTCAGCAAACGTTGATTCCCACCTCGTGGCAAATCAGATCAATGGAGCATACGAGGCAAAGGAAGCAAGCATGGCGCGTTACTTGGCAAAAGCTAAAGCCCTAATTGAGGGATTCCGGACGTTCTCTATAAAACAGATTTCCCAGAGCCAGAACAAGCAAGCAGACGTGTTAAGCAAGATAGCCTCCACCAGCTTGGCTCACTTAACAAAACAGGTGCTTGTGGAAGTCTTGAAGGAAAAATTCATTGAAGAAATGGAAGTGTTGGCAGTCGTGGAAGAAGACAGAGTTACCTGGATGACTCCCTTAATGGATTACTTAAAAGACGGAATGCTGCCAGCAGATGATCAAAAGGCAAGAAAGCTACGAATCAAGGCACGATAGTACACGATAAAGGACGGCGTCCTCTTCCAGAAATCCTTCCTAGAATATTGGCTCCGGTGTGTAGGCCCCGCTCAGGCCAACTACGTGCTGCGAGAGATCCATGAAGGATCATGTAGCATGCACTCAGGACCAAGGGCGGTGGTAGCCAAAGCAATCCGATCTGGATACTACTGGCCAACAATGCATAATGATGCCCGGGAGCTGATACAAAAGTGCGAAGATTGTCAAGTCCACCACCCAGTACCGAAGAACCCATGGCAGAATTTGACCCCAATCACCCCCCCCCCCTTGGCCCTTCTACAAGTGGGGTCTAGATATCTGCGGTCTTTTCCCAGAAGGCCCAGGCAAAGTGAAATTTATTATTTTGGGGATAGACTATTTTACCAAGTGAATCGAGGCTAAACCACTGGCCTCCATCATGGGGAAACAAGTGAAGAAGTTCGTTTGGGACAACATAGTCTGTCGATTTGGTTTGCCGGGGGAATAGTGTCGGACAACGAAAAACAGTTTCGCGACAACCAATTCAAGGACTGGTGTGAGAAGCTCAACATCAAGCAACGATTTGCCTCGGTTAAGCATCCGCAGGCAAATGGATTGGTGGAGAGCGCTAACAAGAGCTTGGGAGAAGGTATTAAAGCAAGGCTGGATAAGGGAAGCAAGGACTAGATAGAGAAGTACCGCATGTGCTCTGGGCACACAGAACCATGATTAAGACAAGCAACGGGGAAACCCCATTTTCCACACATATGGCACCGAAGCAGTCATCCCAGTGGAGATTTGAATGCCAAGTCTCCGATGCACAACCGTGAACCAAATCTCCAACAACCAGAACCTCCGCCTAAAATTGGACCTCTTGGAGGATAAAAGAGAAGCCTCGGCAATTGAAGAGGCACGCAGCAAGTCTAGGATGGAAAATATTACAACGCTAAAGTCCGAAGCACGGCATTTAGGCCCGGAGAATTTGTGTACCGCAGCAACGAAGCCAGCCGCATGGAAGACACTGGAAAGCTTGGCCCAACGTGGGAAGGGCCATATGAAATAGTGGAAGTGTTGGGAAAAGGAGCATACAAACTCAAAGGCGCGGATGGGGAAGTACTCCCAAAACATGGAACATCCGTAACTTGAAGAAATGTTATATTTAAGGGTAAGTTAGTCATCCCCGCCTTTTGTAAGTTGATCACGGATCAGATCCGGACAACGGGGAAAAGTAACTTTAAATTTCATGTCTTTAGTTTGTTGTAATGTTTTAATTGTCAATGAAACGTAGAGCCTGGCCAGCTCTAAAAATTTTCCAAACAAAGTTCATTTACATTTTTATTTTGCATCCACGACAAAACATGCCGCAAGGTGTATAAGTGTTTTAATTGTCGCGCACAAAGGACGAGCAACCTCACAATTGACTCAGGCATATAATTGGTATTGCAAACCCATTGGCCAATAAATATTACCCCCGGACCTCGAAAGTACGGACACGGGTACGAAACAAAGCCCGGAACAACTAACTCCGGCAATAAATAAAAACACATATGTGATCTAAGCATAAAACAAAAAGTGTTTCCATTAAACATCCAAAATATTTGTACAAGATACACGGGGGCATACCCCCGGATTACAAAATAGGGGCGCCACGGCAACCGTAGCTCCGGTGAGACAAAGACCAAATGACAAAGATGTTAACAAGCTTCACAGGAATGGAAGGGCGGCATAGTCTAAATGCCACCCGTGAGAACACATCAAGCATCTCCAATACCGTCAAGAACACCCGTGTCGAAAATATCGTCATGGGTAACCTCTTCCTCTTTACCTTATTCATTTTCTTCTTTTTCCTTTTTGTCTTCCCCTGTTGGACCGGTAAGGGGGGCAGAAGGGGTAGGCCCTGGATGAACTATGACCATGGTAGGTTGACCCGTAAAAGTAACTTGATGCACAACATTGGAAACAGTTAGATCCGGATTTCAGAAGGCAAACTTTAGGCCCCTCCCACGGAATTTTTTCTCCTTGTACGCGGCAATAGCCCGCGGGCGCCTAGTCACAGCCTGGAGCAAGAAATTGAGAAGAAGCACTTCCTCCGTAGTAGGACAGCTATACTGAAACTCCCCCGACCCACTAGGTCGCTCCTCCTGCAAAACCAACTTCGCCATCAGATACTCAAGGGGGGCATCCATGCATGCCTCTAGGGAATCAATCAGGGGAAAGGAAACATCGCTAGTCGGATAACCGACTAGCGGTAGGCTTCCTTAGCCCGGGGATTATAGGCTGGGATCTGCTCTAACTTCCTCTTCGCGGCTCTATGAACTATCCCAGCTTCCAACCCCTGTCTCAACCCCTCCGCTATGGCTTTACCTATGCAATCCCCTAGGCGGGTCTTCAGTTCCTCGGATTGCTTGAAGGCCATCCACGCTCTACGGAAACCATGCCCGACCACCCATCTCTTACCCTCAACCGCGAGAAGGGTGCTGGGAAATAACTCCTCGTTAAAGTCTCAGTTCAAGTCTACCAGCATCTGATCCAACTGTGCCAATTGACCATCATAGGTACTCCGGACCTCCTGCTCACGTTCCTTTAACCTTTCCTCAAACAAACTTGCCTCCTTCATCTGTTCCTTCATACCATCACAAACCGCGGTTAACCCGGCAACCTGACCCTTCAGTTCCGCATTATCAACGGTCAAGGCCGCCAGCTGAGCATCCTTGGGCGCAATCATGCCCTCCAGCTGGGCCACGCGCTCATGGAGCCTCTTCACTTCTTCCGACTCGGACTTCAGGATACCTACACGCTCGCGAAGGCTCCTCGCCTCCGCAACTTCATTTTCCAACTCCTCCAATCTCTCCTTCAAACTCTCAATTCTCTTCTCCCTCCTCTCTAACCTCCTATTCAACTTGTTGGTCTGGTTCAACTCAAACTCTAACCTGAGACAAACCTTTGAAGACATGCACACCTGCTGTGCAGTGATCATATTGTACTGGTCGAGCAAATCCGCGTGTGGCATGTTCGGTAGCAAGGACAAGTAGCCGGGAGTGGAAAGATTGTCCACTGAACTCCAGCAAATCCAGGGGTTATTCATGCGGAATTCATTTGTGGGAAGCCACTTCGGAACATAAACATTTTTGGCCTCCGCGGTGTCCACGGACATAGACTGATAAAAGTCTTCGTCAGAGGCCGCAGGGCGATGGGTAGATGGCTCCTGTTGAGGTGAACCCTCCTCAAAGACACTTTCTTGATGAACAGGTGGCGGCTGAGAAGGCCTAGACATATCGGTATCCACATTTTCAAGGGGAGCACTGGTGGAAGTTTTAGAATTGGCATCCGGCTCTACATGCAGATGCGGGGAAGTCTCAGAAAAAGCAACAGTAGTCTCCAGTAGCTGCGGTCCGGAATCAGACTCATCACGAAGCTCCAAAACAGGGATAGAACCCACGGTATCACCCCTTGCATAACCAGAAACACTTAGGTTATTCTCCAATCAAAAGAAGGAAAAGCAACATAAAGCGGTAAAAAAAAA
Organism: Chrysanthemum makinoi; assembly: GCA_910596185.1. Classification (NCBI taxonomy): domain Eukaryota; kingdom Viridiplantae; phylum Streptophyta; class Magnoliopsida; order Asterales; family Asteraceae; genus Chrysanthemum; species Chrysanthemum makinoi. The sequence continues at coordinate 343,117,521 of OU343222.1, forward strand.
CAAAAAAAACAAAACTTCTCCGGCTGCTTAGGGGAGATATTAATCCTTACTCTCTTTTTCCCAGCAGCCTTGTCGGCTTTGGCTGCCTTCATTGAATCAACAATAGTCTCTTGGACCAAGGTAACCAAGTTCTCCGAAGGTTTTATGACTCGCCCAGCAGTCTCGGTCTTTTCCCCTTCCTGCAAAGTCCTTTCCCCAGAGGCCACGGCAAAAGGGTCGGGTACGGTGAATAAACGAGAAAAGATCCATATCTACAATTAAACAAAGACAGTCATTAAAAAACCAAGATAGCAAATGGTAAGACACGTCAAGCCCTAGAAGAAAAACCCACCCTCATTATCCGACACCATAAATGTAGGACGCGCCGTCGCATCATCCCAGGAGCAGCTAAGACCCACTAAGCACAAGAACGGCTCCGGAAACTTCTTGAACGGGGCACGCTTTGTGTCCAAAAGGGACAATAAATCTAAGTTCACATCGTCATCTGACGGAGGAGGATCGTGGTCGACTGAAACATTGTCATTCCAGGAAATGGCTAGAGGAAAAACACTCGCGTCAACCCAGAAAAAATACTCCTTCCAGTTCTTCATAGAATCTAGAGGAGCAGTATGGCACACCGGAACAACTAATGACTTAGGACCCTTACGCTTCTCCAAGGTCACCCATCCATCCTTCATCCCAGAATAATAAAACTTCCTAAATAACGCTACAGTAGGAATACCCCCTTGGACGTGACATAGGATCTCAAAGTGACTAACCCTAGCCGCGGCCAAAACAGACAACTGGGACAGGTGTATTTGAAAATACTCTAACACGCTGCACAAAAACTTGGAGAGAGGGATCCTAAAGTTGCAGAACTCAAAAAACCTAGTATATACACCTATTTTACCCTAAGGAGCATCCCTTATAGTGTCATTAGGCCCAAGAAGGAGGGGGTGGACAGCTTTGGGAATATGGAATTTAGAACAAAAATTATCTAAATCCTTCTGGGACAAGCTACAGGTAAAGTCACTAAGGATTTTTTAGCCATGGAAACACAATAGGGGAAAAGAACCTAACCTGAACAGGAAAAACGCACGAGAAGAACTTTGATGGCTTTTTTCTTTTTTTTTTACACGCTAAGACGAAAAGGCAACAGTAACCTAATAGGTAAAAATGGGGAGTATTTATACCCTCCCAAAAGTAAAAGAAATTGTTTAATCAAATGGTCGAAAAAATGCCACATCTCCGATCTGTATCCAACGGATCAGATTTTCCTAGATCAACGGGTGAGATAGAAGCAGCCAAAACGTCATGTCGGTCAGAAAATGCTTATCCGTTACGATAATGGAAGGTACAGTCAGCAATGACAAGGATTATCCATGAGAACACCCAACCGCGGATAAGAAAAACGACTTAGTCTAGAACACTTGTTCTACGCCAACAAGCATACTAGTCTGGGGGGACTTGATCGCGTATGACCCCCCCGGCACCCAGAAGGGTCAGCCGCGGACCTAAAATGAAACCCTCTGGCATCGCTCAAGTATTGTCTACGCCCACAAGGCATCACCAGGACCGGGAGGGACCAATCCGCGGGTAAGAAATACTTCTGAAGGAAGTCCCAACCGCGTCCCACATAAAGGGTAGGGAATCTCAACTAGGATTGAGGTACTGTAACCTGCAGTCCCTAAAAAGGGAAAGCGGGGTAAACTCCCGCCCAAAAGCATCGCTATCATGGCAACGAGACAAACTCTGAGTTGACCTACGTCATTTCTCACTTCTAAATTGTCGCTCTAATGTCCCGTGACTATGAGAACACGATAGAAAGGTCAACCATATAAATAGGGGTTCCTCCACTATTCAAACGGTAACACATACTCTCTCTCTCTCTAGAACTGACTTTATCTCTCTAAAAACCCTTACTTATTCTCACACCGGAGGTTGACCGCGGAACCCCGTTCCTCGGTGAGACTAACGGTGTCTGTTTTCTTAGCAGCTTGAAACCAAGATTCACACTTAATACAAGATCTATTCCCCCAAGAAGTTAGCCTACACTAATCTTCACGAGGAAGCTCCCAGAATTGTATTAACAATCTTGACACTCACAAGTCACTAGACATTTCTAGCATAGTAAACAGATCGAAGTTAAGAACAAAGTTCTTATTTTGTAATTCTTGAATTAATTAGAGAGTATTTATTCTCATTACAAAACATTCAAATATTATAATTCAAGTTCAACTCCCAACATCCTCCTTTAAACTTGTTTTTTCGGTTAGACCAAGCCTCACTCTTGATCGTTGCAAAATCTTATAACTTCATTTACTTAGTATATACACAAAAATTGAATTTTGAAACTACTAACACATTATTATTACCAGATTAAGGCTCAATATTAGTTTTTTTGGAAAATTACAAAACTAGACCAGTCGCCCATGATTTATCAATTTCTAACCCAAAAATAAAGAAAAAAAAAATTTACCAAAATAGACCGGGTGCTAGGCAACTTGTACAACCCCTAACCATAAGCCAACAAGTGTCTAATTAGTAAAATTAATTAAAATTGAAATGACTAAATTACTCTTTGTACTAAATGTTATTACAAAAACCTAATGTACTAAAGGTTATTACAAAAACTTTCCTAAAGTAGTTCTCAAATAATTAGTAAGGTGGTTTCTAAAAAAATTTCTATATCGCTTTTAAAAAATTTTGTTGTCCAAAGTGGTTCCCAAGCACCGCCTTACAAAGCTTAGATCTGCCTCTGTTCTGCGGATAGAATTAGTGCATGTTTAGAAGTATTTAGAGAAAAATATGAACTTGAACCCATAAAATGTACCAAAATACGTGTTTTTACGCACCGAGCTTGTTTATGACAGCGGGTGTTGTCATGCAAACATTCCAATTAAATGTAACAGTCTCTTCTCTAGCTTCATTAAACATTTAAACATCAGAAAGGAAACCAAAAAAAGTTGTGTTCTTTCTTAACCGGTCGAGGCCCATATATTAATCCCACTTTATATATACAATAGTTACTTATGGTGTTATATTGTTAGTACAAAAAGTGTGACAGGATAGGATATGTGTGTAGGATGCGTGTTGGGCTCGACTAACAAGCTACTGATGGGCTAAGTTTGTACTAATCCAAGTGACAGATTGAATCCCTGGACAAGTGAAAGTAAACTGTTAGCCTTACCGCGGGGATGGACCCCACGATTAAGCTCTGGCGTGAGAGTAAGTATACATTCTTGTCAAAGATAATAAGGATGTGTGTGTTATTATGTGAGAAAAAGTTGTACCTTGTGAGAGGATTAGAACTCCTTTTATAGGCGAGGCTTAATGCTAGGGTTTCCTAACAACTCGCATATAAAAGTTAGTGGTCGGAGTGGGACCCTTGTGGGGCAAGGTTCCGTAATAATCAAGGATGCGGACACAGAACGCCTTCCACGGCCAAGGGTTTGGTCTGCTAAGCATTCTGCGTGCGTCTTTGAGTCCGGACCGTAGCCAATCTTGTTATTGGGTTTACTGTCAATTCGGTACTTGTGGTTGATTTGTTGTTGGGCCTGGGCCCAGAATGTGTATAGCACGAGCTAAGCCCAGCAGGCTTGCTGTACGTGCTATACGTCATCAAGTCCCCCCAGTCTAGTGTATTTATTGCGTGCGGTTCGTTTTCCGCATGTGGTGAATGTTACTAGACTTAAGGTAACTAAGCGGTTTTTCTTCCGCGTCTTTGAAGCGTCTCTCTGACGCTTTCTTTCTTGGTAAGTGGGCATGTCACGTGGAATTTCCTTGGCTTTTCATCTTCTGACTGATTTGACCGGGTGGACCACCCGTCTTACTGTCATCTCTATCTTTTACTTTCAATTTTGACAGTTAGATCAAATTATTTTTCACGCGTGTCTTTCCTTCTTTGAAGTAAATACTCTATGGGTATAAATACTCTTCATAGTTTCTAATATCTCATTTTTTGCCTTTACTGTTCTTCGCTGCACCAATATTTCTTTGACTTTCGATATGTCTTTCTTGCACCGCTCCTTTCTTCCCAAGTTCTTCCGTTGTTTTAGGTTAGAGTCTAATACTTTTTCTTACGCTATGGGTACCATTATGCATATTAAATCTAAACTTTCACAAGATGCACTTAACCGTTTTTGTAATAAATTCTCTATTCCATTGATTGTTCATCCGGAATTTCCCGGTGCCAACCAAACCGTTCATTAGGCGCCTGTTGGAAAAATTGGTATGTATACCAGATTTTTTGAGTTTGCAAATTTTCGCCTTCCTTTTTCCGTTTTCCTTGTCGACATTCTTGAGTACTATCATATCAATATATCCCAACTTTCGGTCATTGGAGCTGCTAAGATTTCTCACTTTGAGATTCTTTGTCGTGTTCATGGTATTGCGCCAACAATTGGCTTATTTAGGTGTTTTTATGTTCAGTCTAAAAATAATGGTTGGTTGCCTTTTAGCAAACGGTCGGATAGTGTTGGTGTTTGTTACACTAAGCCTATTGACTCTCTTAAAAGTTGGAATGACCATGTCTTCTAGGTTGATGCTTTTGTCTGCCCTGTTATTTATCTGTGGCATACTGCTAAAAGTGTTTCTAAGGATGCTTCTACTGAGGACAACGAATTTGCTGCTGAACACTTTATGACTCTTGTCGCTAATCCTTCCCCATTTCATAAATGTCTGGAACCCTTTGTTTCTTTGGTTGGGTTGAGTCGTAATTATACTTTAGATGTGGATTCTTATCTTCTATTTCTTGATGACAATGGACAGGGTGGGTATGGCATATATGCGTCCCAAAGTTTGTTGTTTTGAATCTATGTTTTTAACTTTTTATTCTTCTTTTTTGTAGGAATGGATTTGATTTCTTTGATCCAAGTCAAGGATCTCATGAAGTTGAAGGTAGGTGCACAGGCGGGATGAGGATGAGCCTAGATTACTAGAGCTTACTGCAGATTGGACTGTTCCTTCCTACCTTCTGACCCTCCGCATTCAGGTGATGAGTTGGGAGCTAGTGTAGATATGGGAAATGTCTTTAAGACTGGCAACTTGCACCGGGGTGACACTTCTGCTGGTTCTGGTGAAGCAAGAGCCTGTTCATTCTATTGCTGTTGGTGATGTTTTAATGACTGAAGTAGTGCTTGAGACCGCGTCTAAATCTGTTGGTGATGTGGCGGCGAGTTCTCGTCAGAAGAAAAGAAAGGGTTTGTGGAGCCTACCTATCCTCCTAAAAAGTTAAGGGGTGATTATGTGGATTTCGGTAGGCCTACTGTTGGTGGCAAGTCTTCAGAATCCATTAAAAGGCTATTGGCACAGAATGTCCATAATCCGGAGGTTAGCTTTAAAGCTTTGCCCGCCCATTCTTCTTCTTCTTCTTCTCCTTCGTTATCGATCACTCCTATCCATGAAGCTGGAACTCCTACAGACTCTACTGCTGATTCTCCGCTTCATCCTGATGGCTCCCCTGTCAGGTTTGCTTCCTCTTTGGGCTTTATCTATTATAATGTTTTAGCGTTTTACGCTTTGGTTGACTTGTCATTTGTGCTGTTTTTTTGCCAGGTGTCTTGTTCTGGTTATGACGGACGCTTTTGCTACCACTACTATTTCTTCTACTGCTGCTTCTGCTTCCCTTAAGAAATGCATGCACAAAGTAGGTAACCCTTCTTCGTTTCTTGATGCCTTTCAGTCTGCTGGTGGCATGCACCCTAATATTAGCAGTTTTTCTGATAGTGATTTTCCAATCGGGGATATCCGTATTGTTTTTTATGTAGATTCTAGTCATTCATCTGATGTTCACGTTCCGAAATGGAGCGTGACCAAAATCTCTCTTCTTGACAATTCTAGCGAATGTTGCGGGATGGTTGATGAGTTTTGATAGCAGGGTTCAGGGTCGAGAAAACCTCCTTTTCTATGAGCAAGTTTTTCAACCCTCTAGGCAGTGAACCTAATCGTTATAGTGTAGTATGGGGTAAGCCTCAGGGATTGATTTCATTGTCTAGGGGAATAGGAATGCTAGAAAGATATTTATGACAAGAAGGTGGGGTTGAGGATGATTCTTTTTAGTTTTTTTAATTTTTTTTAGAAAGCAAAGGTAAATATCTCGGGGTATATGATTGGGGGGTGGTACTTCTACCAATTTCACTACTTTAACTAATTATCTAATTATCTAATTAACTATGGATTATTTATGCTAATTGAGGTGTGCTTGTATGATGATTAAATATGTGTTCACTTAGATGCTATTACTCCCTAGTTATCTTTTATTGGTCGGTTGAATTGTCACTTCCTTTATCTTAATTGGCGTGTTGTATTCCGATTAGTCGTAGGGCGGTGCCTAATCCCTAATTCTATGAATTGTAACTCTCCTTTAGAATATCCGGGATCGGCAATTGCAATAGCATCTCCCCCGAATACACTACTATCCTAAAGCTACAATTCACGCAATAAACACAACGATGGCTCAAGTGCACTCTCAAACTTTTTACTATTTAGGACGTTCAAGCTCGCAACAATTAAAGAAGAATCCAGTTTTCCTTACTCTTGTGTCTACCAATTAAGACAAGAGACAACCTAACAAAAATCAATAACTAGGTTTCATTGATTTAAGCAAACACAAGAATAATTTAGCTAGACATGTTAAACAAGTAGGCATATACACAATCAATTAAACATGGGGTAGACATAATGATAAATTGGATAAACAAACTTATCTTGTGGTGTAAAATAGGGTATGGGACCCTAGAATACTGTCCAAGTCGGACTACAACTGAGTTAGGATTTGCTCTCCAAAATTATACCTCCTCAAATACAGAAAAACCGAATTCTCTATATAGATGTACAATCGCAACGGCGTCACCTTTTGCTAGTGACGCCATCAGGTCGCCGTCATTAGGGTTTCGTTTAGGCCAAGTCATCGTTGGGATGTCGTCAATTGGGATATGTGATGCCGCCAGTCTTGAGTAGCGACGTCGTCTGAGTCTTGGATCTTGGGCGTCTGGTGTGAAACTTGTGAGTGACGCCTTCCAGAATTAAGGCATGACGCCGTTAGGCTTTAGGACTAGAAATTCCGTTGAGCCGTCGCGTGCACTTTTGATCAAGTCTTGTAAAGAGGGACGGCGTCGCCCTTTGGTTGGGATGCCGTCAGGTGTACTGGATGGCCTTTGATCTTCACTTTACCATTTTCTTCATGTTTTCACTCCTTTTTGTCCAAATATGCTTTATTCCAGCATTTTTCTTGCAAAAGACCTAAAAAGTGAAAAGGAACGATTTTAAGTAGTAACAGAAATAAATTAAGTTGATTTAAGGCTTAAATGACCCCCTAAGAACGTGCGTTTTAAATCCTTATCAAATATCTCTACACTTGTATTTGCTTGTCCTCAAGTAAATGTGCTTTTAGCCAATCAATTTATAAGTTAGGGGGCATGAAGCATTGATTTAAAGTAGTTTATAACAAGTACAAGTGCCACAATAGTCATAACAAGCACATAAATTATACACTAGCACTTCACAATTGGTGTTTGGATTCTCTCATCTCTCGGGTTTATATGAATGGAAATGGACGATAAACACTCATTACCTGGCATAGTACATAGATTACCATAACCTTGAGAATAGATCAAACCTCCACCGCTTTGGCGTAAGCATCTATGAATAACTATCTAAGAGGTCTTTTCAAGGGTTGTAATGTTAGGCTTAGGGAAGGGAAGTAAAGGGTTTTATTGGATAAGGGATATTTAGTGGTGGCAAGTCACAAATCTTATGTTACAAGCATGTAAAACGTAGCGTTGCTAAGCCAAGACTCGACTCACAAACACTAGATAACTTGAAATGAAACATAAACACAAACTTAAAAACATAAACCTAAAGATAGATGTAAGATGGTAGCCCGTATATTTTTCTCATTATTTTTTTCATTTTTTTTTCAAACTCTTTTTTTTTTTTTTTTTTTTTTTTTTAGCTTTTTACTCTACCATCATCTACGATAATATCAAAATCTAAGGGATTTATAGGAGCATCCCTACACTTGAGTTTTTATTTAACTAACACTAATTGACCCGATCTGAAAAGATCAAAACACTTGGAGTATTTAATTACGTAGACAAAGAGAATTTGAATTTATCATTCTTTCCCGTTACTCCATAAAATATTACTTTACCCCATGGGTCCCAATCGTCCCAAACTGTATAAAAAAGATATGACTCAACTTAGCAACCATGTAAGTAACTAGATAATTGAACTAAGGGTTTAACAATGATGACAATAATGCACTAAAGATGAGTGCATACAAGGTAGGCTAAGGCAATTTTGGTGTACATTTGGGGGTGGATTGTAAACAATGCTCTTCATTGATATTCCGAAAAACCGAAACATCACGAGAACCGCGAAAAGGATAGGCTCTGAGGGGTTAACTAGGGGTATCGAGTACTAAAGATGAGTACATCGCAAGGGTGTGGGGTAATTACTCAACCGATGTGGAAGATGTAATTATTATACAGGTTTCAAACAAGGGTTATCCTAATGTCTCTAATCATTTAGTTACTCCTAACTACACAAGTGTAGTCTCACTAGCGATCTCGGAATGCATCACAAAACAAGTTCTTGAATCTATTATACTATCGGTACACTTACTAAGCATTAAAGATGAATGCTTTTATTCCTAAAGATCTAGGGGCGAACCTCACATTTTTTGGGTGGAATTTGAGTGGTAAACGATTTTTGTGCTAGTCATATAATTCCTATCCATGAGATGCTTTATTAAGACAAAAGTTTAGCTCGTAAATGTCATAAAAAATTTTAAATTTGCTCCTAAAATTGCCCTATCAAATATTTCTTATGGTTTATTACACTAATTACCAAGGATAAGACAAATAATCTAGTGAGTAAATAGTTTCTAAGTTCCTGTTTTATTCTCCCTCCCTATACTTAAACTGAACATTATCCTCAATGTTCTTCGAAAGTATCAAAGTTATGATAAAGAAAGGCAAGTAAGGAAATGAAATTGATACTCCCCTGATTAGCTCGGTAGGATATGTGTGAAGTTGCGGTTAAATCCTCCTCCAAGAAGAATGCATAAGTAATAAGCTTCATCCAATATGTGTTTCTTCTTCTTGCCGAATATAACCCGCACATTTATAAGAAAACAAATGAAACCTTTGCGTAAAATCGGCGGTAAAACTATATATGACACACAACTACACTAGAAAGCAAGTAAGATATAATGCGTGTGGAATGGATTTTTGCAGTTTTTCTGGAAAATTAAGACCTGAGAATTTCCAAAAATTACAAGTTACACAGAAAACGAAAATTGAACATTCTGTTTCTACATTTCCCGGCGTCGTCATGTTTTAATCTTGACGCCATCAGGTTGTCCTGACAAAAAGTGGTCTGCTGCGTTTTTCTGGAATATTCTGAAAAAATTACCTCATTAAAACCTGGAAAAATTTCTGCAAAATACCCATTATGACTCGATACAAGCATTTGACTCTAACAATCACACATATATATCAATTTCAATGATTGTTAATCTCATGTTTATGTTCTTAAAAAATATATATGATCTTTCCTACACTTATCTTTTTATAAAATACCTTTATATGTAATTAAGACGAGGTTAAAAAAAATAAAGCATTTTTAAAAAGTCTACCATGAGAATAAACAACAATTAAAAAGATATATGAACACACAAATTTGAAAAACAAACAAGCAAACAATTAAGCATGGGCTGCCTCCCACGAAGCGCTTTTCTTTATTTATGAGTCTTGTAGCTAGACTCGAAGTCGTGCTCCTACGCGACCTCATGCACTCTTTCGTGCCCATATCTAAGCCACTCTAGCGTCCTTTCATCTTTCTTATAATCATCTCCTAACTCTAGGCATTTTTTATAATATCTCTTAGTCTTCTCGTACGGATATCTTAGTCCATTTTGCTTATCTCTTTCACTAAGTTACGGAATAGGAGCCAATTGATTACATGCCTCGATATCTTTATGTTTAAACCTAGGGTGTGTACGGGGCATTTGATAGACAAAATCCTTGTTGGGAATTATGTAACCAGACTTAATACTGGTAGTATAAAGGTTAAGTCTGGTAGGCTTAAAATTAGTAGTTAAGTCTGCCAATACAAAGTTAAGTCTAGTAGACCTAAGTTAATACTGTTTAGTATTTAAAGTTAGTTCTGTTTATGAAAAACAGAAATAGTTTGTTAGAGTTGTATTAGGGAAGGATATGTACGCGTAGAGATATCTTAGGAAGAAATATCTTTATCCTTCCACACGTTTTGTATACTAGGGTTTCCTAAGTATATAAAGGAACCCTAAGGCATAGTGTTATGTACTTAGACGATTAGAGCTTACAAAAGTTATTAGAAATATTAATAGTAAAAGTTATCTAGTAATCATTGTGTTCTTCTTGCTTGTTGTTAATATTCCACGTTAGCATCAAGTACTCGTTGTTAAAGAGTTCTTCATATAATTAGTTTGGATTTATCCAAGTTAGTTATTGTCTTACAAGGCACGCTTAGATCCATAACCTTGGACCTACAAGTGGTATCAGAGACTATAAAAGGACTCTGCATTAGAAGAAACACAAACAGCAAAAATAGTCACTTCACTCTAAAACCCTAAAAGATGTCTCAGCCTGGTGATAATTTCTCAAATCATTTCAGTGATGAAGTGGCTTCTGACCATGAAGTTGAAGCATCAGAAGCAGGGTCTAAGAAATAACAAAAACAAGTAATCCCTGCTACAACCACCATTTCCAACATAAAACTTCCTATTCTGAAAAAAGGAAGAGTATGACATCTGGGCAATAGAAATGGAATTCAAAGAAGATAATTTCCAAAAGAAAAGATGGTGTCATTAGAATTCTCCCGCCATTCTCTGCTGTAGAGATTCATGCAGTAGAGAAGGAAAGGAAAGCAAGAACCCTCTTACTGATGGCCATACTAAAGGAACATCTGAGAATGTTCCACAGTATGGATGATGCTAGGGAGATCTGGGAGGCAATCAGAACAAGATTTGGAGGAAATGCTAACTCCAAAAAGATGCAGAAGGTTGTTTACAAACAACAGTTTGAAGCCTTCACTGTGAGCAGTTTTGAATAGTTGGAGAAAGGTAATGACAGGTTCCAACAACTCCTATCACAGTTGGAAGCGCATGGTGATGAAGGGAACAATGAGGATGCAAACCAGAAGTTTCTCAGATCGTTGCCCAGAGAATGGTCACATCTGGCAATGATCGTGAGAGCCAAAGAAGATATTGACACCCTGTCAATAGATGACTTGTACAATAACCTTAGGGTTTATGAACAAGACATCAAAGGAAGTTCAAAGGCTTCTTCAAGTGCCAACAATGTTGCTTTTGTCTCCCAAGGAAAGAGCAGTACAAACAAAAATAAAACTGGTGGTGGTTTTAGTTCTGGTAGTTACACCACTTCATCATCTGGTGTGAAGGAAGGAGATGGTCCTGCTGGTTTTACTAATAAGGTCATCTACTTACTATTTGGTAGTCAATCTGAAGACATCCTTAATGAGTACTTGGATCAGATTAAAGATGAGGAGATAGAGTAGATGGATATAAACTGGCAGTGTGCCATGATTACTTTGAGGATGAAGAAGTTCTACAAAAGGACTAGTAGGCAAGTCAATTTTGATGGGAAGAGACCATTAGGGTTTGATAAGTCAAAGCTTAAGTGCTACAGGTGCCAAAACAGAGGTCACTTTGCTAGGGAGTGCACAGCAAAGGTGGCAAATGAAGAAAAGAAAAGGGATTCCTTCTATCCTAGGCATGTTGAGAAGGAAGATAAGAGTCAAATGCGGTTGTTGACTTTGGAAGCTGGTATGATTAACTAGGGGGAGCACACTGATGAGGGGACTGAAATCAATCATGCTCTCATGGCCATAAGCTCCAGTAATGAGGTAAACCTATGTTCAAAAACATTCACTGACTCATATAATAAACTAAAAACACTCTGTGATGAACGAATGAGTCAAATAGGTGATCAAGAAGCTAAACTGCTTGCTTATGAAAATGTTGTCAAAACATTAGAAAAACAAGTTCAAACTCTTCAAAAACAGCAAACATCTTTAAATGAAAAACTTACATTCCAAGGTAATGAAATATTTGAAAAAGATGAAAAACTTAGAAATATAGAAGAATTGGAATGAAAGTAGTTAAAGATAAAGAAGAGTTGCAAAAGATAGTAGACACATGGCAAAACAATGCTAAAAATCTGTGGAGATTAATTGATTCATGAATGAGCTTAACAAGTAAAATTGGTTTAAGGTTTGAGATAAAATCAGATAGAGAGGTGTTAGGATATGAGGAAGAAATGAAAGAAACTGTTTTTGTTAGTTCTAAAAGTGATTATGAAGGAAAACCAATATATCATAGATTTTCTAAAACTAACAACTACAAAGGAGTTCCTAATCCTCTAAATGGAGACTACACACCTTTACCAGAAAAAGAATATGATGAGTCTTTACTTGATTACAGCAAATGGAAAAAACCTGAAACACTTGCTTCTCAAGATTATTCCATTGAGTTTTCTACCTGTCAATCCAATGATAGTGAAGGATCCTTTGGGAAGAGTCTTGAAACCAAAGTCTCAGAAGATAAATCCAGTGAGTATTCTACCTGTCAATCTAATGACAATGAAGGATCCATTGGAAATGTCTCTGACTGTTTCCTTGATCTTAAATCAGAACCTTTGAAATAGTCCAAACCAATCAAAATCAGTAAACCTGCTGTGTCTACACCTAAACCAGAAAAAGTTGAACCTAGTTGTGTGTAACACATAAAAACTCCTAGGCAACAAATCTAACCAGAGACACCTAAGGTAAACAGAAAGGATAGGAATGGGCTAATGTTAAGAGAATTTGGGGATGGTTACTCTATCACTAAAAAGAGTTGTTATGTGTGTGGTAGCCTAAGCCATTTAATAAGAGATTGTGATTACCATGAGAAAAGAATGGCTAAAGAGGCTGAGGTTAAAAGGAAAATGACTGTAAACACTGGTAATAGATTAGTTAGACCAGTGTAGAATAATACAAACAGGATTAACCATGCGAATCAATTTGTTTCTAGACTAGTACCTGTTAATACTGGCAATACACATGTTAATACTGTTAGACCATATGTGAGTACTGGTGTAACAGTTAAACCTGTTAGGCATAATATTAGTTCTGGCATGCCTAAAGTTAATACTGGTTTTGCAAATGTTAATTCTGTTAGAATTAGACAACCAGTACCCACCAGTACCTCATCTCATATGAATGTTTTGAACCATAAAAGGAATTTTTCAAAATCACATTCACCTATTAGAAGACCCTTTATCAAAAATGCAGCAAAAACTTTTAAATCCAGTGCTGTAAAGAATTATGGGGGATCTGCTGTTAAGGCCTCAGCAGGTTATAACTGGAGTCATAGGCCAGACTCCAAGTATAATAGTGGACCAGTTAATGTTAAGAATGTCAAATCTACAGGTCCATAAGGCAGACCCAAGCTTGTACAGGCCTGGGTCCCTAAGAAAAACTAATTTCTCTTTTCTGTGCAGGAACATCCTTACATGAATATGGGAGATAGAGGAATTTTTGACAGTGGATGTTCTGGGCACATGAACGGTAACAAGGAATACTTGGATGACTTTGAAGATATCAAAGGTGGTTCTGTTACATTTGGAGGTAGCAAATGCTACATTACAGGGAAAGTTAGAATAAAGGTTGGGAATTTAGAATTTGATAGTGTGTCCTTTGTAAAAGAACTAGGCCATTTTAATCTGTTTTCAATATCACAAATCTGTGATAAGCGCATAAGGTTCTTTTTACTGAGACTGAATATTTTGTGTTGACTTCAGACTTTAAGATGCCTGATGAAAATCAGGTCCTTCTTAGGGTCCCAAGGCAACAAAATATGTACAGTTTTGATATGAAGACACTTGAACCTGCTAAAGGTTTTGCCTATTTGATTGCAAAGGCCACTATTGATGAATTTAAATTATGGCATAAAAGGTTGGGTCATAAAAACTTTAAAAATCTAAACAAACTTGTGAAGGGAAACATTGTTAGAGGTCTACCTTCCAAGGTTTTTACTTGATGCGTGTACGAAGCGCGTTCGGGGTCAAAGGAAACTTCCTTTTCTTTGAGCAAGTTTTTCAACCACCTAGGCAGTGAACCTAATCGTTGTAGTTTAGTATTGGATAAGGCTAGGGGATTGATATCGTTCTCTAGATAAATAGGAATGCTAGTAAGAATAATATTACGAGAAGGTAGGGGTTGAGGATGATTCTTTTTTATCTTTTTATTGGTTTTTTATAAAGGTAAGATAAAATATCTAGGGACAATTGGTTTGGGGGTGGTACTTCTACCGATTACTTCTACTTATCTAATTATCTAATTACTATGGTTAGTTTTATATCTAATTGATGTGTGCTCGTATGATGATTAAAATGTGTTCACCTAGATACTATTACTCCCTAGTTATCTTTTATTGGTCGGTTGAATTGTCACACCTTATCTTAACGCGTTGTATTCCTAAAGGTCGTAGGGTGTGCGTGTCGCCTAGTTCTTTGAGGTTATCTCTTGGATATGACATACGAAATTGGAAGGCATTAGCTATCTCATTCATACACCACACTTTCATAAAGCATACTCAAGCATTAAATACAACGAATGATGCCTAGTTGCACTTCTAAGCCAATTAAAGTTAAGATAAGAAACAACCTAACAATAATCAGCAACTAGATTTCATAGATCTAAGCAAACACATAAGAAATTTAGCTAGACATGGTAAACAAGCAAGCATACACACAATCAATTGAAGACATAATGATACTTTGGATTAAAACACTTATCTCGATGTGTAAAATAGGGTTTGGGACCCTAAGATAGTGTCCAAGTCAGACCACAAACGTTTAGGGTTTTTACTCCAAAATTCTACCCCTTTAAATGCAGAAAAATTGAATTCTATATATAGTTTTACAATCGCGACGGCGTCACCTTTTGGTTGGGAAGCCGTTAGCTCGCCGTCATTAGGCTATCTTTCTGGCCAAGTCATCGATGGGACGGCGTCTCATAAGGTTTTAAAATGTACCTTTTTGAGGGGTCGTTTAAGCCCTTGTTTGATCACTTTTGTATCCGTTATTACTTAATATCGTTCCTTTTCACTTTTTAGGTCTCTTGAAGGCAAATTGCTAGAATGACACTTATTCTGACGAAAAGGCGTGAATATATGAAGAAAATGGCCAAAGTCAAGAATCGAGACACTCAGGCTGCTAAAAGTGAAGGTGACGGCGTTAGAAGTTACAAGGCGACGCCGTCATGCCTATTCTGTGACGGATCAGTAGCCAAATTGCTTAAATACAAGTGACGGTGTCAAGTTTTAAAAGAGTAGGTCGCCACACCTCAGACGGCCTAGATTTGATCCAGACGGCGTCGAGGCGAAGGGGCGGCGTCACAAGCATAAGGTGACGCCTTCGCAAGACTAACGTGGCCAAGACGAAACCCTAATGACGGCGACCCGACGGCGTCACAACCTAAAAGGTGACGCCGTCGCATTTGTAATCCTATATATAGAATCCAAATTTTTCATTATTCAGAGTGTAGTCTTTGGGAGTAAAAACCTAAACCGAACCAAGGTTGTCTTGTACAGTATTTTAGGGTTCCAAACCCTATCTTACATCAAGATAAGTGTTTTACTTCATTAATTCAATTATGTCTTCAATTATTTGTGTGTATGCTTGCATGTTCTCCATGTCCGGCTAATTTACTTGTGTGTTTGCTTAGGGAATATGAAACTTAGTTATTGAATATTGATTGGTTGTCTCTTATCTTAGTTGTTAATGATCTAGTATTGCGATAGATCATTCGTTGTGTAGTTAATGCTTGATTAATCTTTGTGAACCTTAGCTTATAATACCTAGAGTCATTGTAGGCTAAACCATCCGAAGAGTACCTTAGAGTTGAGTTTATAAATCCTAGAGATTTTGTAGGCGATAACCTTAGGTAGTTTCAAAGAGTTAGGGATAAACGCATACCCTACGACCTTAGACACACAACGCGATTAAGAATAAGGACGTGACAATTCAACCATCAATAGGAGATAATTAAGGAGTAATACAACCTAAGTAAACACATTCTTAAACTATCATACGAGCACACATTAATTAGACATAGACTACTCACTAGTTAGATTAGATAAGTAGAGTAATCGGTAGAAGTACCAAAACCCCGAGATTCGTACCTTTCCATTTCTAAAAAAATATAAAAAGCACAAAAATAATCTTCCTCAACCCCAACCTTAGCGTAGTAACTTTTCACTAGAATTCCTATTCCCCTAGAGGACGATATCAATTCCCGTGGCTTACCCTAATACTACACTACAACGATTAGGTTCACTGCCTAGGGTGTTGAAAAAGTTGCTCGACGAAAAGGAAGTTCCTTTGACCCCGAACGACGCGTGTAGCGTTATCAAGTTTTTCGCACCGCCGCTGCTTGGGAATAGAATAGCTAGTTAGGAGTTCACCTCACTTAGGTTTCTTTGCTTGATTCCTATCAAGTAAATCTTTTTTCTCATTTTTAGCTTCCTTGTAGTCTATCCCCCTTCTTTGTGTTTGTGTTCGTAAAACCCTTTTCATTTGTCGCTATGGCAAGTGAAGTTGCATTTGAATCATTAACAAATGAGGAACAATTGAATTTCGCAGATTGGATTGCGTTTTATTGTTCTAATGAATTTGTGAGTGATCTTAGAGATATCCAAAAGGAGACGGGTGTAAGGTTGGATGGATTTGATAAATTTTGTGCTTGTGTGACTTCTATTCAACGATCATTGTCAGGATCAACTCCTTTTAGTAAGACCATCTGGAAAAATTTTGAGAAAAGCCTCCTAAGCATAAACCATCAGTTGTCACAACTTGAGGAAATGGATAAGGATTTATCCAACCTTAGGCATCATGATTAAAAAGACCTAGTTTTTAAGAACATGGAACCTAAACCCGAACAAGATTGTGAGATGGTTAGAATTGAAATACTTAGTTGCATGTGTGGGATAGACTTCAAAACATATGGCACGCGTGAGGAATCCTTTAGGCAAATAGAACATAGTAGTCAAGTTTTTTAGAACAATTCTTATGAATCGGACCAAGAATTTGAAATGGCCAAAGAAGGATTTGAGATGCTTAGGAGTGTATTTGGGTTAGATCATATTAATGAACATTTAGGAGATCTAGATATAATGGAGAATGAGGTGGAAAATCCAAGCCCACATGCCCTACCATCACTTAAGGAACACACATCGCCTATAACTTACTCGGGAGAAGTAGAAGAGACTATAGGAACCCCGATTGATATAGAACCTTTGGACCAAACGCCACTAGAGAATTTAGGTTTAGATGCTTGTTGTCATGACCTCTCTCTTAGTCCTAGAGAAGTTCCTAATTTTGATGAAACGGAGCCTCAACCAAAAACCTTACCCAATTTTCCGTCTTTCGATGTGAATCTTGGAATTGAATTAGGCCCCGATCCACCCATCAAAATAAATAGTCCGGGTAGTTGCTTGATAAAGGTGGTAGACTCTAGACCATGTAGAGTGGAAGCTAATATAGGAGTAACCCATGACCTTACACACTTATATCACCCATTCATGGTTGATAACAAGAAACATTATGGGTTTAAACCGGGTTTATTAGGTCAAGATGGATCCTTAACTAAGAATCTTTTGAAGTTGATAGAAGATGATCCATTTTTAGGAGAGAGATTTGATTCAACCGCTACACCAATAGACTTAGGTAAGGTTATAATGAATGGAGCACACTCCTTTGAGCATATAAATCACCCATCACCCTCTCCTCACGTAGCAAATTTCCACCCTAAGGGTGTGTATCGCTACTATCACCCGCACTTAAGCTTAAGTGTAGGGAAAACCTCCGCTTTATCCGTTAAATAAGGGTAGAGTCAGGCTCGTGACTCGAACAAAAACAAGCGCTTCTTGGGAGGCAACCCATGTGTATTTGTTTTTCATTTTTATTTGTGTGTCGTATATCTTTTATTGATTTTTTATTCTCGTGTTTGAATTTGTAAAAATGCTTTATTTTGTCTTTAACCTCGTCTTAATTACATATAAAGGTATTTTACATAAGGGATAAGTGTAGGGAGGATTACACACGTTTTCAAAAGAAACGTAAACATGAGAATTTCAATTAATTAAAAGATATACATGTGTGTTTGTTCGACTCAAATGCTTGTATCGAGTCATAATGGATGTTATTGCAGGAAATTTTTCCAGCTTTTAAAGATAAAATTTTTCCAGAATTTTTTTCAAGAAAATCTCAAACCAGGCTCTGTCATGATAACCTGACGGCGTCAGGGTCGCAACCTGACGGCGTCAGGAGGAGTAGAAACTGCTTACTACTTTTTCTCGTTTTTTGTGCTACTTATAAATTTTTGGAATTTTTCACGTCTTAATTTTCTAGAAAATCTGCAAACATCCATTCCACAAGCATTATATCTTATTTAATTCTGGAATTACATCTTGTTATGATTTTTATTTGTTCGGTTTGATGCGTTGGGTTGTTTGTTTTCTTCAAGTGTGCAAGTTTAGTTTATCAAGAAGAAGATACATAAGATGAGAAGGAGCTTTTCACGCAAACATTCTTCTTGAAGAAAGATGTAACCACCACTTCACACGGATCCTACCAAGCTAATCATGGGATTATTAGTTTCTTTCGTTTTTAATTACCTTCCATTATCATAACTTTGATACTTTTGGGGAACATTGGGGACAATGTTCAGTTTAAGTGTAGGGAGGGAAAATAAAACGGGAACTTTGAAACTATGCTTATCCTTGATTATTTGCTTTGTCCAATTGCATTTGTGTAATAAACCATGAGAAAATGTCGGTTAGGGTAATTTTGGCACCAAATTTTTAATTTTTCATGACATATAGGAGTGGGACATTAGTCTTAACAAAAGCGTCTCATGGATAGGAAGTTACATAACTAGCACAAAAACCCTTTACCACTTAAATTCCACCCAAAATGTGAGGATCACCCTTAGATTAGTAGGAATTAAAGCATTCATCTTTAATGCTTAGTGTGTGAACCGGTAGTATTATAGATTCTAGAACTTGTTTTGTGATGCATCCCGAGATCGCTAGTAAGACTACACTTGTGTAGTTAGGAATAACTAAATGATAAGAGGCATTAGGATAACCCTTGTTTGATACATGTAATATAATTACTTCTTCCACCTCGGTTGAGTAATTCCCCCACACCCTTGCGTTGTACTCACTTTTAGTACACGATACCCCTAGTTAACCCTCTGAGCCTATCCTTTTCGCGGTTCTCTTGATTTTTCGGTTTTCCGGAATACCAATGAAGAGCATTGTTTACACCCCATCCCCAAATGTACACCCAAATCGCCTCAGCCTACCTTGTATGCACTCAATTTTAGTGCATTATTGTTATCACACTAAACCCTTAGTTCAATTATCTAGTTGCTTGCATAAGTTGCTAAGTCGAGTCATATCCTTTGTACACAGTTTTGGGACGATTGGGACACATGGGAAAAGTTAAAGTTTATAAAATGACGGGAAGGGAACGTTAAATTCAAATTCCCTTTGTTTGCATAATAATGTACTCCAAGTGTTTTGATCTTTTCAATTCGGGTCAAATTAGTGTTAGAGTAATAAAAACTCAAGTGTAGGGATGTGCCTATAAATCCCTATTATTTTGATATTACCGTAGAGGATGGTAGAGTAAAAGTGTATAAAAAAAATCGAAAAAAAATTAAAAAAAATAGAAAAAGAGAAAAAGAAAAAAATAAAGTGTTGAAAAAAAAAATACGGGCTACCATCCTACATCTATCTTTAATTTTATGTATGTTTATTTCAGTTATATAGAGTCTAGAGTGTCGAGTCTTGGCTTAGCAACGCCATTCTTCGCATGCTTGTAACATAAAGATTTTTGACTTGCCACCACTAAATAGCCTATCCCACCAAACCCTTTATTTCCCTACCGTAAGCCTAATGTTACAACCCTTTAAAAGACCTCTTTGATAGTCTTTCCTAGGTGCCTACGCCAAAGCGATGGAGGTTTGATCTGGTCTCAAGCCTATGGTAATCTATGTACTAAGACCGGTTATGAGTGTTTATTTTCCATTTCCACTTGTTATATTTCATATACACCCAAGAGATGTGAGTATCCAAACACCCCATGTGAGGTGCTAGTATGTAATTTCCATGCTTGTTATGACTTTTGCGTGGCTTATATGTGTTGTGGATTGTTTTAAACCAATGCTTCATGACCCCTAACTTATAAATTAATTGGCTAAAAGCACATTTGCTTGAGGACAAGCAAATACCAAGTGTAGGGATATTTGATGAGGTTTTAAAATGTACCTTTTTGAGGGGTCGTTTAAGCCCTTATTTGATCACTTTTGTATCCGTTATTACTTAATATCGTTCCTTTTCACTTTTTATGTCTCTTGAAGGCAAATTTCTGGAATGACACTTATTCGGACGAAAAGGCGCCAATATATGAAGAAAATGGCCAAAGTCAAGAATCGAGACACTCGTCAGTTGCTAAAAGTAAAGGTGGCGGCGCCGTTACAAGGCGACGCCGTCATGCCTATTCTGTGATGGCTCAGTAGCCAAATTGCTTAAATACAAGTGACGGTGTCACCTCAGACGGCCTAGATTTGATCCAGACGACGTCAGAGACTAAAGGGGACGGCGTCACAAGCATAAGGTGACGCCGTCGCAAGACTAACGTGGCCAAGACGAAACCCTAATGACGGCGACCCGACGGCGTCACAACCTAAAAGGTGACGCCGTCGCATTTGTAATCCTATATATAGAATACGAATTTTTCATTATTCAGAGTTTAGTCTTTGGGAGTAAAAACCTAAACCGAACCAAGGTTGTCTTGTACAGTATTTTAGGGTTCCAAACCCTATCTTACATCAAGATAAGTGTTTTACTTCATTAATTCAATTATGTCTTCAATTATTTGTGTGTATGCTTGCATGTTCTACATGTCCGGCTAATTTACTTGTGTGTTTGCTTAGGGAATATGAAACTTAGTTATTGAATATTGATTGGTTGTCTCTTATCTTAGTTGTTAATGATCTAGTATTGCGATAGATCATTCATTGTGTAGTTAATGCTTGATTAATCTTTGTGAACCTTAGCTTATAATACCTAGAGTCATTGTAGGCTAAACCATCCGAAGAGTACCTTAGAGTTGAGTTTATAAATCCTAGAGATTTTGTAGGCGATAACCTTAGGTAGTTTCAAAGAGTTAGGGATAAACGCATACCCTACGACCTTAGATACACAACGCGATTAAGAATAAGGACGTGACAATTCAACCATCAATAGGAGATAATTAAGGAGTAATACAACCTAAGTAAACACATTCTTAAACTATCGTACTAGCACACATTAATTAGACATAGACTACTCACTAGTTAGATTAGATAAGTAGAGTAATCGGTAGAAGTACCAAAACCCCAAAATCCAAACCCCGAGATTCGTACCTTTCCATTTCTAAAAATATATAAAAAGCACAAAAATAATCTTCCTCAACCCCAACCTTAGCGTAGTAACTTTTCACTAGCATTCCTATTCACCTAGAGAACGATATCAATTCCCGTGGCTTACCCTAATACTACACTACAACGATTAGGTTCACTGCCTAGGGTGTTGAAAAACTTGCTCGACGAAAAGGAAGTTCCTTTGACCCCGAACGACGCGTGTAGCGTTATCAGCGTCACCTTAGAGTTGTGACACCGTCAGTCTTCATATGGGACGTCGTCTGGTTTCTAGATCTGGGCCGTTTGAGTAGAAAGTTAAACGTGACGCCCTTCTTCTTTAGAACGTGACGCCGTCAGGTTGTGCGAACAAAAATTTCACTGAGTTGTCTAGTGCATGTTTTGATCAAGTCTGTATAGAGTGACTGCGTAGCCCTTTGATTGGAAAGCCGTCAGGTTCAATTTGAGCAGCTTGAGTGGCTTCGATCTTGACTTTGCCATTTTTTCTTCATATATTTGCTCCTTTTTGTCCAAATGTGCTTCATTCCAGCATTTTGCTTTCAAGAGGCCTAAAAAGTGGAAGGGGACGAAATTAAGCAGTAACGGATATAAAAGTGGTCGATTTAGGGCTTAAATGACCCTCAAGAAGTGTACGTTTTAAATCTTTATCAAGAGGTCGTTTGGAATTTTAAAGAAACGGTGGAAAATACCTGGTGGAATGCCCCAGTTTAGTGTGAAAACTCAAATTGAAGTCATTATGGCTGCATTTTCTTTGCATAACTACATTCCTAATAGTGATGAAGAAGATATGATGTTTACTACGATCGAGCAGCATCTAAATTACATACCACCTAATGAACTTCAGAATGTTCGTGGCCATGAAACATACACCGAACATGTCTCTCAAGGAACATCTAATAAGATAAAACGAATTCGGGATGATATTGCTACATCTACAAGGAATGCACGTCATTAATGACTATTACAAGCATGTTATCTTAAAACACTACTATATTAGTAAAATAATTATTGTATTATTTTAATGTTTTACATTTGCTTAAAATTATATATACATGTCCTTTTATGTCATTTTACATCTTACAATTGCAGTTAACAACTAATTTACCAAACAATTTTATTGAAAAAAATACAGCTTTACAGTTTACAGCTTATAACATATAGCTAATTTTGCCAAACATACCCTAAATATATAAATGAACCAGATCTTGTAACATAAAAAAGAATCCATAATAAGATACTCGATATTTATTGTTTAGATTGGGATAATGCATAAGATATGCAATCATTCCATATATTCCTTTATATCTACAAGTATTACTCAAGTGTGTTATCCTATATCAACTTGATATGTTGTATATTTTATTTATCTCCAGATAGAAATGTTGTGATCAGATGATGTAAAGGACAACAATTCCTTTCAATCTCTATTACATTCATATGCTTAATACTGACTTGATCGTTGAAGTGGGTTTCCCCAGGCTAAGCTCGGGGACCCCTCTAACAGTCTTTCTTTGTCTTTTCAGCAACTGCTTACCGAAGACCCAAAAGTCAAGGTTAGCATTAACCAGAGTACCAGACGGCCAACTCAGTACCTTGACAATAACGCGGATTTGATAGCATCAGTATGTACTATCAGTTGAACTTGTTTTCTGTTATGATCGTTCCATATCGTGACAAAATAAGTGTAGAGAATAGAACTACTTTTTGTAGTGGACTTATGATATCACTTTTAGATATGGCATCAACCTTTTTTATAAACGTGTTAGCATCAACAACAACATCATCTTTGGCTTCAAATACCTTGTTATTATCAGAAACCACATCACCAGCAACTGAAACCTGAATAAGGTTGCCGTCAAACATGTTGCTACAAAACACTCGCAAAGGCTGCCGCAAACATGGATAAACTAATTCTTTAGATTATAAAAGATTCTTTTCACCAAGAATAAGTCAATTATATGGTGGAGAAATCAAATCCCACCATTTTTCGCTTTGCGCCACTATAACCCATGATGTAAACCAACATTTTTTATTTTTTATTTGAGGTAGGGTTTTGGATAAGTTGGAGATATATTTTTTAAAATTTCTTATTATGACTATGCATGCTAAGGTTAAGACGTACGGTCACAAAAAGTTAGTAGTAGATTCGTAAAGATCGGTTACCTTTATTCTGAAATGTTGCCTTCGTAAATGTTCATCACTTCATCCTACACCATCATATTTTAACTTCTATCCTTAGAGCATCCGCAATGCTAAGTTTTAGAAAAGCTTTTTACTATTTGGCAAAGTCTTTCAAATGACTTGATAGCATTGGAGAAGATGACTTTTCTATGACTTGTTCATGAAAGACTTGGTCTGCACCAATCGTTTGAAGGTTTTGAAAATACTTATATTTTAAGCATTTTTCACTTTTACTCTCTCTGAGTTCTTTTCTTGATTGAATAAGAAAAGCTTTTTTAATGTTTATTCCATTAGAGAACCTATTTGACAATGACTTGTTGGTAACAAAACATTAATGAAAATATGACATGGCAAAAACTTCAAGTTGTTAGAAAACTTATGCATTGGGGTTGCTCTTAGTAGTTGAGTTCTATACTCTATTTAGCTGAACTAAATTGATTTTCTAGTTTCTGGCAATATTCTATGGTATAAAATCAATGTGTCTTTGAGAGTGTGCGAGGAGCGACCGTTCTGTGTCCTTAAATTTGTCCTGTTAATAATTATATGCATGTGTACGTATATTTTTCATGAAGAAAAAATTATTCAGATGAGAAAGTATCTTAAATGAGTAATATGTTGGAACGTTTAGATAACTAATTGCATTGTATATTAAAAAGATGATACTTTATATATAACATTCCTTCTCGATAGACCTCATTATGAGATTTCATCGAGTGTCCTCAAAAGTTTCATAAATTCATGAGACGGCCCTGTATAGAATTACTAACAAAGTAGTATTGTGTGTATATATATATATATATATATATATATATATATATATATATATATAAATAAGAGTTAATTGCATTTTGGTCCCTGAGGTTTGGCCAAATTGCATGTTTGGTCCCCATCCTTTTGAATGTGCAGTGGACGTCCCCAAAATGAAGTTTCAGTTGCACTTTTGGTCCCCGGGTCCAAGCCGTTAATGCTCCTCCGTTAGTCACCCCATGTGCTATGCACACGAGGGGTTTTGGTCTTTTCCACCCACTAAAATCCAAATAAACACCCAAACCCCACATAATCCTACCCTACAAACACTCACCACACCCGCTCCTTTCCTCTTTCTTTTCTTTCTTCACTGTTCCCAATCTTCACACCCAGCAGTTTTCTTTTTCCCTTTCTGGTTTCTCGCTCCACGCCCCATCACTATCTCCCCTCTATTTTTCTGATAAACTATGTCCTCCCAATCCTTGGTACTATCGCCTCATAGCTACGCTCCAATCTCGAAACCAAGCACAGAAAATATGATGTCCCTTTCCCTCTCTCTCCTCTCCCAAGAAGAAACCATAAGGACAGACAAGGATGAAGCACTTTCCATCTTTCTTTTCTTCTGAGGCGACATCACGAGACCCTCTAGAGGTCGTCAACGAGACAATGACCTTTGCTCAAATAAGCCATCTCACAAGAAGCCATGGAGGAAAACCATGGTCACAATGTTTTATATTTTTGAGGCCATCGACCCATCCTTTTCAGTGGAGTTTCCCCTTCCCACAAGAGGCCACGAGACCACCTTGAAGGTGGGAGACTGATAACAACCCTTCCCCAATGAAGTTAGCACTAAAATCAAGGGGTTATTGGTGGTACCTGCTTGGATTCGAGTTTGGTTGGGCTTGTGTTAATTTTGTGGTTATTTCCTTCCGATCGACTCATATTTGTAAGGTTTTATTTCATTTTTTTGTTGTTGTTATAGATAAGTTGTTATGATTTTCGTGGGTTGCTAATGAAGATGGGTTAATTTTGATGTTACTGTTGCAATTTTATGCACGGGTTGGGTCAGATCCGCAGGGTTCGTGTGTTTTCTTCTTGCTCGAGTCTGGTTCTTGGGTTAGCAACAGCTTGTTTGAGTTGATTATTATTTCCGGTTGGTTTTGAATTGAATTCAGATATGGGTATAAATTATTTTGAGTTGCGGTTGGGTTTTTGTCTATTGTGTGGTCTATACTCATAACGGGTATACGGATCAAACTTCAAGGATTGTTTTTGCAGTCATATATTTGAAAGAGGATTGGTATTTTGTGGGGTTTTGGAGTGAGAATTAGGGTTCTTAGTTAAAAAATTGGGTTATGTAGCAGAAGTCAACGCGGGGTAAAATATAAAGAGAGATTATGTGGGGTTTGGGTGTTTATTTGGATATTAGTGGGCGGAAAAAGACCAAAAAACCCTCGTGTGCATAGCACATAGGATGACTAACGGAGGAGCATTAACAGCGTTTGGACGCGGGGACTAAAAGTGCAACTGAAACTTCATTTTGGGGACGTCCACTTCACTTTCAAAAGGATGGGGACCAAACATGCAATTTGGCCAAACCTCAGGGACCAAAAATGCAATTAACTCTATATTTAAAAGAAAAAGAAACAACGTTCTGATTCTAATAAGACCCATCTAGAAAAGAGATGATTTCTCATTGAAAACCTTTAAATGTTGACCTCATTGCGTTTTCAACTTGAAGTCCTATAGTTAGGCAGGTTTTTTGTATTAAAGACTTATAAAGTTATAAGCATTCACTATAAAAAGTTTATGAAAATTTTTTAAAATTTTGAAAAAGGGTTTATTTTAATTCAACTATAATACATTTCATATCTATATGTCATGATTATAGTTCTTGAACCTCTTCATAAACTAACATTTGTAAGTTGTAACATATTTTGACAATAGTGAAAATAGGTTTATAAAATCAAAAGTTAATAAATTAATAATATGTGATAACATGAATCACTTACAAAGCTTTATAATATGCAGCGATAGTTGATACTCTAAAGTTTTTATAGCAAGTAGCTATTACAACATGAAACATGCATGTTCATGGTCTCTTGGCATAGGGAGAAATCGTCCTTATAATTACATCGACTGAATTTTTGAAAAACAATTGATAAACTTAACAAACACTCAAAAGTCAAATGATCGATGTCATATGTGTGATCGGTATGTACTATCAGTTAAACCTGTTTTCTATTATAATCGTTTCATTTTCAGTTAACTAGCACCATATATAACTCTAGGAAATTTGATCCAAGTTACTTTATAAGGCAACTTCCATAAGCAAATAGACATTTCCTCGACGTACCCGTTTCTTGAATTTTAGGATGTTGCCGTTTCCCGGTACCCATACCCGTACCCGTCCCCGTCCCCGTCTCCGTCTCCGTCTCCGTCTCCGTTACCGTCCCTGTGCAACTTAGGTTTTTGGAACCGAAACTAAATAATTTCAAACCAAGAAAGTGAGTGATCGAAAGACAATGGTTGATAGTGGGATACGTGGAATCTTGATGGACCATCCTCTATAATGATATGAAAAAGATCTTGGTTCTTCGGTTGTTATCTATATATCAGTGCCACGTTCGGTCAATAAACATATTCAGTCTACAGACTTTGTCGTACTATGAGTATCCATTGTTTTACACTTAGTCGGTTGTAATGTTACATCATTTTTGAGCACATCATCTAACCCACCAACTAATAGGCTCGATGATCATCACCTAACTAAACACATTAAAACCTTATTTTAAACAAACGTAGTCCACAAATACAACCACACACAACAACAAAAAAGTGACAAGTAAAAAAAAATGTTTTCATTAGGTGGCCCGCACCACCTTACCAACTCGATTTCTCCTCTTCCATGCTTGGTGATGGTTAGGCATCATAGTCATTCACGCATGGTGGTACCTCACCGTGGGTGGTGAAGGGCACCAGTCTTATAGACATCATGCATGGTGGTACCTCACCGTGGGTGGTGAAGGACACCGTAACGCCCAGTTTTTAAAAAAATAAACAATATCATTTTATTTAGATTCAGATATTTATGCCTCAGATTCAGATACGCGAATCAGATTCAGATTCAAAACTTCTTAATAAACAAACAGGACCATAAGTCCATAACCTTCTAGATATGATACAATAATACAGCTAAGAATAGAAAAGTCTAGTATTAATACTCAAATTAAAGTAGGCTGAACTTTTTTCTTTTTAACGGTTTAGTCTCTTTTATAGTGTTACTGTTAAACCTTTTTTCTATAGAAAACTTTAAATACAAAAGTGGATCGATTTAGCAATCAGCCCATGGATTGCGATGACCATTGGCACTTTAGATCTTCTCCCTATAAATACCAAGTTCTCAAAACTTAGATTTTGCAAGTACTAAAACATAGCAAATTAAGTCAATCAATAAAATGTCTTCTGTTGGATTCAATTATGCACAAATAAACAACCAGCAACAAAGCCTGAAGACGAAAATGAAAATGAAGGACGTAACACAACACATGCCGGGTCCTAACATGGACAAACCGAAAACAAAATCACCAAACCAAGTTCATCCCTTAGGAATGATATTTTCTTCCCGGGTCATGAGGCAAGACCAATAATAGAGGCCTACTGGGTAGGTTGTTAGACTTCGGAAAAGAAAACTCCCAAGTGCGTACCCTGTAACTGATGTCTGCGTCCGCCACCGGTTTCATGTGATTGGTGTCTGTATTAGTGATATTAGAATGAGAATGATCCTATTAATCAACCAATATGCATGTGTATGTATTTTTTGGGTAAAAGGGTCTTAAAACCCCGGTAAATATATCCAAAAATCCATGAAGTACAATTGACATGAGTGTACATCTCATGTCCTCTGCCCGTTACATAGGCGATATGACTCAACCTAAATAACAAAGCTACATACAACTGCTAACGCGGAAAATCCAACTATCCTACTAAACAAATAGAATAGTAACTAAATTACATTTAAAATGAACAGTCTAAATGTAACCTAGACAAGGTTCAAATGAACCACATCCATGGTGAACGACTCAATCTTCAATGCTTCATTGCTTGACCACGAGTGCGACCAACTACCTGTGCAATGCAAAGCAAACATATCTGAAGTCGCATCTTCAACCTGCCCTACCAACTCAAAGGATGGCAAAAGGACCAGACTTACGTACACAACTTCTCGACAAGGAATGAGAGTGCCCTACCAACTCGAACGATGGCTAAAGGTCCAAACCCACCCCAACAAGTGACAATCGCAAACAACCACGACATCAAATGGCTACATGCATGAACCAACGATCCACACCAAAAACAAAACCACTCTAGCCGCATGCAAATGGCTAACAAATGGCCAAATCCGAGTAGAAGTAAACCCTAGGCCAACCCAAGCAACTCTGGGACGGAACCACTCATCAGCCTTCACCCAACGACTTGAACCAAGTCTCATCACCACCCACGAACATGTCCCCGCAGGAATTCCGACCGAAACAAACCCTAGCAGTATTCAAATCGGATCAGACCAAACATGTGCAGGAAACCCTAGCAGCAAAATCTTGAGAGAAGGAACCCTAATTCACCCCGACCAAGATCCACCAAGAAAGACCACCATGACCAGCGAAACCACCATGAAGCGATCAAATACGAGAGAAAACAACACCGGATAATGCGCGTACCCTCAGTATCAAACCCCAACAATTCTTGTCGACGAAACCCTAAACAGGGCGTTAACAAGAATCGAAACCCAAAGAATCCGTGAAGAATAAGGAATCAAGGCAGAACCCTAACAAAATTCCACACACGATCACACCCCCATAACACCACGATTCCATGATTAGCTGAAAAAAGAACCCTAATGAGTGTTTTCCCGCACAAATGTAATCATGTAATCATAACCATCGGTTTTTAATACAAACCGAAAGCCAACAAAACCCAAAAAACCCCTAGCCGTAAACAATTGAATAAAAGCTAGGAGTAATATACACAATTGCACTCTCTTTCGATTTTAACACAATCAAAGACGAAAATCATCACAAGTTATAAAATCAGAATGAAACCCTAATCAAAGAGAAGGAACAAGTGAGAAAAATCGTCCCCACACTGGAAGAGAGACACGGAAATCAGAATTCTACTAATTGAAAACCTAACAAGATTCAACAATTAGTGCGATCTTGATCATGATGAGAGATGAGAATTAAAACCCTTTACGAATTGTGAAGGGACCATGAAGAAAATCGCCCCATATTATGCATGTGTATGTACATAGATGTAGAACTTGTATTGATAAATGAAGACATGGTTTTATTTTACGCTTGTATGGTGTGATGGTATGTTAAACTTGTTAGCTAGTTAGCGAAATCAAAGAGTTTAAACGATTTTACTCATTACAAAAAAGAAGATGTAGGAAGAATTTGCAATAAACTATAACTCGGTGTTCCTTCATGGAGATGTCATTTTGACGATCTACAATAGTTAGATGCTCTTATTTAGTTAAAAGCTTGAACATTACGTCAGATGTTTGCACACATATCGGATACAAATCTAGAATATATAAGCTACACCTTTCTTTCATCTAATTCTCTCTGGTTTGGACAAGATAGCATCTTTGTTTTTCATGATTATCCGAAGTGAAGGAAGCTAGCTGCAATTTTAGTTCCATCGATCTTTTCTTTAGCACTTAAAATTCCTAGATGAATAACATGTTCTGACATTTTACTTCACTTCAAACCTCCTAAAACAAATTAAACAGAGCCTACAATTCTACCTACCATGTCGTAAGCATCCACATTACTAAAGATAGAGACAGCAGAAATAATCTCGTATTAGGGTAGAGGAAAAAGTGGCGTTAAGAACGTAACTGCGAGGGCATAAAAGTCCATACACAATAATTGAGAAAAATTTTTAAATGACCTGTTTATGATAGTACTTTACAAAACTGAACGTTGCCGACTTTTTTTTTCTTTTCAAAATGAACTTTTAACATATTATCCGTTAGATTAGTTCCAAGATCTATTTTCAACTATACAGATGTTTTTAGGCTACTCGAATTTATTAAAAATGACACTAAAAAGTACAGATGACACCTGGGCGAGTTACCTAGGCGACCTTGACCTCGGGTGACTAAAGTTGGCATAGGCGACCTTGGGATCAAACGTTTTATAAACTAGACGATGCCGCGCCTAGCGGCAGCGGTATCTAGTTTCGACAAAATTTTAGTGGTGATTAAGTTTGTTTCATGAATCAGGATTTTAAGTGTTAATAAATCCATTTTGAATGATTATATTGTTTTTCTGATAGCGTTGTTTTGTATTTGAGATTGTCTTTTTTGATAGCATTTTTGTAAGTTGCATTAATCAATTACAGTAATATTAAATAATAATAACGCTATTTTTTGTTGAAAGGAGCAATTAACAACATTTTTTTTGTATCCCTAAAGACCTGTAGTACATAAATAGTTAGTGTACATAAAAAAAAATGCGAATACAAACATTTATCTTTCGTTTTTATGTCTCAACCTTTCACGGGTTCCACAACTAATTCATCATTTCTCATATAATTTTGTCAAATTTGAATCCTGGTTCAACCCGGGTGGTTCAACCGGTTGAACCGTTCTGGTCAACAAAAGAAGTCGATTTAAACCGAGTCAACCCGACAAGTTGGGTCGAAAACAAGTCAAATTAAATCGGGTTAACCCGCCGGGTTTGAAGCGTCCCTGGTCAACCCGGTTTTCGATATGTATTAATAGTTTCCATTTGAAATATATGTCTTCAACATTTGTATCGGGTTCATAGGGTCCTCTCGGTTCGTTTTGGATGGCTTTAATTGGTTAGCCGAACCGGTGGCGACACCGGTTCCCGGTTGAACACGTTGGTCCGGTTTTCAAAACTATATGTAACATCAACTTGTTAGCTTGTATGAAGTTTTGTGTGTTTTATTAATTTGTATAATGTGTATAATAACATGTACTTTTCATTTTAGGGTGTTTTAAAAATATCATTAATTAGTGTGTTTAATTATTTTATATTTTGGATTATGTTGTAGCTTCTTTATATTGTACATTATGAAAATTTTATTGTACTTTTTAGTAAGGGGTGTTTTAATTTGTTGTTTTTAATTTGGTAGATGTGCTTTTAATTGGTAGTACAATGTGAATAAATTATTGTATTTTTAAGTAGTGGGGTGTTTTAATAAGAGTATTAACTACACTATGCATTTATCTCTCATTTGACTTTCAATATTCAATATTCAAGTTTTCACTTTTCCACTTTGACCGTTTTTACATTTTAGATAGTAAAGATTCACTATTAATTATTATGAAAATTTTGTTTCCCCAATATTAAAAAGTAGTCATTTATTGAAAACATAAAAAGTTAAATAACATCCTTAGAGCAAGAGGTGTCATGACTTGCCCACTTTTCTTCATTTAGGCCTCACGTGTGTCACATCACCTCCACATCACTCCAACACATTAATTAAAAAATACCCCCTAATCACAACTTACTCACTTCTCTTCATTTGGGCCTCACTCACTCTTATTTTATTTCTTTTCCATATTTTCCAAACACAATTAAATTCATTTCATTCATATAAAATAAAAATACAACATACAATGCGGAAAATAAAAAAAACATACTATAAATAAAAAAAACATACGAAAAATAAAAAAACATACGGAAAATAAAAACCATAAGAAACTTAAAAAATACAACATTGTTCGCCTTTTATATGTTGTATTTTGCTATTTTTTGTTCTTGTTTCTTTTTGATGAGTGATTTTTTTGGCTCCGGTAACCCCTCCACATCAAGCATGAGAAACTGCAATTCTTGGCACTCTTGCGCCGACTTTTCTTTAGCAATCCTCGCCTCGTACACTTCTCGTGCTCCGTCAACTTTACGTTTATACTCTTGAGCTAAAGCTTCCGCAATAGCATCCGATTGACACCCCCAGGTGCTCGTTGACGACTCCACTGATCTAGATTTTTTTTTCCGGACGAGGCTTGCCTGCGGGACGAGCTCTAGGATCAGGGCCGAATAATTCGGCGATATTATCTTCATTGATCCCTCAAAGCGTCCCATTTGGGATATTCTCTCAAAACCTTCCATGCCGAAACCATACTAAACTGTTTCCCCGTCCCATTTTTGAAAGCAAGTCTTGCATTCTCAATGTGATCAACATCATTTTCCCCGGATCTACGCTGCAAATGCTTGTAAAAACCATTAAACTTTTGGCAATCACCGTTTATCCGAGTCCATTTTCCCGTGCACATATTTTTTGTACGATAAGGCTCTGGACTACGAGCCTTGAAGTCCTCCCAAATCTGAGTCCAAACGCATCGTTTAATCGGTCATTACCGATAGCGGCGTTTTGGGATACCTCGACCCAACACTCGGCTAAAAATTTTTCTTCCTGGCTTGTCCAACGAATTGTGGTTCGACCCTCTTCATCCTCCTCCTCCTCGTCGTCCATGTCCAAGTTCACAACGGCCTTCTTTTTTTTCTTTATCGCTTTGGCCGGTTGTTTTCCTTGACGACGTTGTTCACGTGTTTCGGTTTGTGGTGGTTGAGGTACTTTGAATTGTGATTCAAAGTAATGTTGTTGTGAAGCGTAGAATTGCGTTGGTGGTGCTTGTGACGGATAAAATTGCGGTTGTGATGGTTGTGACGGATAAAATTGCGGTTGTGATGGTTGTGATGGATAGAATTGCGGTGGTGATTGTCTTGGATATTGAAAAGGTTGAAATCCGACTTGCGAAGAAGTGTTTGAGCTTTGAGACGATGGGGTGGACGGGTTTGACGAAGACGAGTTGAGGAGATTCATAAACGACATCTCGTTGGGATCTTGGGACATTTTTGTTGTGGATTAAGATGATGAAGATAATATATTTTTGGTTGTGAATGAGAAGTGTGAATGTTTTGGTAAAAAATGGGTATTATTTATAGAGAAAAGGGGGTATTATTTGGGTTTGAAAATGAAAAAAAAAAAAAAAAAAAAAAAGAAAAAAGTGATTGACCGTTTGATATCAAACGGATATATTGCAACGTTTTGATTTCAAATTGTTTTGTCTTTTACTATGTCGTTTGAGCGACGAGTACCCATTCGGCGAGAGGACATGGTGTCGTGGCGAGGGGAAGAAAAAAGTGGCGAGAGGCCACGTTGGATTCGGCGAGTAACGAAATCCCCCACACCCCTTAATTGCTCTTATACTTCGTATTCTGTATCTATGTTCTACAAACACAACTCACATTTTTCTATGTCTAGTACGATTCAGAGCTGCCGGAAATATAATGTCTAAACTACCGCAACAATTCTCACCCGAACCACCACCGCGCAACCCATCTCACCTGGACCACCACCGCCGTCCTATTTTTTGTCAGCCTACTTTTGAAAACAGTGTGGTGTGGGGTGAATGGTGATGGTTAGTGTGGTATATTGATATAATAGAGTGTTGTTGTTTATAAGGTGAGGTGGGTTCAAGTGTTGTCTCATGGAGGATGATAAAGGCAAGATGAGTATGCAAATTAACACATTTAGTTCATTTTTGTAAAACATAAGAAAAAAGTTTGTATTAGCAAAATAAATAGTAACTAGATTATTTAGGTTATTGGGTTATAATTTTATGTGTATAAATCAATTTGTTATGTGTACATATATATCAATTCCCATTTTGAAAATTTGGCTTCGTAAATGTTCATTTTACAGTATCATATTTTAACTTCTATCCTTAGCTCTTGGGTTCTATAATATATTAAGGTGAACTAAATTGATTTTCTAGTTTATGGCAATCAGTGCGGAACAATTTCGTTGGGAGAGACGCAGCATATATCATTACATGTAATATAAAAGACGAGAAATGACTCGTAAAGCACTAAAAATTTCAGCATAGCTCGACGGTCTTTAAGATTTTTACGTTCATGAATTACATATATGGAATCATAAACTCTATAAGTATCACCGTAATAACTTGATTTAACCCATATTCCAACCTAAACTATTATAAGAACCAGTAAAGAATAAAAGGATCTATCATGATTCATGATAATAATAAAATTAGTTGCATTTTGGCATTAAAAATTCTAATTTTATACAGTCAAGCAATCAAATATATTTGCATGAATAAACTTTTTGCATATAAAATTGATAATGTAACAGATGTTTAATTGCTTGCATGTATCAACTTTATGCATATAAAATTCACAAGATAACAATTGTTTAATTACTTCAAGACTCTATATTCTTTTGAAAAGTTGATAATAAAAACTTCCTAAATCATCCTTATACTATTAATCAATTTACAGTATCAGCCCAAAACTTTAAGGTGTCGAGACCCTCCCCTACCTTCATAAAGGTCCGCCCTTGGTGACAATATGCTGCTATAGTATAGAAGAATTACTATCAAAGTAGTATTGATACAATACTATACTTTGTTATTATTTTTGGTGTTCTTATTTTTGAACGGTGTTCTTTATTACTACTAGCAAGGAGTTAGGAAAAAAAAAAAAAAAAAATTACATAAGAGTTAACATCGGGCAATAATTCACTTACAATATTATCAATTAAAATGGCCTTTTTATAAACAATAGACAAGAAGATCACGAAATTGCGATACATCCAAATGTGCCACCGTAAAACCAAAAAAGTAGCTTCCAAGTACTCTTTCACCTCTTTAGGCTTCGATGAATCCATCTAACCAATCCAAATCTTGATATTTCGTGATGCAAAGTATATAATAGGCAGACTCCAGCAAATTAAATTAATATTTTCGAGGATATATCCCTAGCTACAATACAAGTGAAAAACAAGTGTCGTGTGGACTTAACATTAGAATTACAAATCGGGTAATGAATGGAAGGCAACTCCAAACCTCTCAGTGACATCTTGAGACGAGTTGGGAGTTTATCCAAAGGTAACCTCCATGCCAATATGTTAAATTTGTTAGGTACTAACTTGATCTATCTTGTAGGAGTTCCATAGTAAATACTAAGCTACTCCTCGATAAATTTCCTCGCCGAAACAACCGATAATAGTACCGATGGGTCTAAAGACCAAACTCAACAATCAGATTCCATTGTTAACTCCACCAAGTGAGTCATTTGTTGTAAATTCTCCATTTGGCTACTCTCAGCACCCCCTGGGTCCCTTCGAAACCACTAGATAGATCATTAGTATGTTTCTAACCAACCGTGACCTCTTTGATTCCTTCCAAATCAAACAATCTAGGATAATCATTTTTCAACAACGTACTGTCCAACCAAAACATTGTTTTACCACCATCACCCACCTTTTTTTTATACAAAAGACATAAGATCAATACCATTATTGTTTAACTGAACCATACCTTTAACACAATCAAGCCATGTATATGATTTATATGATGGAGGAATTCACTCCAGGCTCCCATGTAAACCGTGAATAGCCTTTACAACTAACACCCATAAAGCATCATGTTGAGTTTTAAATAGCAACACCCATTTAAATAAAAGGGCTCTATTAACTCCTAGCCCACCAACCTCTTTATTTACTAACACCTTATCCCAACTAACCCAAGCCAACTTACGCTCACCCCTTTCATTGTACCTAAAGAAGTTGCTTTGCGACGATTCTAGATTCTTCAACACATCGGATAGGACTTTGAATAAGAAAAATAATATTTTGTTAATGAGCCAACCACTGACTTAATGAGAGTCAAACGACCCCCTGTCCATAATGTGTTCATTTTCCATTTGGAGAGTCAAGCACTAATTATATCCACAATCAAGCTTTAGTTTTTGACATATTATAACCAACCATGCATCATTCCTAAATACTTAAACGGAGTTTATCAATGTCACACCCATTTAAGGTTGCCCTTCTCGACACATATTATGTTTTAACACCACCTACTCCAATGATAGTACATTTATGCAGGTTTATACGGACACTAAACGCTAAGAAAAAACATTGCAATATTCAAACAATATTGTGCAATTTTTCTTTGTTCCATTCACCTATAAAAATTGCACCGTCGGCGTAAAAAAATCACAAAGCCAAACCGCGTCGTTAGAGCTAATTTTGATACCTTTGAAAAACCCATAATGCATAGCCTTTGAGAAATAAATATTTGATACAACCACTCAAGGGTGGCCTAGTGGTAAAAGGGCTTGTCACTATTACTCTAAAATATGCGAGGTTTCAAGTCCATTTCAATTCTTGCTAGGTGCAAAAAATCTTGAAGTGGCCACACCAGCCTTCTGAAAAGGTAAGGCTTTATCTGGTTTCAGTCTGTGTGGCGGTGGGTTTAAACCCTGTGGAATAGTTGGCCAAAAGATCAGAAACCATGGTTACCCAAAAAAATATATGTAAAGACTTCATAACCAAAAGAAATAATAATGGTGACAACGAATCACCTTGATGAAGACCATTATGAAATTGGAATTCGTACGTCTGAATTCCGTTAACAAGCACCGAACCGGTGGAAGATTTCAAACATCCCATTCCCATAACCCAACTTCGCCACCTTGGACCAAAACCAAACTTTAACATACACTACAAAAAAGATTGACTTTAGTGATTATGGTTCTAATGACACAAAAATTTGTCACTAAATCCTTTTCAGTGACATTTTTTTGAAAAAGTATAGATAAAAAGTTTAAAATTTTGAGCTTTAATGACACTTATTGTTAAAAGTATATGTCATAAAAGGAAAAAAAAATATCTTTACACTTTTTTGTGTTATTACAAATAGACTTTTAGCTGCTTCACTTTTACTTACACTTTTTAAGTGTTGGAAAACACCAAAAACTCGAAGGGGGGTGTTGCAGAGATTGTGCCCACTATTTAGCTAGCTTTGCGTATGTTTTTTTACTCAACAATTATGCTAAGGGCGGACTTTTGTGGAGGCACGGAAGCCCTCCCCTAAAGTTTTGGGTTGATAGTGCAAAAAGCTTAATAGTTTAGGGATGATTAGAGAAGTTTTCATTATCAGCCTTTAGAAAGTATAAAGAAACCGGAGGAATTTTCAAATGCTTACTCTTATTTTGGTGCTTATCAATGGACAAATTTCCACCATCCATCTAGTTTGATCTAATGGTGGGGATTAACCTAAGATTTAATATGAAAACGTAAGTCCATGTTTTTTTTCTCCTTTTTCTATGTCTTTTTGTCTTTCTAATTTATAAACATTTTTTTTTTTTTTTTTTTTTTTTTTTTTTTTTTTTTGGAATACATGTTTTGTTTTTTTTTTTTTTTTTTTTTAATTCACATTTTTTTTATTCAAGTTTTCTTTTTTTTTTGCTTTCATACGTTTTCATCTGATTCATACATTTTCGTCTGTTTTTATACATTTTCGTTCGTGTTCATATGTTTTCGTCCATTTTCTTACCTTTTCGTTCGTTTTCATAATTTTTCGTCCGTTTTCTTTCGTTTCGTCCATTTTCATACGTTTTGACGTGTTTTACGCCTTTCTACGTTTTCTGTTTTCTTACGTTTTCGGCCATTTTCATACATTTTTGTCTGTTTTTTGGGTTTTCATGTATTTTCGTCCGTTTTTAAACGTTTTCGTCTGTATTTTTACGGTTTCATGTATTTTCATCCGTTTTTATACGTTTTCAGACGTTTTCATACGTTGTCATCCGTTTTTTACGTTTTCGTCCATTTTTAGACTTTTTTGTCTGTTTATAGACATTTTCATCCGTTTTTATACGTTGTCATATGTTTTCATCCGTTTTTATGCGTTTTTGTCTGTTTTCAGACGTTTTTGTCCGTTTTCATACACTTTTATATGTTTTTCATTCGATTTTATACGTTTTTGTCCGTTTTCAGACGTTTTCATTTTGATATTTGTAAGTGACACTTATTTACCTCTTGTGTTATAACACTGTAAGAAAGATGAAAAGTATTACATTCTTCATCATGTATGTGTTATCAGTTATGATACTCAACTAAGAATGTGATGGTTGTGTTTTTGAAAATATTTAGGAAGCTTTTTGTGTTTTATGATATTATGAAATATTGGAAAAGTTGTTCAACTGAAAAAAAGAGATGTTATGATACTTTTGTTAGACTTGTGGTGGATTTTTCTATTTAATGGATACATTATGCATGTTTTGATATGTTTTATAGCGGGATTTGAAAATATCTATGGTTGAATCAGCAAACTAAAATAAGCTATGGTTGAAGATAGCACACATCTTTATAAAAAAAACTGAGGAAGCTCAAACACAGGTGATATCACCTCACTTGTGATATCACACGTGATATCATATGTGATAACACCGGTGATATCACCTGTGATGTCATGTGTGATATTACCGGTAATAGCATGTGTGATATCATAGTTTATATCACTTGTGATATCACCAGTGATATCACAAGTGAGGTAACATCACCTGTCATATCATGTGTGATATCAAAGGTGTTTGAGCTTACTCAGTTTATTTATAAATATTTGTGTTTTCTTCAATCATAGCTTCTTTAGTTTGCTGATTCAACCATAGATATTTTTAAACCCCGCTATAAAAACTAACGAAACATGCACAATGTATCCATTAAATAGAAAAATCCACCACAAGTCTAACAAAAGTTTCATAACATCTCTTGTTTTCGGTTAAATACCTTTTCTAATATTTCATATTATCATAAAACACAAAAATCTTCCTAAATATTTTCAAAAACACAAATAAGAAAAATGAACAGAATCATCATAGTAATATAATAAGTGATGTTTATTATCATTCCTTTCATATATACTTGGTAAAATACTAAATTCTTATCATATTTGGTATGAATTTAATATTTCACTTTTTTAGTTGAGTATCACAACTGACAACACATACATGATGAAGAGTGTAATACTCTTCATCTTTCTTACCGTGTTATATCACAAGAGATTAATAAGTGTAACTTAAAAATATCAAAATGAATAAAAAGGAAGCAAACTATGAAAATAGAGACTTGACATATTCTCAAAATCAAACAAGTGTTGCAATAAATTAGCATTTTTTTGAACAAAATAAGAATTCACCTATAGAAACTTTAACCCTTTTATTTCTACTAAAAGTATAATATCACAAGTGATAGATAACATTGGTTGCATTAAGAAAAAATATGCGCTTGTCAATTGCGATGAAAGGCACAAAATCTATCTTGC
Source organism: Chrysanthemum makinoi (assembly GCA_910596185.1). Taxonomy (NCBI): domain Eukaryota; kingdom Viridiplantae; phylum Streptophyta; class Magnoliopsida; order Asterales; family Asteraceae; genus Chrysanthemum; species Chrysanthemum makinoi. Next base: position 343,157,131 of record OU343222.1, read on the forward strand.
AACTGAAAATTATAAAAATATTAGAAGACACATAGGTGATAATATATAAAAATATACAGACCAATGAAATATCTCAGGTGATATTAAAGGTTAAAAAACATACTTGTTTGTTTATGAAATATCACAACTGATATTAGACATAAACTTTTTTTTAATAAAATATCACAATTGATATTAGACATGTAGTATAATAAAGTTTAATAACAAGCATGAAAACGTATAAAAATAAACAAAAACGTATAAAACTGCAAAAAAAAAGGGATGAAAACGTACGAAAACAGACAAAAACGTATAAAAACGAATGAAAAGCGTACAGAACGTATGAAAACTGAAAAAAGCGTCTGAAAACGGACGAAAACGTATAAAAACGGATGAAAAATGGACGAAAACGTAAGGAAACGGACGAAAACTTCTGAAAACAGACGAAAGCGTCTAAAAATGGACAAAAACGTAAAAAAAAGACGAAAGCGTATATAAACCTATGAAAACTGATGAAAACGTAAGAAAAAAGACAAAAACGTAAGAAAGCGAAACGTATTAAACGAACGAAAACGTAAGAAAACAGACGAAAAGGTATGAAAACGGAGAAAAACGTAAGAAAATGGACGAAAACGTATGAAAACGTAAGAAAACGAACGAAATCATAGGAAAACGGACAAAAGCGTAAGAAAACAGGCGAAAACGTAAGAAAACGGACGAAAACGTATGAAAACGGACAAAAACGTAAGAAAATGGACGATAACGTATGAAAACGGACAAAAACGTAAGAAAATGGACGAAAACGTAAGAAAACGGACAAAAACGTAAAAAACATAAGAAAACGTAAGAAAATAGATGAAAACGTAAGAAAACAAATGTAAACATAAGAAAACAGACAAAAACATATGAAAACGGATTAAATGTAAGAAAACAGACGAAAACGTATGAAAACGTAAGAAAAATGACGAAAACGTATGACAACGGACAAAAACATACGAAAACGGCCGAAAACGTAGGAAAACAGACGAAAACGTAACAAGACTGACGAAAACGGACGAAAATGTAACAAAACGGAAGAAAACGTATGAAAACGGACGAAAACGTAAGAAAACATACGAAAACGTAAGAAAACGGACGAAAACGTAAGAAAACAAACGAAAACGTAAGGAAACGGACGAAAATGTATGAAAACGTAAGAAAACAGACGAAAACGTATAAAAAGCGGGAAAAACAGACAAAAATGTAAGAAAACGTATGAAAATTGACGAAAAAACGGAAAAAAAAACGTGAAATTAAAAAAAATGATTAGAAAAAGACAAATAATGAGAAAAAAAATAAGAAAGATAAAAAGAAAGAAAAAGACAAAAAAAAACATAGACTTAGGTTTAGACATATTAAATCTTAGGTTAATCACTACCATTAGATCAAATTAGATGAAATGTGAGGATTTATCTCTTAGTATGCAAATATTATTGACTACTTCACTAAATATAATGGACTTTTTGATTAAAAAATTAAAGCAACTAGGTTTATTTATTTATCATAAATCTGGATATATCTCTTTATGCTTGATTGGTTCTTATAATATAGGTTAGTTTGGATTTTGGGTTAAATAAAGTTATTACGGTAATAGTTATAGAGTTTATGATTCTAAATATGTAATTCATGAATATAAAGATTGTCAATGACCGTCGAGCTAAATTATAATGTTAGTGCTTTACGAGTCATTTCTTGTTTTTTACATGTAATGATTTACGCTTCAATAAAATTGATCAAGTTCCACCACTCATGACAAGTCTACATTATTTCTTCAACATGCCTCCATTATTATTTTTTCTTGTAACAATTTAGTCTTCAAAAGGCTCATTTTCTCAGCCGTGCCCCATCTTTAAAATTATTGAGTCGCAAATTTTATCCGCCAGTAATAATTTTATTTATCCTGAAAACAATAGAGAAAGTGGAATGTAGATGAAATATTCTCTAAAGATTCAATAAAGCAATCATGATCATCTATTTTTTTATCCAAGCAAATAAAATAAAATAAACTTTCATATTTTTTTAAAAATTAAATATATCGTAAACCGTTAATCATTACGCGAAAAGAATTATACAATCACAACGAGAATTAAATCATTTATCAATAGAGGGGCACTTTCTATATACTTTCGAGGAACTTGTGAAAAACTAGAAAGGGAGTTAAATACTTTACCAATTTATCGTTATTAAATTATGTTTTTGACAACTTTATATTCTAGTTTATGTGATATCAATCAACAACAATATGAACACACAACACAATAAGTAATAAAAACTAATTACTATGAAATAAATAATCCAAGATAAAAGTAAAGAGTTAGAAAAATGACACCGTGATTTATAGTGGTTCGGTAACGAAGCTCCTCTTCGCCCTTCTCCACTCCTCAAGTACCAAACTCGAGAGTTCACTTCACTATGTCAACAAGCTCCCTTCAGAAGGAGAAACCCGTACATGTCGCTTATACCAATTTCCGACACTAAGTTAAATGTCGAGCTCTAATCTAGCTAGAACCAATCTCACACGATCTACCCGATCTTTTCACAATATACACAAATCACAAGATCCACCAGATTTTGACACAACCTACACAAATCACAAGATCCACCCTGATCTTGACACAATCTATCCAACCAACTCACAATCTACCCTGCATACAAACTACACAATATACAAGATCCACACGATCAACTCAATCTACCCAATAATACAACTACACAATAATGATCATGATATACTTGATGTATACTAAAATACAACAAGAAAGTAACCAATGTTATATATGTACTAACTACACTAGCACCCTTGATAACTTGACGAATGTGAATGTTCTTCTCACGCACTTGTAATGGAAGAATGTTTGGATCACTTATAAATGAAATCAAACTTGATTATGATCAAAGAAATGAAGCTAGGAAGTGTAAATTGATAACAGAAAAAATTAGTACAAAGAAGTGAGTGAAAATATGAGATTTGAGCTGCCATTTACAGGAAAAAAAAAACTGGGCATTTAACGGTCAGACGGTACCCTTAAATATACATGGTACCCTTAATTATTTAAGGGTACCGTATGGTGATAAAGGTAGCTTCGACGCTCTCTTATTTTGTCCTTTTGTAGGAAAGTTAAAATCTAGTGTTTGTGATTTATTTAGGGGGAAAACCAGATTTTGAAATTTAAACTATTTATTTGAATAAAACATTTTATTATAATTAGAAAATAATTTGTCTAATTTAATTTGTGTAAAATGTTTATGTCACATTTGTGTGAAAAATATTTCTTTGATCATTCCGAATGTTTAATGTTCATTATTAATACCTCTAGTGATATTGGTGTCGAAATGGAGTTTTACGACTAAAAACTTTGTTTACGTTAACTTTTACGTAGTTACGTTTTGTTATTATCAAAACGCAGAGAGAAATGAATAATGTATTTTATGTATTTACTTACAACGAGGATGGGGGAGGAGCATCACGGGTACGAACCATGAAGCACTCAGTTTTGGCGTTGTTTAGTTCTAGTTATAGATACATCTCTTTTAATGCAGTCATTGCCACTCGATTTCTAAAATATCTCAATGGTCCTACCCCTACAGAGTCGGTCGATGTTACTACTAACACCATTGAGTACAAAGTTTTGGTGTAAAGTTCAAATGATTTGTCATATCCTAATTATGTACACTTGTTCTTGTATGGGTTGGGTTGGTTGAAATTGATACATGACTTGAAAATGAAACCTAGTTAGTGGTTAGCATTTACTCAGGTTTTTCCAGGAGAGTATAATAAGATGCTTTTTGAAGAAGAGGGAAGGGCGATCAAAACAATTGAATCATACTCCACTAACATGTCCATGAACGCCTTATGTCATGTAGGATAACTACATCGAGTATATGATATTAGTGTAACATTTGGATTATTTTTAATTAATTTTGTATTATTAATTTCCAATTATGATCATGTTCGGATTGACTGGCTTCGTAACTGGAGATTTCACACTGTTCATGATCAGGAAAAAAAGGCATTTTACAAAAAAATGATGACAAATATTTGGAAATATGGATGACTTGTAAGTGTATTATAACTTTACTAATTTTTTAGATTGTTACTCTTAATGTTTATGTTAAATAATGCTAAATTTTGCACATTTTGTAACAACGCATACCGTCTAGAATTGTTAGGGAGTACAAATTATTTGGGTTCACTTCCGCTGTGGTAACGCACAAAAGACTAGAGAAAGTGTTCATTGTACGTGAGAAAACAAAGGATAAAGGTTGATTAAGGGTGAAGAAGACCGTTTAATTGTTTCATCATCTAATTTCAAGGAGTTGAAGGAGGGAGCAGGATTTGGTCAAAGTCAGATGGTCCGGCTTTTTCTCACTGAAGAAACAAACATGATAGAAGGAGTGTTAAGGTTTGATGTGTGTTGAGGTTGGGTTCATGTCGTCCTTGATGACGTATAGCACGTACAACATGCTTATTGGGCTCAGCTCGTGCTATACGCACTTTGGTCCCAGGCCCAACAAAATAAAACAACCACAAGTACCGGATCGCCAGTAAGCCTAATAACAAATTGGCTATGGTCCGGACACAAAGACGCATGCATAGCACCTAGCGGATCAGACACATGACCTCGGAAGGTGATCTGTGTTCGCAACTACGATTACTGAGGAACCTTGCCCGACAAGGGTCCCACTCCGGCCACTAACTTTTATAAGTGAAATGCTAGGAAACCCTAGCATTACACTCGCCTATAAAAGGAACTCTAATCCTCTCACAAGGTACGCCTTTTTCATACATATTAATACACACACTCCAATATTCTCTGACAAAACATGTGTACCACCTCGCATATTTCAAGTCTATATTTTTACTAGTTAATGTTATATAAATTTCTTTTAATTATTTATATAAGTAATCTCAAAAATTAAATAAGTGTAATTATCCTCACAACGGACACAAGACTAGGAATAAGTCTACGTGTACAAAAATATTTTAGTTTCACCACTAGTCATAATTTATATGACCTATTGCCATTTTGCCAAATTTTAGGTACACATTTTACCTATAAGTAATACGCGTGCCTAAACCTACATTATTAGGTTTAACAACAAA
>OU343222.1:343162352-343263315 GCA_910596185.1 Chrysanthemum makinoi
GTATTAATATGTTGAACACCTTATTCAAGAGAGTTTTAAATGTCTTTGCAATTAGACTTTGCAATTTCTTGAGCAACAATCTTTCCCACATCTTGAGCAACTGCCTTTGACATTTCCTAAGCAACAAATTTTTTCAGGTTTCACCATATGATACTCTGAGATTTGTTTCATCTATTTTTCTTGATTGTCCTTCTTAAGCAAGTTTGAAGCTGTCCAACTCATCTCTTATGGTATCTTTTTCAACTTCATGCTGCTGTACCATTTCTTGAACATGAAAGTCCTCATTATATCCAGTATTGAAATCCTCTTCATCATCATCACCTTGGAGCATGAATCCATCAACCCCAGATCCAAAACCGAAATAACTCCCATTCTTCACGCCAACATGATTTGTCCATCTTCGATATGTGTTGGACATATTACCGTGACCGAGCATGAAGAGCGCCATCTACACCATATTTCTCATTATATCCTTCCTACATAGAACACGTAACCAAACACAAGTTAGTCTAAATGCAACTGCACAAAACTAGGAATAACTACCCAATAAGTTACAAAAAATGTGCAGATTCGATTACCCCAAAAAAAAAGGTTTCAGATGTACTACATACACATACACTTTCTACAACTTAGTAAAAGAATATGTACCCAATAAGTTATAAAAATAATAAAAGAAAAAGTACCTGGCGAAAAGTAAAAAGTTGGTGAAACTTACCTATTTCACTTTTACGAGTGTTTGCCAATGACCTGATATGCATAAACTCCCGCTTCTCTTTGTTTCTTCCTTGCCTTAGACATAAAGTTCCTGCCTTTGTCTCCAATTATCTCTGAATGCAATAATCTTCATCTTTCATGCCCACTTTTGTTTAGCCTCGTTAAAAAGAAAACAAAACTGTAACTAATATGTAGCAATCAACATCTTACAGAAAAGTTGGGTGACTTCAAACTTTTGACCCGTCGCCCATTTAACCTGTTCCATTGTCCAAGCAAGTATTTGCAAAAGAGAAGAATAAAAAGAACTTTGGAAGATAAAGTGAAATATTCGAAAGATCAAATTAGCCCTAACAAATCACCTAGTCTCTGAATCTTATATTTCTGTAATCATCTATTTTTGTAATCATCTAGTCTCTTAAATCTTTTACAGCAGGTACATCTTCTGAATAAGCAGACATGTTGATATCTACTAATGAATTATCATATGGTATTTTGATTAAAACTAAACCCATCAAGGACATCTTCTCGTGTATTTTTTAAATGAGAATATGTTGCTCTATGTGAAATACTTATCTCAGTTGCAATTTGAAATATTTTCAAAACACACTAAAAGTTTTAAAACTAAGCAAATGTCAAGGATATGACTACTGTAATGTAAACCATGTTCCAACACAAAACTTCCTTTACATGGTTTACATTACAGTGGTATCAAGAAAATATATAGTACCTTTAGGCCCACACCAAAGACAACTTTGCAGTCAGAGTGAACTTATAAGGTGCAATGATCAGTTAGCCATCATTCATAAGACTATACTTCGCAACAGAGATGTGCAAAATTTTAGTACCTTGAAAGCCGCCAAACCAAATATTTCTATCTTCTTGTGGAACACTAGTCCACATACCTCATGCTCCTGTGAACGCTGCATCCCTAATGCTTGTGCTACACGCCACGATATGAGAAGGAATATAACTACAAAAAAGGAAGGATTCATAGTAAGTCATATGCACGGAAATACATTTAAAGACTTATAAGTATTTTACACTTACGCTTTTCCCTGAACTCTTATGGTGATACGTCTATCTTCATTGCTTGACTGCTCATCACCCTCCTGCATATTAGTGTCATATATGCCTTCAAAGCAGCCATCTGAGTACTTTAGGAAAAACTAAAATAGGTGATGAGTTGCATACTATGGAACAGTAGCTATATATGCAATCGCACGCAATGTTAAATAGCAGCAGTACTTAGAAGGATGAGACAAAATTGGTATCAATAACTGTAAACATCGGATTTATGTAAAGTATTAGAATGCAAAATAAGTACTTCAAAAGCAAGAATCCATGTACAGGGTAAAAACGCAAGTCTACACATAACAACTGTGAATCAAAGAAGTGTCAAAAAAGGTAATCATGTAATGTGTCAATGTTACAGACATACCTACAAAGATAGTTATTCCTTTATATATTTGTACTTCATTAAACTGTTCTTGAAACTAAAACACATACCAGAACCATAACTAACTTGGTATAACCCATAAAAGGTCTAAAATATGTGTTAGTTTGCTAAGATTACATCCCTTAGCAGTTGACTCGTATTTCCCCGACTAGTCTAGAAGAACTATGTAACTCTAGACCTCTAGTTGCATTAACACTCCACGCTATAAAAACTGTCTCATGATATGAATCTCAATATCAAACCTAATCAATTTCCAAAAAATCAGTTACCATTTAAATTAAATATCTACCAGCAACACGATCCATTAGTAGCATCCACCATATAGGAGTTTAAAACAATCTGTTCATAAAGCTTATTCAAACACTAAAATATCTACAAACAGGGGAAACTACTCCATTTTGATCCATTTTCTGAACGGATCATCTATAATTTCCCAATTTACCTTAAATAAGCATAAGCACAGTTACCTATATACAAAAACTATCAGTACAATCACAATCATCCATAACACATACACACACACTCTTAATATCAATACACACAGTAAATACACGCAGTATACCGAAGATGAACGGCTCAATCATAACTGAGAGATTCAACTCATAATCAAACACAACTACGCTCATCTCAAATACAAATTAAACGATAAAAAATGGAGAAGTATGCATACCTGAGATCAAAAACGGTGAAGGCGGAGGTAAACAGATAATGGCGGAGTAACCTGATACGAAAAAAACGGTTATTAATCAAATCACAACACCAAAATACAAAACACATCAAAACGAATACATGAGATAAAAAAAACGGTGAGGATAATGGCGATAATGGCGGTGATGATGGCGGAGTTCAATCGGAGTGGGTTTACATGTTTGGTATTTGGGAAATGGGGGAATTGGGTGTATTTTATGATTTTATTTAATCAATTATAAAAAGCTTTATGTTATAAGAAATATAAAAAGCTTAAATTTTACAAAAGCAGAGATGGGAATTGGGGCAATTTGGGGGAATGGGCGGAGATGGGTGTGTATATAAGAAATATAAAAAGCTTATGTTATACTCCGTAATTATATTTTTTTTATTAAAAATTTTACATACTTATTAGTTTATAGATATATGCAAGGCAATAAACAAATACATCTTGTTAAAAATATTTTATATATACTTTGCTATAACTAAATCAATTGTTCGCTAATTATACATCTTGTTAAAAATATACCGATTATGGTAATAGCATGTTGTAATTAGCTTATGTTAATAGCAACTTGCTTTAGGGAGTCACAAAATTAGAGACATGGTTATTGACATGTTGCAAGAAGTTATAATTATGCGTCACTAGTAGCGATGGGTTTTTAGAATGTCATAAGCAAGCGGCAAGACGCTTAATGACTTTTAAAGGCATCGCAAAATTAGAGATTAAGTAACAACATGTTGCAAGAAGTTGCAATTGTTGTGACGCTAATGGCGATGTACCTTTTATATGTCACAAACTAGCGACACATTCAATGACTTGATTGGTGACATCGTCTTTTTTGCGACATTTTTGTTGACTTAGAAGCCGTGGTGTCACTAAACATGTCGCTACTAGGGTCGCAAATTTGCCACATAATTTCTCGAGTCGCTAAACATGTCACCAAATGGCTTCTTTCTTGTAGTGATTGTATATTTCAACTTGAAGTCCTATAATGGGCAAGTTGTTTACTTGTTTGTATTAAAGACTTTATAAAGTTTTTATAGCAAGTAACTATCTATTACAACATGATACACGCATATTCATGGGCTCTTGGCATAGGAAGAAATCGTCCTTTATATATTTCACATCGACTAAATTTTCGGGAAACAATTGATATTGTACCATGTACAACTTAACAAACACTCAAAAGTCATATGATCGATGTCAATTGTCATATATATGTGTGATCGGTATGTGATTGAGTTACCCATGATCTAGTACTTAATGATATGATACCATCAGTACACCACTTAACGATACAATTGGAAGAAAACATCCAAGTTGGAATACAATCAAGTTGCAAGTTGCAAGTTGCACTACACACATTGGCACATAAATTTCTAGATTGCTCCAAGTGATAAAAAGGCAAAAAAAGACAAATGGTCAGAAGAGGAAACATTAGCCTTGTGTGATTCTTGAATAAATATGTAAATGACAATGGTCGACATGTCCAGTTTAAGTGGGTTGAGATTCAACCAAAATTTGCAACACTTTTTAACAAGCATGTTCATTTAGTGAAAAGGTTTTAAATGAAGAGAGACTATAATCTTTAGACGTCGCTAAAGAATGGCTAAACGGGTTTCGATGGGATGCAAGTGCAAATAAACATAATTGTTCAGATGAGTGGTGGGAAAGGAAAATTAAGGTAAACTAATAATAGCACTTTTAGAACTAAAATACCATGTTCCTGCTATAATCATTTTGGGATCTAATGGGTCACCATTAAATTGTGTAGGAGGACCCGAATTTTAAAAAAATTCGAAAAAAACATCTTTGGAGTTACAATATGGTGATGATTGTGTGTCAACCTCAATGGATGCGAAGGCTTTCAAGGAGGTACATCATAAGAATGTTAAGGCTAATGATGTTAACAAAGGATGATGATCTAGATGGCAGCCAAGATGGTACACAAGTGCAAAATTCTTAGATGGAAAATTTAGAAAATGAAAAGCCTAGTTTCTTTAAAAGTTTCTTAGATGAAGTCAATCTAGGTGACACAACAACACCATCAAACCAAAACCAAAACCAAAGTGGCATCCCTTAAAAAATTAAGACTAAAATACACCGTTGGTCCCTAAACTTGGTCATACGCTTCTAGTTGGGACAATACTCGCCGTTATCATCGCCGCATGTCCAAACATTGGCCTTTAAATGCCAAACTCGTCCCTTGACCAGGATTGGCATAGTCAACTTTGATTTTCTGAATTTTCTTCGAGGGTATAATAGACCATTCATATTTTTGACCCAACCTTCAACCCAGGGACCAATTGTGAGTATGGCTACTAGCCGTTTCGTCCCTGATACGCTTGCATTTAATTTCGCGGAACCAATACACCCACCCAACAAACAACTTTACCAATCATAATACACCATTATCCAGAAACGTAAAACTGAAAATCGAAATCAAGAGAGATAAAAAAAACCCTAAACGATTTCTTTGGCGAAAAAGATTCTTCACCCATGTTCCCTCTTTGGCGATCAATTGTTTCTTCCAATCTCTACTGTCCGTTAATGTTGATTACTTTTCATTAATTAATTACAATAGTGGGTCAGTGAGTACAAGAATCACTTTTGGTTCTCTATTTGTTGGGTATTGAATTGTTTAATCGTTTGTTTCTGCATGTGAACCGACCTTACCGACTTGTAGTATATATTGCATGGTTAAATTTGTTTTGCTACCTGATTGGTGATTCCTCGTACTTTATTTTGTTGTGGGTCGGTGTCATCATTGTTGGTGCTGAATTCATATAGTTATTCTTTGTGCCTAAACGATTTTAACCTAACCTCGCTATCATGTTTGATGTTGGATAGTATCTTGTGCTTATAATCATGCGTTAGTTCTACTAAGGTTATCGGATCAAGATTGACGTGGATCTTCTTGCTTTCTCCCGTGTTTCGCTTTTTAGGGTTTCAGCTTATTACTTTTCTCTTTTCGCTTTTAGGGTTGTTTTACTTTCTTGTTTGTTATTATGGACAAGATTGATGAATTAAACGTTGATGTGAATGAGACCATCATAGGTCTTGGTGAGTCGATTCTTCAATCGACAATGAACCCTAATAATAGGAATGATGAGTTTACTGGTATTGCTTCTGGTTCTCGTTCTGATGGACAAGTGGAGCCGGTTTCACTTGTTTCAAGCCCTAGTCATGATGCACCTAGTCATGACACGCCTGAGGGTCATGATACTTTATTGAAAATTCGTGCTATTGAAAAACAAATCTTTGAGGGAAAACTTGTTCTTGTGGGTGACGATGGAAAACCATTAAAACCAGCCGACATGTGGATGCTACTACTTCTACTGGGGCTAATCCATTTGAGCATCTTAAGGTGCCGCAGTCACAGAAGGAGCTAGAGGAGATGCTTACTGCTATTGGTTATTATTCGAAACCTCCTCAAGATACGAGTGGTCCTATGGCTTCTAATGTTAATGGCCATAATAATGCTAATGATAAGGTTGATACAAATGCACATGGGCTGTTGGTATTGAGAAGGTTGGTGTGTATGCTTTGAAACAACCTTCTTCATCATATGCTGGTGTTACTTCTATCAACCAAAGAAACACACATCAAACTTTCGTAAGTTGGAGTGTAGTAAGAAAGCTAATGGTGTGGATCTTTCTGTCCCGATGAAAGTGGTTGAAGAGGTGAACACTAGGTTTGAGAATACTTTGTATGGGTATTTCCTTGGTCAACGTCTTGCTTTTCCTGTTGTTGATTACTTTGTACGCAATGCGTGGGATAAGTTTGGTATACAAAAGGTAATGATGAATGCAAAGGGGTTCTTCTTCTTTAAGTTCAATTCGAAGAAAGGTGTTGATGATGTTCTTGAAAACGGTCCTTGGTTGATTAGAAATGTACCTATTATTCTTAAACCATGGACATTGAACACCAATTTACTTAAAGAGGATCTGACCAACATCCCGGTGTGGGTTAAATTCCATGATGTTCCTCTTGCTATGTTTTCTGATGATGGCCTTAGTCTCCTTGCCACATTGATAGGCACGCCCAAAAGGTTAGATGCTTTTACTAGCCAAATGTGCAAGGACTCGTGGGACCGTAGTAGTTTTGCTAGATGCATGATTGAAGTGAAGTCGGATGAGGTGCTTAGGGACAGCCTTACTGTTGAGATACCGTTACTTGATGGGTCGGGTTCGACTATTGAGAAGATACAGGTTGAATACGAGTGGAAACCACCTCATTGTGATAAATGTAAGATTTTTGGTCATACTCTTATTGAATGTTCTAAAGTTGTTGAACCTCCCGCTGCTAGCCTACTAAGCGTGTTAATGATGGTTTCAAGACGGTCAATAATAAGAAGAAGGGAAAGCAAGGTGGTTCTACTATTCCGGGTCAAGGAGGGTTTACTAAACCTGTTGTGGGTAAGCAGCTTCAATATCAACCCAAAAAGACTCCTCCTGAACCTAAGAAAGTGGAAGTCACTAAGAAGAATGCTTCTTATGTGGCTAGTTCGAAAGGGAACAAAGATCTCTACATCTAATCAGTTTGATGCTCTTAATATGGAATATACGGATGCTTTTGGTATTCCTTCAAATGACACCAACAAGGATGTGGATTCTGGTCATACAATGTAAGTTAATGAAGATAAGTCTACTAAGACAGTAATCGCATCACAAGAACCCTCTTGTGAGTGATTTGAAAGAGATGGAGTCGGGTGTGGCTCCTAAAACTAGTGATTCTTGTATATCTCTTCTACTAAGAGAGTTAACCCTTTTCTAAAGTGGGAGAGATCGTGGTGTCCGATTCAAGATGAGGTGCTTGCTAACCCATTTGATGATTCTGCTAATCTATTCGGTGGTGGCCAAGAGTTTGAAGATGAGTATGATGACTATGATTACGATGACTATGCGGCGAAGGTTTCGATCTTCCGGGAATTTGATGCCTTTAATGCCATGTATGGCACCAAGCTTCAAGGACCTAGGAAGTAATTTTCTTTCATTATGTCCTATGTTATCATTTGAGTAGTGGTTTGTTTTCATGTTTAGAAAATAGGTAGTCTCTTGTTATGAAAGCTTTATGCCTATGTAACGGGCTGAGATATGGGATTTCACTCATATCCATTGTACTTAAATGTTTTTGGTTAATATATTTTCCAGGGTGTAGGATTACTCCCCTTTACCCAAAAAAAAATCGAAATCAAGAATATAAACCCTCATTTCCAGAACTCAAAAGACTAACCCAACTTCCAACAAAACCATGTCGATCGATCGTATTAGCAACATGCCAGATGTAGTGATAACTAACATTTTGAATCGGTTGCCTTTGTTAAAAGCGGTGAGAACCTCTAGTTTAGCGCGAAACTGGAGGTCTAAGTGGACTTTGGTCACCGATGTCATAGTTGATGAGGATTTCTTTTATTATTTAACATATGAGTTTGATGGGAGGCTTGTTACTAGATTCTTAAATCTGCTTATGGGTCCAATAAGAAAGTTTGTCTTCGCTGTAGAGCCAAGATCAATGATTGGAATAGACAACTTTCATTATGAAGAGATTCATGAGTGGCTCTGGTTTTTGGCTGAGCATGGAATTGAGGAACCGATTATTACAACCGGGTATAGTGACCAATTACGCTCCCAACCCAACTTTACTCTCGTGAGTGAGTTGAAACATCCGTACTTCATTTTTGTTCTTTGGCTACTCCGAATATTTTCATGGCTTTCCAAATCTACTGAGCTTAGAATTGATTCATGTCAATTTTCTAAGCAGTACAGTTTGGGTCTTTATTGCTGGTTGTCCCTCACTTGAGTCTCTTAAAATGAATCGTCCTAGTACAAACGAGATGAGACTAAGGGATATTGCAAATGTTAGGAATTTGAGGAAGTTAGATTTGAGATTCGGTCGTTATAATGTTGCCACGACAATCACAACATCCGATATCTTTCAGTTGACAAGACTTCAAAATCTTGAGACCCTTACATTGGATTTTGATGATTGCACGGTAAGAACAATTTTATTTTTACATTTATGATTTTACAATGTTAAAGAAATGTGTAACAATAATGACATTTAATCTTTAAAACTTGTTGTAGTTGATACAGGAAGCTAATTCTAGGATGAATGTGCCCTTTGTATCCATGATGAAACTTAAGCTGTCTTATGTCGATTTTGGGAATATTGTTATGTTATCGTTCATCATTGAAATGATTCGTGGATGTCCAAATTTGGAAATGCTGGATACCAGAGTAAGTGTTTTGGAGTAATGCATATGTAGCAAATAAACATTCCTAAATTGCCATGTTTGTGTATCTCTCAACACTATTTGATTTTTTCAGGCTGCAAACACGCTTAGTGTTCTACCTTTGGAAAAAATTTCCAATGTTGTAGACAAAACACATTCACCATGGCAAGCTACAGACCGTGGTGTTTCGAGCTTTTCCCGAACGAGCATAAATTAACTTTAATAAAGTTTATACTTCATGTGTTTCCAATCGCTAAAGACAATGAATATCGCTCAGGATAGGAGTCATGATGGAAATGAAAATACCAGAAGAATGGAGTTGGCTAGGAAGCTGTTGAAACTTCACCGAGCTTCCCCCATAGCCATGGTAGATTTCTTTGAGTGGTTGTAGTTTATGTATGGGTTGAATACCCTATGACAATTAATGTTGCAAAATAGTATTTTGGTATTTTTGTACACTATTTGTTTATATGGTTTGGTTAAAATTAGCTTGTTCATATGTTGTTGTTTGTGCGTATTGTAGGTGATGCAAGTTTGACAATCGAAAGTCAAACTTTCATTTAGCATTTCAATTTGATTGTGGCAATTTGATTATACGTAGTATTTGCATTTTGACTATGTAAAGTCAAAATTGCAAAACCATTACTCTATATTTGACTTTGTAAAGTCAAAATTGCAAAACCATTACAAAAATATTTGATATTTGACTTTGTAAAGTCAAAATTGCAAAACAATTACTAAAATATTTGATATTTGACTTTGTAAACTCAAAATTGCAAAACCATTACTCAATATTTGTTTTGGAGTTTATTGATAATTTGATATGTTTTAGAAGTTTGACTTAAGAAAGTCAAACTTTTAATGGTTTTGTGTATTTAATCTTCAACTAAGTTGTAGTAAACGTAAGTTGGCAACATGAGGGACCAATTGTGTATTTTACGCTGATTATTGGGCTGAGTTTTAAGTATGACAATGGCAACCAAGACAAATTCAGGACCGAAAGTGTGAAAAAATCACTATTAGAAAATTGACCGCTCTTACCTAAATGATATTAACTAGTGCACACCAAACGATAAACTCATCCACCACTTTTTTCACACACAAACAATTTTCCAATGGCAGATTTCCCCATTTTGAATGAACTAATGGAGGTTGTTGATTCATCAAATTTGATTGATCTTATTGCTATCTGGTTTGAACAAGAGGCTGCCCAAGAAGGAATTCTAAAGAAGCTAGTTCTTCAGTGCATTCAGCATCTGAAGACAGGAATCATGAAGCGTAGGGAGCTAATAGAAGAGAATCAAGCTCTGGGACCTTGGGGAATTGCGCTTGATAGTGTGGATGGGCTGACCAAAATCTAGTCGAGGCACACACACCAACTTGCCCAACTCATACAGATTGTTGGTCAAACAGATGAAGCTATTCGGTTCAACCAAGAATTTGTTAAGAAAATGGCTGAACATAATGCCTGAATTTTGGGTTTTCCATGGGGTAGATAAAGGCGGTCTTTTGGGTGCTAGTTTTGGGAATATAGGTTGCTAAAAAGGGTATGTAAATTGGATTTGATGTAGTTGTTTAAGATCTTTAACAGACTTTATTAATGATAAAATATCATCTTGGTTATGTGTTGTTTAATCTGTTCTTGTATTGTGATATTGGGTGTATTTTAGTCTAATTAGTATCAACAAAACCAAACATCCCCTTGTATCAGCAAAACCAAATAGCCCCTTTTATCAGCAAAACCAAATCAGCAAAACCAAACACCCCCTTGTATCAGCAAAAGCAAAGGCAATGATTTCAAAAGATGTGTTGAAAATGCAAATACATTAGCACTAAATCATAATGTATCACCGAACATCCTCTTGTATCAGTTAAACCAAACAGCCTCTTTTATCAGCAAAAGTTGTTATAGAAAAACAAAAGAAGACTGAAAACTACAATTTATAGATTTTTTATTAGATATGATTAATGACACTGATATAGTTGATGAGTACTATTATAAGCATATGTATAAGGAATCATGCATGACTTTACAAAAAAAGAGGATTGGATGAATGATGTTTTGAATGGTAATTCTATTCGTTGTGTAAATGCATTTAGAATGCATCCACACATTTTCAAGAAATTGTGTAGGGAACTACAATCAAATTATGGATTAAAGTCAAGTGATAAAATGTCCGCTCTTGAAAACTTAGGAGTATTTGTCTACACACTTGCATTAGGAGTATCTAATAGGGATGTTGGGGAGCGTTTTCAACGTTCTGGAGAGACTATGAGCAGAGCATTTCATGATGTTTTAGATGCGATAACCGCTAAAGGTAACGATTTTCATGGTCTAGCAACTGATATTATTAGACCAAAATATCCAAGTTTTCCTATACCACCTCAAATATTGAATGATAACAGTGCTGTATTTTAAGGTAGTAATCTAGTTATCTTAAGTTTAATTATTTAAAATTCACACATCATATTGTTATCGTTTATTTTATTTAATTTGGTTTTAGGACTGCATTGGATGTATTGATGGCACACATAGGAGCATGTATCCCAGAGGCTCACCAAGTTCGTTATATCGGTATAAAAAGGAATACCTACTTTTAATGTAATGGCGACGTGCGATTTTAATATGTGTTTTACATTTATATCGGTAGGTTGGGAAGGATCGGCACGCGACACATGTGCCTTTCATCATGCTATCAACACGCAATCAATGAACTTCCAAAAACCACCTGAAGGTGACTATACATATATGGGATGTTATTATGTGGTTATACAAGTATAATATACTAATTATCTTTTTAATCATTTTTACAAGTAACTATTATCTAGTTGATAAAGGATATCCAGAAAGAAATGGATATCTTGTTCTATATTTGAAGACAAGATATCATCAGTCCCAGTTTCAAAATGAGCCACCTACTAACATGAAAAAAGCCTTCAATCGTTCTCATTCATCTTTGTGAAGCTATATCGAGAGGTCATTTGGAATTTTAAAGAAACGGTGGAAAATACTTGGTGGAATGCCCGAGTTTAGTGTGAAAACTCAAATTGAAGTCATTATGGCTGCATTTGCTTTGCACAACTACATTCGTAATAGTGATGAAGAAGATATGATGTTTACAACGATCGAGCAGCATCCAAATTACATACCACCTAATGAACTTCAGGATGTTCGTGGCCATGAAACAAACACCGAACATGTCTCTCAAGGAACATCAAATGAGATGAAACGAATTCGGGTTAATATTGCTACATCTATATAGAATGGACGTCGTTAATGACTATTACAAGCATGTTATCTTAAAACACTACTATATTAGTAAATTAATTATTGTATTATTTTTATGTTTTACATTTATTTAAAATTATATATGCATATCCTTTTACGTCATTTTACATCTTACAATTGCAGTTCACAGCTAATTTACCAAACATTTTTATTGAAAAAAATACAACTTGTAGCTCATGTTAACAGATTTACTGTTTACAGCTTACAGCTAGTTTTTCCAAACATACCTTAAATATGTAGATGAACCAGATCTTATAACATAAAACAGAATCCATAATAAGATAATATTTATTCTTTAGATTGGGATAATGCATAAGATATGCAACCATTCCATATATTCGTTTATATCTACAAGTATTACTCAAGTGTATATCATTTATCAACTTGATATGTTGTATATTTTATTTATCTCCCTATAGAAATGTTGTGATCAGATGATGTAAAGGACAACAATTCCTCTCAATCTCTATTACATTCATATGCTTAATACTGACTTGATCATTGAAGTGGGTTTCACCAGGCTAAGCTCGGGGACCCCTCTAACGGTCTTTCTTTGTCTTTTCAGAGGTGCTTACCGAAGACCCAAAAGTCAAGGTTAGCATTAACAAGATGGCCAACTCAGTACCTTGACATTAACTCGGATTTGATAGCATCAGTATGTACTATCAGTTCGTTGAACTTGTTTTCTGTTATGATCGTTCCATACCGTGACAAAATAAGTGTAGAGAATAAAACTACTTTTTGTAGTGGACTTACATTATCACTTTTAGATATGGCATCAACCTTTTTTATAAACTTGTTAGCATCAACAACAACATCATCTTTGGCTTCAAATACATTGTTATTATCAAAAACTGAAACATGTATAAGGTTGTCGTCAAACATGTTGCTACAAAACACTCGCAAAAGGTTGCCGTCAAACATGGATAAGCTAATTCTTTAGGTTATAAAAGACTCTTTTCACCAACAATAAGTCAATTATATGGTGGAAAAATCAAATCCCACCATTTTTCGCTTTTCGCCACTATAACCCATGATGTAAACCAACATTTTCCCCTTTTTCATTTGTGGTAGGGTTTTGGATTAAGTTGGAGATACATTTTTTAAATTTTCTTATTATGATTATACATGCTAAGGTTAAGACGTACGGTCACAAAAAGTTAGCAGTAGATTCTTAAAGATCGGTTAGCTTTATTTTGAAATGTTGACTTCGTAAATGTTCATCATTTCATCCTTAGTATTTAAGTTCTATACTCTATTTAGCTGAACTAAATTGATTTTCTAGTTTCTAACAATATTCTATGGTATAGAATTACTAACAAAGTAGTATTGCGTATATATAGAGGGTGTTTGTTTTGGTTTATATATAACCGGCTTATGATATTATTTGGTTTTGAGCTTATATTATCATAAGTTTATTTTTATTGGCTTATTTTAAAACTTTTCGGCATATGTAAGTTTATTATAATATAATAAATTTATAGAACTCTCAAGTAAGTCAAAATCAAATAAGTCGTAAGCCAAAATAAACACCCCTAATCTATACAATAAGTTGTTATTAATTTTGGTGTTTATCTTTAATAAGTATTATTTATATTTGTATTAGTACCTTTTAGATTGCGATTGCTGTTTTGTATTAAATGTCTTTATACATTCTTTGATAATTTAAAAAATTGTTATTTGAGTTCTGAATATTGCATGTTACAAACTTTTCTGATTACACTTTGATTATTTTACGTTGTATGCATACATGTTACACGGAACACTCAACAACATTATCGTAACTATAATTGTTTGTCACTTTAAAATCTCGATGTTATGCGCAAATACTCGCCTAATTTAATACTCATAAACAAAAAAGAAACTAATTTATTTTTTATAACGAATTTCCAACCATTTTCTATGTGGTTGATAATCGGTTGGTATTCCGCTGCAAAAACGGTTGCAAATTTGCAACAGAAGTTTTCCGTTACAAAATTTCTTTTTATTAACATGTTTATATAGAGTAGTTGAATACATGATCACATATATACGCATTAATTTTAACTTTGTTATAGAATTCAAAGTTACGTATACCAATATATATTACTTTTGTTCTTAGCTTTTTTTCTCGATTGTTTTCTAGATGTGTCTTATGATACCCATAGTTTTGTGGTGTTGTTTTGTTGCCGACATGTTCAGGCTTAACAAATACCATTAAATAAATAAATAATAAAAAAAATCCATTGCTTTAAAAAAAACAGATCATTTCTCATTGAATACCTTTTACAAATTAAGGGTACACTTTAAATGTTGACCTCATTGCGTTTTCAACTTGAAGTCCTACAATTAGGCAGGTTTTTTGTATTAAAGATTTATAAAGTTATAAGCATTCACTATAAAAAGTTTATGAAAATTTTAAAAGAAATTGAAAAAGTTTTATTTTAATTCAACTAAAGTACATTTCATATATGTGTTATGATTATAGTTCTTGAACCTCTTCATAGACTAACATTTGTAAATTGTAGCATATTTTGATAATAGTGAAAATAGGTTTATAAAATCAAAAGTCTTGTAAATTAATGATATGTGATGACATGAATCACTTACAAAGCTTTATAATATGTACCAATTGTTGATACTCTAAAGTTTTTATAGCAAGTAGCTATTACAACATGAAACATGCATATTCATGTGCTCTTGGCATAGGGAGACATCGTCCTTATAATTACATCGACTGAATTTTCGGAAAACAATTGATAAACTTAACAAACACTCAAAAGTCAAATGATCGATGTCATATGTGTGATCGGTATGTACTATCAGTTAAACCTGTTTTCTATTATGATCGTTTCATTTTCAGTTAACTAGCACCATATATAACTCTAGGAAATTTGATCTAAGTTTCTTTATAAGGCAATTACATAAGCAACTGTTTTTGGAAGGGAAACTAAATAATCCAAAACTGATAATAATAATTTCAAATCAAGAAAGTGAGTGATCGAAAGACAATAGTTGATAGTGGGATATGTGGAATCTTGATGGACCACCCTCTAATGATATAAAAAAGATCTTGGTGCCTCAATTCTTATCTATGTATCAGTGCCACGTTCAGTCAATAAACATATTCATTCTACCAACTTTGCCGTACTATGATTATCCATTGTTTTACACTCGGGTGTAATGGTCACTTTACCGATCACCTTCATTTTAATCTTACATCATTTTTTGGCACATCATCTAACCCACCAACTAACATGCGCGATGATCATCACCTAACTAAACACATTAAAACCCTATTTAAAGCAAACTTACTTCACAAATACAACCTCCACACAACAACAAAAAAATGACAAGAAAAAAAATGTTTTTGTTAGGTGGCCCGCACCACCTTACCAAATCGATTTCCCCTCTTCCATGCCCGACGATGATGATGCATCATAGTCTTTCACGCATAGTGGTACCTTATCGTGGGTGGTGAAGGGCACCATAACGGTCAGTTTAATGAAAACAAAAAAAACAAACAAACAATATCATCTTATTTAGATTCATATAATTCGAATGGTACTAATGTTTATTCAAAGAAATATTCCTCCGTCGAGTTTTGATGTCGCTATGCAATCCCAGATGTATGGTACTAATCATGGTGTGACTTTTGATCCTAATGCACCCAAGGTTGTTACTACTTGTGGTAATGGAGTTAAGTCGGTCTCTTACGCGGGTGTTGCTTCTAATGAATCCCAGAAACATGTGTCTAATTTTCGGAGGTTAGAATGCAGCAAAAAGAAGGATGATGTTGACCTTTCAGTCCCAATGAAAGTGGTGGAAGAGGTGAACATGAGGTTTGAGAATACTCTCTACGGATACTTCCTTGGTCAACGCCTTGCTTTTCCTGTTGTTGACTATTATGTTCGCAATACGTGGGCGAAGTATGGTTTACAAAAGGTTATGATGAACGCTAAGGGATTCTTCTTCTTTAAGTTTAATTCGAAAAGGCGTCAAGATGTTCTTGATAATGGTCCTTGGTTGATTCGTAATGTTCCTATTATTCTTAAACCATGGACATTGAACACCAACTTGCTTAAAGAGGATTTGACTAACATTCCGGTGTGGGTTAAATTCCATGATGTTCCTTTAGCTATGTTTTCTGATGACGGGCTTAGTCTTCTTGCTACATTGATTGGTACGCCCAAAAGGTTAGATGCTTTTACTAGTCAAATGTGCAAAGAATCTTGGGGACGTAGTAGTTTTGCTAGGTGTATGATTGAAGTGAAATCGGATGAGGTTCTTAGGGATAGCCTCACTGTCGAGATTCCTTTACTTGATGGTACGGGTTCGACTATTGAGAAGATCCGTGTTGAATATGAATGGAAACCGCCTAGATGTGAGAAATGTCGGGTATTTGGACATACTTTGCTGGATTGTCCTAAGGTTGTGATTCCGACTGCTCAACCTCATAAGAACTTAAGTGATGGTTTTCAAACTGTTAACAATAAGAAGAAGGGAAAGCAAGTTGGGCCGAATCCGGGTCGAGGAGGTTCTACTAAATCTGTGGTGGGCAAGCATTTTGAATATCGGCCCAAAAAGCTTCCTCCTGAACCCAAGAAAGTAAATGTCAGTAAGAAGATGGCTTCTGATGTGGCTAGTACGAGTGGAACCAAGATCACTACATCTAATCAGTTTGATGCTCTTAATATGGACGATACAGATGTGGATACCGGTCGACAATGGAGGTTAATGAGGATGAGTTGACTAAGACTGGTTATACATCACATGTACCGCTTGTGAGTGATTCAATGGAAACAATGGATGTTGGTTCTACACCCATAGTTGAGAAAATTGGTAAGCTTGAAAAGCTAATTATTGATGGGAAAGCTACTCTTGTGGATGATGATGGTCAACCTATTTCGTCTACCTCTTCTACTAAGAGAGCTAACCCTTTTTCTAAAGTGGGAGAGATTGAGGTGTCTGATTCTCAAGATGAGGTTGTTGCTAACCCATTTGATGAGTCTGCTAATATATTTGGTGGTGGCCAAGAGTTTGAAGATGAGTATGATGACTATGACTTCGATGACTATGCGCAGCAGGTTCGTGATCTTCCGTGGAATTTGATGCCTTTAATGCCATGTATGACACAAAGTTTCAAGGTCCTAGGAAGTAATTTTATTTCGTTGTGTCATATGTTATCATTTGAGTAGTGATTTGTTTTCTTGTTTAGAATCTAGGAAGTATCTTGTTATGTAAGCTTTATCCCTATGTAACGGGCTGAGATATGGGATTTCACTCATATCCATTGTACTTAAACGTTTATTTGGTTAATTTATTTACCAGGGTACAGGATTACTCCCCTTTACCCAAAATATATTTACGCCTCAGATTCAGATATACGAATCTGATTCAAATTTAGAACTTCTTAATAAACAAACAACTCTGTAAGTCCGTAACCTTCCAGCTAAGAATAGAAAACTCTAGTATTAATACTCAAATTAAAGTAGGTTGAACTTTTTTCTTTTTAACGGTTTAGTCTCTTTTAGAGTGTTACTGTTAAGTGTTTTAACCTTTTTTCTATAGAAAACTTTAAATACTAAAGTAGATAAGTTTAGCAATCAGCCCATGGATTGCGATAACCATTGGCCCTTTAAATCTTCTCCCTATAAATACCAAGTTCTCAACACTTAGATTTTGCAAGTGCTAAAAGATAGCAATTTAAGTCAATCAATAATGTCTTCTGTTGGATTCAGTTATGCGCAAATAAACAACCAGCAACAAAGCCTGAAGACGAAAATGAAAATGAAGGACGTAACACAACGCTCGCCGGGTCCTAACCTCGATAAACAGAAAACAAAAGCACCAAACAAAGTTCATCCTTTAGTAGTAATATTTTCATCCCTGGTCAGGCGAGACCAATAATAGAGGCCTACTGGGTAGGTTATGATGAACTTCGGAAAAGAAAAATTCCGGTTTTCTTTAAAGTGTATACCGTGTGACCGATGTCTGCGTCCGCTACTGGTTTCATGTGATGGTATTTGTATTAGTGATATTAGAATGGTAATGATCTCTGAATCAACCAATATGTATGTATTATATGTAGATGTATTTTTTTGGGTAAAAGGTCAATGACCCAGCAAAAACATAGTTTTTATAGCAAGTAACTAGGTATTCCAACATGAAACATGCATATTCATGGGCTCTTGGCATAGGGAGAAATCGCCCGTATATATTTCACATCGACTAAATTTTCGGGAAACAATTGATATTGTACCATGTGCAACTTAACAAAGACTCAAAAGTCATATGATCGATGTCAATTGTCATATATTTGTGTGATCGGTATGTGATTGAGTTACCCATGATCTAGTACTTAATGATATGATACCATCAGTACACCACTTAACGATACAATTGGAAGAAAACATCCAAGTTAGAATACCATCAAATTGCAAGTTGCACTACATACATTGGCACAAAAATTTCTAGATGGCTCAAAGTGATAAAAAGGCGAAAAAAGACAAATGGTCAGAAGAGGAAACATTAGCCTTGTGTGAATTCTTGAACAAATATGTAAATGACAATGGTTGACATGTCCAAAGGTAAGTGGGTTGAGATTTAACCAAAATTTGCAACACTTTTTAACCGCACGTTCGTTAGTGAAAAGGCTTTAAAGAACAAGTTTGACGGAATGAAGAGAGGCTATAATCTTTGGACGTCGCAAAAGAATGGCGAAACGGGTCTCAGATGGGATGCAAGTGCAAATAAACTTGATTGTTCAGATGAGTGGTGGGAAAGAAAAATTAAGGTAAACTAGTAATTAGCACTTTTAGAACTAAAATACGATATTCTTGCTATAATCATTTTGGGATCTAATGGGTCACCATTACATTGTGTAGGAGGACACGAATTTTAAAAAACTTTGAAAAAAAAAAAAAACGTCTTTGGAGTTACAATATGCGTGGGATCAACTTTTTAGAGATGCTGGTGATGATTGTGTGTCAACCTCAATGGATAAGAAGGCTTTCAAGGAGGTACATCATAAGAATGTTGAGGCTGAAGATGTTGACAATGATGACGATCTAGATGGCAGCCAAGATGGTACACAAGTGCAGCATTCCGAGATGGAAAAGTTAGAAAATGAAAGGCCTGGTTTCTTTAAAAGTTTCATAGATGAAGTCAATCTATGTGACACAACAACACCATCAAACCAAAACCAAAACCAAAGTGGCATCCCTAAAAAAATAAGCCTACCAAATCAAATAGCAAACCTAAAACTATTAATATGAAGCGTAGAGGAAGACAATCAGGGGGATCAGCAATGCTTAAAGAACATCTAGCTCAAAGTAAGGCTACACAACAACGTGTCATACAATACTTGGAGTCAGAAACGTCTACCAATAATCAAAGTAATAAGTTTAGTATTGATGCGGTCGCAAGTGTCATTAATCACTTGATAGAACAAAACTAATTGTAAAAGGTAGTACGCTGTGGTTGTTTGCAATGGACTTGTTTGAAGATCCAGTAAAGAGAGAAATGTTCATGAGTATTCCGGATGATGAATGTAGGATGACTTAGCTGCAACATAAGCAAAACAAGAGCACCTAGACTTTGTTTTTTATGTAGTTGGCGACTCATCTTGAAAACATTTTTGTTTCTTTATGTGATTTATGTGGAAAACTAGAAGGGGGTTGAATAGTTTACCGATTAAAACTTCGTTTTAAACTATTTAGATCGAATTATGTCAATCTATTTGATGTGTGTGTTGGAGGTTAATAGATAAGCATATAAATAAGAAATGTAAAGATAAAGAGTAAGAAATACAAAACCATGACGCAATTATTTATAGTGGTTCGGCTACAAGGACACCTTCCTTGCCCTACTCCACTCCCCGAGTCACCTACTCGAGAGTTCGTAATCACTACACAACACAAGCTCCTTGTGGCGGAGAAGCCATCACAACGTCGCTTACTCTTTATCCGGTACAAGGCTAGACACCGGGTTCTTTAACGAGGTAGAACCAAACCTATCACAACGTCGCCTACACTTTATCCGGTACAAGGCTAGATACCGAGTTCCATTACAAAGGGGGAACTATTACCCAACACTAGACAACATTTATCCCAAAGGAGACACACTCCTTATTACAACATCATCAAGGATATCAATATCTTTTAACCCAAACTAACTATCTTGTACATAGATGCACCATATCGATTATACACCCTTGGCACCTTTCACTAATGCCTTCGACATGACCCTTTGGCACCTTTTACTAATGCATTTGACACAACCCTTCGGCACCCTTCATTAATGCCTTTGACATGAACTTTGGCACCTTTCACTAATGCCTTCGACACGGACCTTTGGCACCTTTCACTAATGCCTTCAACACGGACCTTTGGCACCTTTCACTAATGCCTTCGACACAACACTTCTAGAAGGGAGGAAAAAACTATAAACAAGATAACTTCAGTAGTCTTGATGATGACGAAGCTTGGCAACCTATGGACTTGAGCTTGTTCGACTTCAAGAGGTGGTGATCTCGCCTTTAGGAGGAACCTAGAGAATCACACAAACACAAAACTACATAGAAAGATCCTTTGGATCTGAGGTTTGAGAGTTTACAATACCTGGAGAAAGTATGTGTAAAAGGGGTGAGTTACAATAAAGAAATGGCTCACTATTTATAGGCAAAAACCCTATTGTTCCCCAGATCCCACAAATCCCTTACATGAGGGATCCGTCCAGTATAATTCCAAGGATCCGTGGACGTTCCTCCATATTTGGGTTATGGGTCATGGGTTATGGACTTTGGATCATGGGTACCCAAATAGATACAATGTATCTAGACATTGGATCATGGGTATGGTTTAGGTCCATGGGTCATGGATAATACCCAACATGACTTTATGCATGATTTCATGCAATGGGTCATGGGTTATGGATCAAGTTTCATAGGTTTGGGTCATGGACTTTGGGTTTTACCCAACTACTTTCAATGTATCTAGTCAATGGGTCAAGTACTTAGATTTTTACCCATTACATTACCCATTACAATATCTACTAAGTATATATAAGCACATATCCATATTATGTAAACACTAATTGTTATACACATGCATTTCTATAAGTTGTAAACAATATTACTTGTTTAGTGTTTTATATGAAAATGTAAGTGTGTTAGTATACTATTGGCTCAAACTATTT
The DNA here is from genome assembly GCA_910596185.1 of Chrysanthemum makinoi. Classification (NCBI taxonomy): domain Eukaryota; kingdom Viridiplantae; phylum Streptophyta; class Magnoliopsida; order Asterales; family Asteraceae; genus Chrysanthemum; species Chrysanthemum makinoi. The sequence goes on from OU343222.1 coordinate 343,183,915, forward strand.
ACGTATTTTATTTGTTTCATTAAAATAATTTTACGTTTGTTATCGACAAAACACTAGAAGATCGTAAAATATAAATAAACGTTTTTAAGGCTTATTTGTATTAACAATCTCCCCCTTTTTGTTGATGACAAAACATAAGATTAATTTAAGGAAAAACTAAAATTCGTAGAAGTTTTTGAATTGGAGTTTTTACTCTCTTCTCCCATTTTTTGTCGAAACAAAAAGAGCGTCGAAAAGAAACTATCACATGGTTTTTAAGAAAAACATGTAGAAAGCAATAATATGAAAAAGGTAGAGAGTAAGAGAAGAGAAGAATTCTCATCTTAGCTCCCCCTTGATGGGTGCTTCCATTTGTTGAGGGCCTCAAGTAATTAGCAAGACTAAGCGAGTGTTTTGCAATTTTGTTTGCAAATGGTTTCGTCTTTTTAATGAACATGCTCCCCCTGATGAGTGCTCCTTTGTGAGGAGGACGTCAAGTAGTAATGTTATCCTATGTGAAAGTATTGCAAGCGTTTTTTCAATGTTTTGCTTTGACAAGAAGGTCCCCCTTGTTGAGGGTGTCAAAGTTTTCAAGTGTATATTGAAAATCTACAAAAAAAAATGTTAGAAAACAAGTATATGATGCATAATTTCCTGCAAATCAGACTCAAATTAATAACAAAAAGGTCTTCGGTTGCACGGATCCCACGGTTCCTCCTTGTGAGGGATCCGTGTAGGCAAAAGTCAGGGATCCGTCTGCCTGCATACTTATGTCAACAATGTAGATGTAAAATGTGATGTCAACATCAAAATGAGTTATGTATTAAGGCAACAACCATATACTCAATACCATATGGCATATAACGTGTAATTTCATTCAATAAAAACACGAGAAATGATATACATATTCCTAAAACTAAGAGAATGACAAAAACATGTAATACATTTTTTTTAAATGCTAAGAAGTGTCGAAAACATAATAAAAAGCATTAATGTGCTTGTAACCTAAAGACGAGTATATTCGTTGATTTGGTCAAGTCGTTCAAGGAGATGATTAAACATGAAATGTAACTCATTTCGTACTTCTTGAACAAGTCCTTGGGTAGGTTGACAATTAGAGCAATTATTGTCATGAATAGGAAACAGAGGAGGTGGAATGTTTTGAGGAGGCTCCTCAAAGGATGGTGGGATTTGTGGAGATGACTTGAGCGATGTAGGGTGTGGTTTAACTAAAAATGAAGGTGATGATGCACGAGTTGGTGGTAGAGATGGGATGTCCTCTATATGGTTGGGTCTTTGGTGATTCCTTGTCTCCAAGGACGGACTATTTGATGGTGAAGGTGGTTCCCTATTTAATGAGAAGTTACGTGACTGAGAAGTCCTTGGTGGTGAGTCTTCTAACGAGTAGAGATTTGGATGGGAAAGAGGTGCGGTAAAGGAGTGTAGTCTAGGTTCTAGAAATGAAGCCTTAGGTGTTTTACTTGAGCTAGGTGTGTTTGGTTTAGTGCTTGATGAGGGCCTTTCCAACTCAAAAGGTCGAATGCTAATCCCAACGGTTTTTCTAGCTTTGGTTGGTTGAATTTGTTAAGTAGGGATTCTAACATTTGGACTTCTTATGGGTGATGACTCGGTGATGATATCTCATGAACCATATAAGCATTTCTCTTGGAGAAACCTTTGGTTGAAGAAGTTTTGCTAGATGCTTTAGTCATGGTGAAAAGATAGGATGTAATGGATGTCTTAGCACCTGATTTTTGAATGGTGTTTTGAATGGTGGTTTAGATACATAAGCACACTTGGTTTATAAAGGATGAAATTGGGTTAATGAATTAAATTCTTGACCATTAAGAATTTTGGCACGCACTAAAGTCAACTATAGTGTTGTTCTATCCTAAGGAGTTATTTAAGGCAAGAAAAAGTGTTTAGACTACCAAAGAGAGTTTGAATTAGAGAAGTAAAGAGATCATAAATTGTTCTGGAGACCCGGATCCCACGGATCCCTGAAATTGGAGATCCGTCAAGTTATAAACTAGGGATACGTCTTTCAGAAAACAAAGTAATGAAGTGATTATGTTCTATTAGGGTCTAGTACCTTTAAATTCTGAGTGTTTGGGTTCCCTAAGACGTTTTAAATGGTATGGGACTTTGTTTTCCAACCATAAGGAGTGAGGATACCTAATGATGGTTTTTGATAAGAAAGTGGACCCTTTTATGGGTTCAACTAAGTGTTTAAGCATGACACTAATATTTTGAGGATGAAAAATGAAGACAAATGATCCTAGAGATCAGATGGTGACTTGAGAAAAATTTAGAAAATTCCTAAAAAATCAAAAGAAACGAAAAACTAGTTTTTAGCCTATTTTGAGGTAAAGATGACTAAGTCAATTTGTCAAAATTAAGAGAAATAACAAACTAAGTGTTTTAAGATGTGAGAAATAGTGTGTAAGTATTGGGGCGGAAATATGGTGTGTTATGGTGAAGTGATAAATCAAAAACACCTTGAATGTGATCCTATGTTAGCTGTGAGTGAGTATGAAACCTACTGATCTTGAGGAAGACTAAAGTGATTCTAAAATATCATGTTAAGCTAGTATGATAAGGTCTAGTGGATTTGGATTGAAGTGAAAGTGTAAAAATCCTATGTCTGTTTACCTGGATCCCACGGTTCCCTCATCTGAAGGATCCGACTAGTTATAGCTCAGGGATCCGGCTACTGCTGACCAGTAGCTTCACAAAGAAATGTGCAGAGTTTGCACCTCTTAGCAAATACTCATCCTAATCATTTCTACATTAAATAATCAAATATGCAAGAAATAAATATCACGCATAGTAAGTAAGGGCGACTAAAAGGTAAGCAAAAATGAGCAGGACTGACTTCTTGATTTCAATCAAGCCGTCGTAAAATTCTCATTTTGGGTTGTCTAAGTTAGGATGTCTTTGTTCATGTCATGCAATTTTACTAGAGCTAAGTCCTAAGCTACAGAAATATTATTAAAGATGTTTTACAGACCATTTTTCAAATTTTAAGGTCCACGACCTTACCTTCCCTCTCACTCAATCTCCTACTCCATCACCTTCAAGCTTCACTATTCAACCCTTCACCCCTACTTCTTCTTTTTCTTAAGGAAGTTAGCAAAACATTTAAACATCTCCTTTGTTTGTTGAAATTCTTGTGATAGGCTCGGGATTTCTGGTCATTGCTCAATGTATGCTAAGGGGTCAAGTTGAATGTTTCCAATGGGGTTGCTTCCTTTTCCCTCTCTTTCATTTGATGAGTCCGTTGGTGGGTGAGGTCTCTTGCCTTCAACCATAAAACTTGTAGTCTTCTCATTGGACAAGGGAACCATGACCTTGTTGCAAAATATGTGGTCATAGGTGTAGGGAGATGGATCTAGAGCAAAGACAAAATTGGCTAGGCGAGTTAAGAGCATGGCATAGGGGAGCACCATCTTGTCCGTCCTTTTCACACTTGCCATCCGTTTGACCTTGTAATAGGCGAGGTTGAAATGCGTCCCATTGACAAGGCAATAGATCATGTAGACTAGGCAAGCATTGGGATGATCCTTATTTCCCACCAAGCAAAGAACGTTCTCCCTTAACACTAGTTCCCATTTCTTGTACAATGGGAACATCTCCGAAAGCTCCATTTGAAAGGGACCTCTATAGATGACCTTTGACTTCCTAGTGACTCGTGACGGATAGGCTCTTTGCATGAAGATGATATCCCTTACCGTAGCCGGTTATGGGAGGGGTGAAATAAACCTCGTGATGATCTACCATGTCATGAAGATCGGCTAGTGACCATTCATTTGAGTACATGCATACTCCTCGGCAAGGGATACGAAGTATCCGAGCAAACTCTTCAAGGGTGAAGGTAAATTCGTGCTCATTGATGACAAAAGCGATCGAAATGGTTCCATCTTCATCTCTAATGATCCTCATGCTCTTGTAGAACTCTAGGACAAACACCAGATAAATTTGTTCATTGATGGTTAAAAGGCATTGGAAGTTGATTCTCGCAAAGACTTGGGGAATGTCGGTGTTGTTGATGAATGAGGGTTCAACTACACGCCCTTCATGGAATAACCTCTTTTGCAAAAATTTGAAGGCCTTTTGGTCCTCGGGGCTTAAACCATCCTTTCTATGATACATAGGAATGTAATGTGCCGTGTCTTGATAATCTTGTTGTCTATTGCTTGGCATGGTTGATCCTAAACATCAAAACCACAATGTGGTGTTAATTGTGTGAATAGTATCCTAATGAGGTTTATTACAATTTTGCTCAATACATCTTCATTGAATTCAAAATTGAGTTTTTAATTTGTATTAACAATGTTGATTCTTTAATTTAGTTTATCTTAGAAAACAATGTGATACCAAATTGTGATAAACCAATTTGAACCCAATTTCTTAAGATGAAAATTGTACTTCTAGGAATTAGAGAATAGAAATAACAATGTAGTGAAGATTATACTTACACAAGTGATTGTTTCCTTTGAAATGATGATGAATGAACTCTTGTGAACAGTAACTTAGGGTTTATGTTCGTGAGTTGGGAGAGTAAAGTGAAAAGTAAAACTCCACAGTGATCATCTATCACTTATTCTGTCTTCTGATGTGCCGGTTCCCACGGATCCCTTGAATGAGGGATCCGGCTAGTTCAAACGGAGGGATTCGGCATATCAGCAGTTAAAAGTTTAAGTGAACTTTGATAATTTTGATTTAGGAATTTTAATTCTTGACTAAAGTTGGTGTTTTTGCTCTATAACTTATGGTTTGAGGTTTTGATGTGTTTTACTAGTCCTATTTGACGAGGTTCCTTTTTTTACGAAAGAATCATAATTTTTAGGAAGTTTAAAAATAATGATAAAATACTATTTTATCATGATATGAGGAGTTTCATATGGACACTATTGACATAGATGAAATGCCAACAACCTTATGTGAGAAATTATGACTAAGGCTCTCGAATAGCCAATATATCATTATCACTAGTTTGTAGTTTTGTCTATAGAGATCAACGAAGAATACTATTCTTGATGATGAGTTCGATATAGATAACAACTTTAGTGATATTTAAGTATACGTACTGGGTCTACTATGTTATACGAATTGATATTATTAAATAAGCTAGGAATTATACATTAATAATTTATTTGTAAGTAAGTTATTAAAGAGCATACCTTTGCAATATATATTCTTTTTATAAAAAAGAAACATCGACGTGAAATTCTTCATGATCTTCTAGGATGCTCAAATCCTAGTATGGAAAATTCTCAACAAAGAGAATATTAGAAGGATCTATCATTATCCAACATTATAAAATATGATGATTTTTAAAAATGTGACTTTTTGTTTTTAAGAAATTTCCTTCTTTGTAGTTTTCAAACATACACGGATCGTATCAAGTTTTTAAAGTACAGTATACTCTAAGAAACTTGGTAACGAAGCTCTGGTACCAATTGTGGAAAACTAGAAGGGGGGTTGAATAGTTTTATCGATTACAACTTCGTTTTAAACTATTTAGATCGACTTATGTCAATCTATTTGATGTGTGTGTTGGATGTTGATAGATAAGCATATAAATAAGGAATGCAAAGATAAAGAGTAAGAAATACAAAACCACGATGCAAGTATTTATAGTGGTTCAACTACAAGGACACCTTTCTTGCCCTACTCCACTCCCCGAGTCACCTACTCGACAGTTCGTAATCACTACACAACACAAGCTCCTTGTGGCGGAGAATCCTTCACAACGTCGCCTACTCTTTATCCGGTACAAGGCTAGATACCGGGTTCTTCCACGAGATAGAACCAAACATATCACAATGTCGACTACACTTTATCCGGTACAAGGCTAGATACCGAGTTCCATTACAAAGGAGGAACTACTACCCAACACTACACAACATCTATCCCAAAAGAGACACACTCCTTATTACAACATCATCAAGGATATCAATATCCATTAAACCAAAGTAACTATCTTGTACATCGATGCACCATATCGATTGTACAACCTTGGCACCTTTCACTAATGCCTTCGACACGACCCTTTGGCACCTTTCACTAATGCCTTTGACACAACCCTTCGGCACCCTTCACTAATGCCTTTGACACGAACCTTTGGCACCTTTCACTAATGCCTTCAACACGGACCTTTGGCACCTTTCACTAATGCCTTCGACACAACACTTCTAGGAGGGAGGAAAGAACTATCAACAAGATAACTTCAGTAGTCTTGATGATGACGAAGCTTGGCAACCCATGGACTTGAGCTTGCTCAACTTCAAGAGGTGGTGATCTCGCCTTTAGGAGGAACATATAGAATCACACAAACACAAAACTACATAGAAAGATCCTTTGGATCTGAGTTTAGAGAGTTTACAATACTAGGAGAAAATACGTGTAAAAGGGGTGAGATACAATGAAGAAATGGCTCATTATTTATAGGCAAAAACCTCTACTGTTCCCCGGATCCCATGGATCCCTTACATGAGGGATCCGTCCAGTATAATCCCAGGGATCCGTGGACGCTCCTCCATATTTGGGTTATGGGTCATGGATCATGGGTCATGGGTTATGGAGTTTGGGTCATGGGTACCCAAATAGATACAATGTATCTAGACATTGGATCATGGGTATGGTTTAGGTCCATGGGTCATGCAACGGGTCATGGGTTATGGATCAAGCTCCATGGGTATGGGTCATGGACTTTGGATTTTACCCAACTACATTCAATGTATCTAGTCAATGGGTCAAGTACTTAGATTTTTACCCATTACAATATATACTAAGTATATATAAGTACATATCCATATTATGTAAAAACTAGTTGTTATACATATGCATTTCTATAAGTTGTAAACAATATTACTTGTTTAGTGTTTTATATAAAAATGTAAGTTTGTTAGTAAACTATTGGCTCAAACTATTTACGTATTTTATTTGTTTCGTTAAAATGAGTTTACGTTTGTATTAAAAATTTCATCATTTTTGTTTGGATAATTATTGTGTTCTTGTTTTTTAACTTGATATATGCTTATTAAAAGTATTTTATAGATTTTTTTAATGCCTTTTAATCATGATATTTTTAGAAGTTGATTATATATGTTATTATCTGATTTTTATGTTCTTGAATTGTACAAGATTACTATGGATATTGAAAAACAAATGAACATTGAAAAACTACAATTTATAGATTTTTTATTAGATGTGATTAATGACACTGATATAGTTGATGAGTACTACTATTAGCATATGTGTAAGGAACCATGCATGACTTCACAACAAAAAGGAGAGGATTGGATGAATGGTGTTTTGAATGGTAGTTCTATTCGTTGTGTAAATGCATTTAAAATGCATCCACACATTTTCAAGAAATTGTGTAGAGAACTACAATCAAATTATGGATTAAAGTCAAGTGATAAAATGTGCGCTCTTGAAAAGTTAGGGGTATTTATCTACACACTTGCATTAGGAGTATCTAATAGGCATGTTGGGGAGCGTTTTCAACGTCTGGAGAGACTATTAGTAGAGAAATTCAAGATTTTTTAGATGCGATAACTGCTAGAGGTAACGATTTTCATGGTCTAGCAATTGATATTATTAGGCCAAAAGATCCAAGTTTCCCTATACCACCTCAAATCTTGAATGATAACAGATACGTACCGTATTTTAAGGTAGTAATCTAGTTATCTTAAGTTTAGTTATTTAAAATTCACACATCATATTGTTATCGTTTATTTTATTTAATTTGGTTTTAGGACTGCATTGGATGTATTGATGGCACACATAAGAGCATGTATCCCAAAGGCTCACCAAGTTCGTTATATCGGTAGAAAAAGGAATACCTACTTTTAATGTAATGACGACGCACGATTTTAATATGTGTTTTACATTTATATTGGTTGGTTGGGAAGGATCAGCACTCGACACACGTGTCTTTCTTCATGCGATCAACACACAATCAATGAACTTCCCAAAACCACCTGAAGGTGACTATACATATATGGGATGTTATTATGTGGTTATACAAGTATAATATACTAATTATCTTTTTAACCATTTTTACAGGTAAATATTATCTAGTTAATAAAGGATATCCTGAAAGAAATGGATATCTTGTTCCATATTCGAAGACAAGATATCATCAGTCTCAGTTTCAAAATGAGCCACCTACTAACATGAAAGAAACCTTCAATCCTTCTCATTCATCTTTGCGAAGCTATATTGAGAGTTCGTTTGGAAATTTAAAGAAACGATGGAAAATACTTGGTGGAATGCCCCAGTTTAGTGTGAAAACTCAAATTGAAGTCATTATGGCTGCATTTGATTTGCACAACTACATTCATAATAGTGATGAAGAAGATATGATGTTTACTATGATCGAGCATCATCCAAATTACATAACACATGATGAACTTTAGGATGTTCGTGGCCATAAAACAAACACCTAACGTGTCTCTCATGGAACATCTAATGAGATGAAACGAATTCGGGATGATATTGCTACATCTATATGGAATACACGTCGTTAATGACTATTACAAGCATGTTATCTTAAAACACTACTATATTAGTAAAATAATTATTGTATTATTTTTATGTTTTACATTTGTTTAAAATTATATATACATGTGCTTTTATGTTGTTTTATATTTTACAATTGCAGTTAACAGTTAATTTACCAAACATTTTTGTTCAAAAAAAATATAACTTGTAGCTCATGTTAACAACTTTACAGTTTACAGGTTACAGCATACAGCTTAAAGCTAGTTTTGACAAACATACCCTAAATATATAGATGAACCAGATCTTATAACATAAAAAAGAATCCATAATAAGATACTCAATATCTATTGTTTAAATTGGGATAATGCATAGGATAAGCAATCATTCCATATATTCCTTTATATCTACAAATATTACTCAAGTGTGTATCCTTTATCAACTTGATATGTTAGTATATTTTATTTATCTCCCTATAGAAATGTTGTGATCAGATGACGTAAAGGACAACAATTCCTCTCAATCTCTATTACATCATATGCTTAATACTGACTTGATCGTTGAAGTGGGTTTCTCCAGGCTAAGCTCGGGGACCCCTCTAACAGTCTTTCTTTGTCTTTTCAGCAACTGCTTACCGAAGACCCAAAAGTCAAGGTTAGCATTAACCAGATGGCCAACTCAGTACCTTGACAATAACGCGGATTTGATAGCATCAGTATGTACTATCAGTTGAACTTGTTTTCTGTTATGATCATTCCATACCGTGACAAAATAAGTGTAGAGAATAGAACTACTTTTTGTAGTGGACTTACGTTATCACTTTTAGATATGGCATCAACCTTTTTTATAAACGTGTTAGCATCAACAACAACATCATCTTTGGCTTCAAATACATTGTTATTATCAGAAACCACATCACCAGCAACTGAAACCAGTATAAGGTTGCCGTCAAACATGGTGTTACAAAACACTCGCAAAAGATTGCCGTCAAACATGGATAAGCTAATTTTTTAGGTTATAAAAGATTCTTTTCACCAACAATAAGTCAATTATATGGTGGAAAAATCAAATCCCACCATTTTTCGATTTTCGCCACTATAACCCATGATGTAAATCAACATTTCTTCTTTTTTATTTGTGGTAGGGTTTTGGATAAGTTGGAGATATATTTTTTAAAATTTCTTATTATGATTATACATGCTAAGGTGTACGGTTACAAAAAGTTAGTAGTAGATTCTTAAAGATTGGTTAACTTTATTCAAAAATGTTGACTTCGTAAATGTTCATCATTTCTTCCTGCACTATCATATTTTAACCGACTAATATTTTATAAAAATATCATATTTGCCATTATTATCAAAATTTTTTGCTTTTTAGGACGTTTTTCTTTAAAATTCGTCCTTTTAAGATACTTTGTGACATTTTTGCTCTTCCAAAAAAAACCTATTAACTGATAAGGGCAAAAATGTCACAATATGCCACAATTTACCTTAAAAAGGCCGAATTTGAAAGAAAAGTACCCATATAACCAAAAAATTTGTTCGCTACCCAGAAAAACAAATGATGACAAGTATGATACATTTTTAAAATATTTGCCTTATTTTAACTTCTATCCTTAGTATTTGAGTTCTATACTCTATTTAGGGGGTGTTTGGGAAAAATCATGTTTGCAAAACCACGGTTGCAAAAAATAGGTCCCTACCTCCAACTGCAAAAGTGCGTTTTCAGTAGCAAAATTATGTTTTCAGAAATATTTACCAAAAATTCAAACTGATTATTTGCGTTTTTTAATCGCAATAATCAGATAATCCACCTTCAAGCGCAATTCCAAACACCCCCTTAGAATTACTAACAAAGTAGTATTGTATATATATAGAGGGTATTTGTTTCAGCTTTTATATAACCGGCTTATGATATTATTTGGTTTTGGGCTTATATATCATAAGTTTACTTTTATTGGCTTATTTTAAAACTTTTCGGCATATATAAGTTCATTATGACATAATAAACTTATATAAGTCTAAAAATTTCAAAGTAAGCCAAAATCAAATAAGCCATAAGCTGAAACAAACACCCCTAATCTATACAATATTTTGTTATTTTTGGTGATTATCTTTAATAAGTATTATTTATATTTGTATTAGTACCTTTTAGATTGCAATTACTGTAATGTATTAAATGTCTTTATACATTCTTTGATAATTTTAAAAATTGTTCTTCGAGTTCTGAATATCTCATGTTACAAACTTTTCCGATTATACTTTGATTATTTTATATTCTATGCATACACGCGGAACACTCAACAACATTATTGTAAGTATAATTGTTTGCCGCTATAAAATCTTGGTGTTATGCGCAAGTACTCGCCTAATTTAATACTCATAAACATAAAAGAAACTAATTAATTTTTACAACGAATTTCCAACCATTTTCTACGTCGTTGATAATTGGTTGGTATTCCGTTGCAACAACGGTTGCAAATTTGCAACAGAAGTTTTCCGTTACAAAATTTCGTTTTATTAACATGTTTATATAGAGTAGTTGAATACATGATCACATATATACACATCAATTTTCAGTACAAGAAAATTGGCCTTTAGTGACCAAAAGAGTTTGGTCACTAACAGTGCAAAAGGTCGTCACAAATCTGTTTGGTGACCAAATTCGAGTCGTCACCAGTCGTCACTAAAGCTCCGTCACAAATTCAATTAGAGACTAAACTTTATGTCGTCACTAATCTGTGACCAGACAAGTGGTCACCATTTGACCCTGTTAGTGACGAAAAAAATCGTCACAGTTCTCATGGTGACGAAAAAGTCGTCACTGTTTTCTGCTATTGGTGACCAAAAAGTCGTCACAGATTGCTGAGTGTTAGAGACCAAATAGGTGGTCACTAAAATGAGCGTATAACCAAAAAAAAATATGTACCAATTTTCAATATACAAATGAACTAAAATCTAAATATTTGTAGCAATGCAAAAAACTGTACCAATTTTCAATATACAAATGAACTAAAATCTAAATATCTCATAGCAACGCAAACTTAACATATTAACTTCGCTCACAAAAGCCAACTGCGTGGTCGAAATTCAACACAAACACAACCCATAACCTATCATGTTGGAGGCAGAAGTAGCTAACCAAAATATTAAAATCTATTTTGTTTATAATGAGACCCATAAATCAATCAATGGAAATTTGCAGCCCTAAAACTCGATTTCTTTGCTTCTTTTCAAACGAACGGCGCTGGTAGTCGCTTTAGCTGGTCTCAAATTTACAAGTTGCGAGTCTGTGCAGGTCCTGAATGTAGCTGGGCTGTCCCGCTCTTCACAACTTGAAGAACACCCGGTTGTTCTGCCAAAACAAAAAATTGTTAACTTTCACAGTTCAATTGAGAAAAACTTTTCATACAAATCAACTGAAATAATGGACACTGGAAAGGCAAAAATATGGAAATCATTCCGAATGAATATTTTTGAGTCTCCAAATATCACACGTCAAACTTCACTTTAAGTACTGTTTAGCTTCATTAGCATATATGGACTGAACATAAGTTAAATAGCACATGTCAGTAACAACAATGGTGTAGCACCGTCGACGAACATTAAAAATAAAATCCGTTGAACTTATGATGGTGAGCTGTTAAGAATCTGAAAGTTCAATAACATCACTTAATTTATCATATACTTCCTAAAGATTCATCTATTACACAGGTGCATTTACTTAGTGAATGGGTCTATTTGAGTTCTGTCATTTCCCAAATGGGTTAAATAAAAATTAGCTAAGAAGTGGGTCGGACAGGCTAAATTGGTTGACAGTCACCCAAAGTGTATTCTAATCATCTAATGCATACATCCTCCTAACTTACTTCTATCACAAAATTGTAGTTATTATTGTAATTATATAACTTTTGGAATGCTACAAAGGCGTTAATTTTTTATAAATTTTTTAGAAATGTATAAAAAAGTGTTTGTAGGTCAACCCGGGTCCAACCCATCTCGAGTAGTAGTTCAAAATAGTATTTGTTTTGGATTATTTCATTGCCCAACCTGCACATTTGCTACCTCTAATCTTTCAGTCTAATTGCCATTGTCTCCCAATATAACTCTTAAACATGGTTACAATTTGATTTTCTGCACGCCTCTAAATAATGCTAGACATCACGCCGAAGCACAACACATCAAACACTATAAAACAAACATGCCAACCTTCAAGGAGCAACAAGAACATTAAAAGTGGGAACCACTAAGCATGCTAGCAAGTGACAATCAATCAAGCATCAATGCATGATGAACTCTGGGACCAATCAACCCAACAACTGTACCAAATATTTGACTGAGGTTACTTGGGTCACTAAAATTATGTTGCATTCTGATGTCTATCATGACTTTCCACATCTTACTTTCAGGACGAAAAGTTTGACTATAGTCGGAACACCGTATTTATCTTAAATGTCTCTTTACCATCCTAGTTAAATCATTAGCCCTAGCAAGCCCAAACGGTCAACATTGGCAGATACTTTACAGTTTTCTAAACTAAACAGTTGACCATACACTTAAATGCCACACCCAAGGGCCAAGACATATTCTCATTTACATGTATCTATTTAATCGAAACAAAGTGGCATCCAACTTCACACGATACATATTGCTTCTTTAAATCTCATATTTGGGACTTATTATCATCAAAACAACTTTTATCAGGGATCACAAATTCGCAATATGTATGTATTTAATCAAGAAGAAAACTTCAACCACATATGATATAACAAGTCCGGTTACCAACGTTTTGCAAGAATAAACAATCCTAAAGGCCATCTGATAATATAACTAAAACGAGTATTGATTATATAACCTTAGACTTCAAATGCAATTACTCCTGTATAAAGATATAGAGAAACGAAAACGTACTGGAAATTAGTTCGACTTGATCAGGAGTAAGCTTGGCGGAAAACCCACAAGCAGCATGCTTGTAAACGTAGAGCAAAACCCCTTTTGCAGCCTCCTCACTACAAATAAACATTTTAATATTCAAACCAATTTCAGTATGGCATTTAACGGGCTTATAACTTATTTGGCTTTCGGCTTATGTTTCATAAGCTCACTTTTTGTGGCTTATATAAGCTTATAATCTCATAATAAGCTTATATAATCCGAAAACCAAATAAGCCGGAGCCTTATATATGTTTCTAAACAAACACTCCTTAAAACCCTTGATCATCAACTATTTCTATACATAAAAAAAAAAAAAGGCAAGCTCCTACATATATGATGTCTAACTAATGTTTGATTTTATGAAATTACATAAAACATAATTTAAGGTTACTGTAAATAGTAAGTCACTACCTGCCGATGACTTGAGTGAGGGTGTTAAGGTGATGGGTTTCAGGTTCAAGGCCTTGAGGTTGTTGTTCCGTTACCAACCCTGGATCATGCATAAGATAATGATGTGTTATTGACTGGAGAAGATAGTTACCTTAAGTGATCCTGCTTCAATAAGAAATCCAAAACAGCCACTATACATCATGCATTTCGAGATTTGTAAATCCACCCAACCAAAATTAAATAAGCAATGCTAAACAGGCCAAATGAATCATGTTGAGTAACAACTAATAAGCTATCCTAGACATATCCTAAGGTATTAGTGACTCATAGTTGATACGAGTTACAGGAGCTGGGAATGTAGATCCCAGCAGAAGATAGAGACGTCAAGGTGGCACCATACATTCCCTCTGCAAATACCTGCAACCAACCCTATGAATATATCAGATGTGTAAAGACTATTGCACAAGCACCTAATTCAAGCACTAACAAGGATTAATCCCTATTACTTGTATCACCATATAAAACAATTACGTAACAGGCAAATTAATTATCAACCTAGAAAAACAATTACCGCGCAAGATGTTAGGGTTACATTCTGGACTTCAAGTTCGTCTTTATTATCCCAGTCAGTATTGCCATTCTTTTCAATAGAAGCATGAGCATATGAGCGAAATCCCAATACTGAGAACAGAAAAAAGATGGGAATATAAAAAATGGTTGAAAAGTTAAAGAATACGATGACATTATGAAACAGAAACTATAAAGCAATTAAAAGCAGTCCAGAAGCATTTATTGAAAAGAAACATGACAAGCAATTATCAAGCAAGCACCAAAGAGCATGTATCAATCAAACATTTCACATGGCATAAATATTTGATAAATCTCTACAGTAAATAGCAGTGGCTAGCTGCTCACCAATAACTCTTTTATTAGTACAAGTATATATATAAACTATCGACTCTTTACTTAGGAAAGCAAGACTTAGTTTATGCATTAACCAGGAACATCTAAGGAAGTACCATTTCGCTATAACCTTTAGCCATGTAGAACCAAACTCTTAATCTGTACAACATAAAGAAGAATAAGTTAATAACTATTAACTCACTGCACAAAACTTGAAAAAAAAATTAATAATAACAAACAAACTTTGGGGAGTTTGGATGCAAAAGTGATCATAGCCCGTTAAAAAATTTGTTACAAAATATAATTAGAACAATTACAAATACATCATGGATTGAATATTACCATCACCAGCCCACATTTGTAGCATTTGCAACCTGTGAATTCACAAGACTTGCACAAGCACTCTTTACTTCATCTTTAAGCGTTGAGGTTTTTGCAACAGTTCACATCGTCTTTCTTTACTTTTGGTGCTCCATAATTTCGTTCAATCACCACATTACGCCCTGAAAATTTATCAGAAAATAGGATATTATCAAGTCATCCCAACTTAACTCAAACATGATCTACTAAGTAAATTGTAAAGAAATGTCATCGACTTATCCGTGTAGAACTGAATCACTTCGCTATATTATGACCTGTTTAAACTAAAAGATTAACTTAATGACTTGGTCTCACTTTAATTCGTTAAAGAATAGTACCATATTATTATAATGACTCGAGCTCACTTAAAACATATGATTTACTAAACAGATCCCTAACAACACATCACTAGAGCATGCAATAAGCCAATAAGACAGTGATTTCATTTACGAAAACTAAAAAGCATGCTACAGTGGCTCATTCGTTAACATTTAACAACAAATGAGTATCATTAGGAACTTATAGTAAATGTAATATTACAATGTGTGTCTAGATTATACACTAAAATCATCATTAATTCAAACATACTAAACATCGTTAAAGCTATCTATACATTGATCCTTAAACAATACCTTAGGGGTGTTTGTATATAAGCCGGCTTATGGCTTATTTGATTTTGGGCTTATGCTAAAATAACTACATGTCATAACAATAACCCCTCACATCGAGGCAAGTGTATGCAGTACTAATGTATGTAAATGAATACACATGTACAATGAGAAAGTAAGAGCTAGAAAATACCTCATTTATAACTTATGAACCCCTTGATACTTTCTCTGCTGCAGTTGGGTTTGGTCGGCAGAACCAGACGACGAACTATAGTGAGCACCTACATAACTCTTTCTCACAGATCCTGGCGACAAGCCATAGCGTGACCTCCGGCCCAAAGGCCCCAAACTAGAGCCTAACCCAACCCCACCACCATTACCCCTTCCACCATATCTTGCACCAGGCTCATTAAACCACACCTAACCCTGCCTCTCCACCTTTTACCAGGCCACTATAGCTTGAACCAAGGCCTCCAAAACCAGAGGCGGACCTACCCTATAAGTAGGCGGTGCCCGGGAACCACCTTGCGAGCAAAAATCGTTTAGAAGTGATGGATAGATATTTTCGGGACCTACCTTAGAAAAATATGAGGAACCACCTTGAAGATTGATTGAAGTTGAGGGAGATGCAAATAAGTAGATTTAGTGTAGTTAGAACAAGCAAATTGTTGTTTAGGAAGTCTTGTTGATTGCAATGTTTACTACTGAACTCTTGTCAACAAGAAGATGAACAGTTATGAACTGTTATCATTTAGCTAGAAAGAATAAAACTAGAAAAAACCTTTGGACAAAGTGTGATGAAGAAACTATTGGATATTATGCTTTAATGATTTTGGGCAGTGAAATGAACTTGTTTTTAAGTTTTTTTTATGTCTAGTTAGTACTACCCATCTCAATATGTTGTTCCCAACCCAATAATAACAAGTTGTTGTGTGTTATTTTTATTAGCAACTGAATTATTATTTCTCACTTAGTTGCTAGTTAATCTCTTTTTGTATAATTTTCTTGGTCTAACATTTTGGAGTTTCAAACTTTGGTGTAGATTTTTTTTAGAACTATCATCTTGTATTCACATAGATGCAAAAATACTTCAACTTTGTTCAGTTGCCAAAAGAATTGGAGTCAAGCAATAAGTAAAAAATTTAGTATTATGAGTCATGAATCGAGTAAAATACGTATGCTATCATGAAGCTTTCAAGCTATGAAACCTTAAAAGATTCAATTATTTAAACAATAATATCTGTTCAATTAAATTGTGAAGTGCTAATGATGCACTTTTACTTTTTCTTGTAGTGTTTACCTTGTTATAGAATTCAAGGTTACCTATAACTGACCAATATACATTACTTTTGATCACATATGAACGTTGTTTTCAACTTGAAGTCCTATAATTAGGCATGTTGTTTGTATTAAAGACTTATAAAGTTATAAGCATTCACTATAAAAAGTTTATATGAAAATTTTTAAAAACTTTGAAGAAGTTTTTATTTTCTTTTACTACAGAACATTTTATATCTATATGTCATGATTATAGTTCTTGAACCTCTTCATAGACTAACATTTGTAAGTTGTAACATATTTTGACAATAGTGAAAATAAGTTTATAAAATCAAAAGGTTTATAAATTAATAATATGTGATGACATGAATCACTTACAAAGCTTTATAATATGTAGCGATAGTTGATATTCTAAAGTTTTTATAGCAAGTAGCTATTACAACATGAAACATGCATGTTCATGGTCTCTTGGCATAGGGAGAAATCGTCCTTATAATTACATCGACTGAATTTTCGGAAAACAATTGATAAACTTAACAAACACTCAAAAGTCAAATGATCGATGTCATATGTGTGATCGGTATGTACTATCAGTTAAACCTGTTTTCTATTATAATCGTTTCATTTTCAGTTAACTAGCACCATATATAACTCTAGGAAATTTGATCCAAGTTTCTTTATAAGGCAATTACATAAGCGACTGTTTTTGGAAGGGAAACTAAATATCCAAAACTGATAATAATAATTTCAAATCAAGACAGCGAGTGATCTAAAGACAATGGTTGATAATGGGATGTGTGGAATCTTGATGGACCACTCTCTAATGATATAAAAAAGATCTTGGTGCCTCAATTCTTATCTATGTATCAGTGCCACGTTCGGTCAATAAACATATTGATTCTACCGACCTTGCCGTACTATGGTTATCCATTGTTTTACACTTACAGCAACTCCAATGACAAAGCTTTTCATAGCTTTTTACTATTTCGTCAAGTTTTTAGAAAAGCTTTTTACCATTGTGACAAAAGCTTTTACAAAAGCTTTTTGTGAAAGACTTAGTGTTTACCAAGCTATTGGGAAAAGGTTTTCCACTCTCACTTTATCATTTAATGACGACTGTTTATATGCTTACAAAAGCTTTTGTAAAGCTTTTTAGCATTGGAGACGACATTTGTATATGAATTTCTAGCATTCAAACATTAATGAAAAGATGATCCATTAAATGCAAAAAGTCTTTTGGAGTTTGAGCATTGTAGATGCTCTTAGTAAGGTGTGATGGTGACTTAACTGATCACCTTCATCTTAATGTTACATCATTTTTTAGCATATCATCTAACCCACCGACTAATAGGCGCGATGATCAACACATTAAAACCCCATTTTAAACAAACATATTCCACAAATACAACCCCACACAACAACAAAAAAATGACAAGAAAAAAAAATGTTTTTGTTAGGTGGCCCGCGCCACCTTACCAACTCGATTTCCCCTCTTCCATGCCCGGTGATGGTTAGGCATCATAGTCTTTCACGCATGGTGGTACCTTATCGTGGGTGGTGAAGAATGGTCAGTTTAATAAAAACAAACAAACAATATCATCTAATTTAGATTCAGATATTTACGCCTCAGATTCAGATATGCGAATCTGATTCAAATTTAGAACTTCTTAATAAACAAACAACACTGTGAGTCCGTAACCTTCCAGCTAAGAATAGAAAAGTCTAGTATTAATACTCAAATTAAAGCAGGTTGGACTTTTTCCTTTTTAACGGTTTAGTCGCTTTTATAGTGTTTACTGTTAACCCTTTTTTTCTATAGAAAACTTTAACTACAAAAGTAGATATATTTAGCAATCAGCCCATGGATTGCAATAACCATTGGCCCTTTAGATCTTCCTCCCTATAAATACCAAGTTCTCAAAACTTAGATTTTGCAAGTCATAAAACATATATAGCAAATTAAGTCAATCAATAATTATGTCTTCTGTTGGATTCAGTTATGCGCATATAAACAACCAGCAACAAAGCCTGAAGACGAAAATGAAAATGAAGGACGTAACACAACGCATGCCGGGTCCTAACATCGAAAAACAGAAAAAGAAATCACCAAACAAAGTTCATCCCTTAGGAGTAATATTTTCATCACTGGTCAGGCGAGACCAATAAAAGAGGCCTACCGGGTAGGTTGGTTATGCTAGACTTCGGAAAAGGAAAATTCCGGTTTACTTTAAAGTGTATATTAGTGATGTCTGTGTCCGCTACTGGTTTCATGTGATGGTATTTGTATTAGTGATTTTAGAATGGTAATGATCTCTGAATCAATCAATATGTATGTATTATATGTAGATGTACGTAGAACTTGTTCTGATATGATGGTATGTTAAACTTGTTACCGAAAACATAGTTTTTATAGCAAGTAACTAGCTATTCCAACATGAAACATGCATATTCATGGGCTCTTGGCATAGGGAGAAATTGTCCGTATATATTTCACATCGACTAAATTTATGGAAAACGATTGATGTTGTTCCATGTGCGACTTAACAAACACTCAAAAGTCATATGTGTGATCGGTATGTAATGGAAGAAAACAACGAAGTTTGCAAGTTGCACTACATACATTGGCACAAAAATTTCTAGATGGCTCAAAGTGATAAAAAGGCGAAAAAAGACGAATGAGCAGAAGAGGAAACATTAACCTTGTGCGAATTCTTGAACAAATATGTAAACGACAATGGTCGACATGTCCAGTTTAAGTGGGTTGAGATTCAACCAAAATTTGCAACACTTTTTAACCGCACGTTCGTTAGTGAAAAGGCTTTAAAGAACAAGTTTGACGGAATGAAGAGAGACTATAATCTTTGGACGTCGCTAAAGAATGGCGAAACGGGTCTCGAATGGGATGCAAGTGCAAATAAACTTGATTGTTCAGATGAGTGGTGGGAAAGGAAAATTAAGGTAAACTAATAATAGCACTTTTAGAACAAAAATACCATATTCTTGCTATAATCATTTTGGGATCTAATGGGTCACCATTAAATTGTGTAGGAGGACCCGAATTTTAAAAAACTTCGAAAAAACAACCGTCGGAGTTACAATATGCGTGGGATCAGATTTTTGGAGATGTTGTTGCTAGTGTGGTGATGATTGTGTGTCAACCTTAATGGATGCGAAGGCTTTCAAGGAGGTACATCATAAGAATGTTGAGGCTGAAGATGTTGACAGTGTTGATGATCTAGATGGCGTACCAAGATGGTACACAAGTGCAGAATTCTGAGATGGAAAAGTTAGAAAATGAAGGGCCTAGTTTCTTTAAAAGTTTCTTATATGAAGTCCACCTAGGTGACACAACAACACCACCAAACCAAAACCAAAACCAAAACCAAAACGAAAGGCAAAACCAAAACCAAATCCAAAGTGGCATCCGTAAAAAAATTAATGAGCCTACCAAATCAAATACCAAACCTAAAACTATTAATATGAAGCTTAGAGGAAGACAATCAGGGGATCTGCAATGCTTAAAGAACATCTAGCTCAAAGTAAGGCTAGTCAACAATGTGTCATACAATACTTGGAGTCAGAAACGTCTACCAATAATCAAAGTAATAAGTTTAGTATTGATGCGGTCGCAAGTGTTATTAATCACTTGATATAAGCAAAACTAATTGTAAAAGGTAGTACGTGGTGGTTGTTCGCAATGGACTTGTTTGAAGATCCAGAAAAGAGACAAATGTTCATGAGTATGTCGAATAATGAATGCAGGATGACTTGGCTGCAAAATAAGCAAAACAAGAGCACATAGAGTTTGTTTTTTATGTAGTTGGCGACTCATCTTGAAACATTTTTGTTTCTTTATGTGATTTCATCATTTTTGTTTGGATAATTATTGTGTTCTTGTTTTTTAATTTGATATATGCTTATTACAAGCATTTTATGGATTTTTTTAATGTCTGTTAATCATGATATTTGTAGAAGTTTATTATATATTTTATCATCTGATTTTTATGTTCTTGAATTGTACAAGATTACTATGGATATTGAAAAACGAAAGAAGATTGAAAAACCACAATTTATAGATTTCTTATTAGATATGATTAATGACACTGATATAGTTGATGAGTACTACTATAAGCATATGTATAAGGAACCATGCATGACTTCCCAATAAAAAGGAGAGGATCGGATGAATGATGTTTTGAATGGTAATTCTATTCATTGTGTAAATGCATTTAGAATATGCATCCACACATTTTCAAGAATTGTATAGGGAACTACAATCAGATTACGGATTAAAGTCAAGTGATAAAATATCCGCTCTTGAAAAGTTAGGGGTATTTGTCTACACACTTGCATTAGGAGTATCTAATAGGGATGTTGGGGAGCATTTTCAACGTTCTGGAGGGACTATTAATAGAACATTTCATGATGTTATAGATGCGATAACACTGCTAAAGCTAACGATTTTCATGGTCTAGCAAGTGATATTATTAGGCCAAAAGATCCACGTTTTCCTATACCACCTCAAATATTGAATGATAACATATACATGCCTTATTTTAAGGTAGTAATCTAGTTATCTTAAGTTTAATTATTTAAAATTCACACATCATATTGTTATCGCTTATTTTATTTAATTTGGTTGTAGGACTGCATTGGATGTATTGATGGCACACACATAGGAGCATGTATCCCAGAGGCTCACCATGTTCGTTTTATCGGTAGAAAAGGAATACCTTCTTTTAATGTAATGGTTACGTGTGATTTTCATATGTGTTTTACATTTATATCGGTTGGTTGGGAAGGATCAGCACACGACACACGTGTCTTTCTTCATGCGATCAACACGCAATCAATAAACTTCTCAAAACCACCTGAAGGTAACTATACATATATGGGATGTTATTATGTGGTTATACAAGTATAATATACTAATGATCTTTTTAACCATTTTACAGGTAAATATTATCTAGTTGATAAAGGATATCCGAAAAAAATGGATATCTTGTTCCATATTCGAAGACAAGATATCATTAGTCTTAGTTTCAAAATGAGCCACCTACTAACATGAAAGAAGCATTCAATCGTTCTCATTCATCTTTGCTAATCTATATTGAGAGGTGATGCGGGTACGAAGCGCGTTCGGGGTCAAAGGAAACTTTGTTTTCTTCGAGCAAGTTTTTCAACCACCTAGGCAGTGAACCTAATCGTTGTAGTGTAGTATTGGGTAAGCCTCGGTGATTGATATCGTTCTCTAGGGGAATAGGAATGCTAGTAAGAAATATATTACGAGAAGGTGGGGGTTGAGGATGATTCTTTTTTATCTTTTTATTGGTTTTTTATAAAGCTAAGGTAAAATATCTCGGGGCAATTAGTTTGGGGGTGGTACTTCTACCGATTACTTCTACTTATCTAATTATCTAATTACTACGGGTAGTTTTATGTCTAATTGATGTGTGCTTGTATGATGATTAAAAATGTGTTCACCTAGATACTATTATTCCCTAGTTATCTTTTATTGGTCGGTTGAATTGTCACACCTTATCTTAACGCGTTGTATTCCTAAGGGTCGTAGGGTGTGCGTGTCCCCTAGTTCTTTGAGGTTATCTGTCGGATATGACATACGAAATTGGAAGGCATTAGCTATCTCATTCATACACCACACTTTCATAAAGCATACTCAAGCATTAAATACAACGAATGATGCCTAGTTGCACTCCTAAGCTAATTAAAATTAAGATAAGAAACAACCTAACAATAATCAACAACTAGGTTTCATAGATCTAAGCAAACACACGAGAAATTTAGCTAGACATGGTAAACAAGTAAGCATACACACAATCAATTAAAGACATAATGATACTTTGAATTAAAACACTTATCTCGATGTGTAAAATAGGGTTTGGGACCCTAAGATACTGTCCAAGTCGAATCACAAACGTTTAGTGTTTTTACTCCAAAAGTCTACCTCTTTAAATGCAGAAAAATTGAATTCTATATATAGTTTTACAATCGCGACGGCGTCACCTTTTGGATGGGACGCCGTCAGCTCGCCGTCATTTGGGTATCTTTCTGGCCAAGTCATCTATGGGACGACATCACCTTAGAGTTGTGACGCCGTCAGTCTTCATATGGGACGTCGTCTGGATTATAGATCTCGGCCGTCTGAGTAGAAAGTTAAACGTGACGGCCTTCTTCTTTAGAACGTGACGCCGTCAGGTTGTGCGAACAAAAATTTCACTGAGCCGTCTAGTGCATGTTTTGATCAAGTCCGTATTGAGTGACGGCGTCGCCCTTTGTATGGGACGCCGTCAGGTTCAATTGAGCAGCTTGAGTGGCTTCGATCTTGACTTTGCCATTTTCTTCGTATATTTGCTCCTTTTCGTCCAAATGTGCTTCATTCTAGCATTTTGCTTCCAAGAGAGCTAAAAAATGAAAAGGAACGAAATTAAGCAAAGAACGGATATAAAAGTGGTCGATTTAGGGCTTAAATGACCCTAAAAAAGTGTGCGTTTTAAATCCTTATCAAGGGCTTTTGCATATATATCCTCCCGAAAATGCAAAATTGCATATATATCCAAAGCATGCATAAAAACCATTGTACTATGTGCATAAAAAGCTTGTACAAAGGATATATATATATGCAATTATTCACTTTGGGAGGGATATATATGCATTTTTGCCCCTTATCAAATATCCCTACACTCGGTATTTGCTTGTCCTTAAGCAAATGTGCTTTTGGCCAATCAATTTATAAGTTAGGGGGCATGAAGCATTGGTTAAAAATAGTTCACAACAAGTAAAAGCACCACAATAGTAATAACAAGCACGAAAATTATACACTAGCACCTCACAAGGGGTGTTTGGATTATCTCATCTCTCAGGTTTATATGAAATATAATGTATGGAAATGGAAGATAAACACTCATTACCTGACATAGTACATAGATTACCCTAAGCTTGGGACTAGATCAAACCTCCACCGCTTTGGCGTAAGCACCTAGATAGGAACAACTATCTAAGAGATCTTTTTGAAACAAAACAAACATAAATTTAAAAATATAAACATAAAGATAGATGTAGGATGGTAGCCCGTATGTTATTCTTCATTTTTTTTAAACACCTTTTTTTTTTTTTTGCTTTTCTATTTTTTTTTTATTTTTTTCATACATTTTTACTTTACAATCCTCTACGATAACATCAAAATATAAGGGATTTATGATAGCATTCCTACACTTGAGTTTTTATTTCTCTAACACTAATTGACCCGATTTGAAAAGATAAAAAAACTTGGAGTATTTAATTACGTAGACAAAGAGAATTTGAATTTAACGTTCTTTCCCGTTACTCCATAAAATATTACTTTTACCCATGAGTCCCAATCATCCAAAACTGTGTACAAAAGATATGACTCGACTTAGCCACCATGTAAGTAAATAGATAATTGAACTAAGGGTTAAGTAATGATAACAATAAAGCACTAAAGATGAGTGCATACAAGGTAGGCTAAGGAGATTTGGGTGTACATTTGAGGGTGGATTGTAAACAATGCTCTTGATTGATATTCCGAAAAACCAAAACATCATGATAACTGCGAAAAGGATAGGCTCTGAGGGGTTAACTAGGGGTATCGTGTACTAAAGATGAGTACATCGCAAGGGTGTGGGGTAATTACTCGACCGATGTGGAAGAAGTAATTATAATACAGGTTTCAAACAAGGGATATTTAAATGCCTCTTATCACTTAGTTATTCCTAACTACACAAGTGTAGTCTCACTAGCGATCTTGGAATGCATCACAAAACAAGTTCTAGAATCTATTATACTACCGGTACACTCTTTAAGCATTAAAGGTGAATGCTTTTATTCCTAAAGATCTAGGGGTGAACCTCATATTTTTTGGGGTGGAATTTGAGTGGTAAACAATTTTTGTGCTAGTCATATAACTCCTAGCCATTAGACGCTTTATTAAGACTAAAGTTTAGCTCGTACATGTCATAAATTTTTTTAAATTTGGTGCTAAAATTGCGTTAACAAATATTTCTCATAGTTTATTATACAAATTACCAAGGACAAAACAAATGACCAAGTGAGTGAATAGTTTCTAAGTTCCCGTTTTATTCTCCCTCCCTACACTTAAACCGAACATTGTCCCAAATGTTCCCCGAAAGTATCAAAGTTATGATAAAGTAAGGCAAAAAGGAAAAAGAAACTAGTACTCCCCTGATTAGCTCGGTAGGATCCGTGTGATGTTGCAGTTAAATTCTTTTCCAAGAAGACTGTATAAGTGTTAAGCTTCATCCAATGTTGTTTCTTCTTCTTGCCAAATATAACCTGCACACTTAAGAAAACAAAAGAAACCCTCGCATAAATTGGCGATAAACTTATATGACACAACTATACTAGGATATAATGCTTGTGGAATGGATGTTTGCAGTTTTTATGGACAATTAAGACCTGAAAATTTCCAAAAATTTATAAATAGCACAGAAAACGAAAAAATTTGATAAGTTGTTTCTGCTTAACCTGAGTCGGGTTGTCATGACAGAAACTGGTCTGCTGCATTTTTCTAGAAAAACTATGAAAAAATTACATCTTTAAAACCTGGAAAACTTCCTGCAAAACATCCATTATGACTCGATACAAGCATCTGACTCTAACAAACACACATATATATCAATTTCACTAATCGTAATTCTCATGTTAATATTCTTAGAAACATGATGTGATCTTCCCTATACTTATCTTTTTGTAAAATACCTTTATATGTAATTAAGATGAGGTTAAAGACAATATAAAGCATTCTCACAAAATCTAACATGAGAATAAACAATAATGAAAAAGATATACGACACACAAACAAGCAACCAATTAAGCATGGGTTGCCTCCCACGAAGCGCTTTTCTTTATTTATGAGTCTTGTAGCTAGACTCGAAGTCGTGCTCCTACGTACCTACGTAAGTAAGTTTATCCTCAATAATGTTATAGGGATCAAACTTATCTTTTATCTTCCTATTGGTACGCTTAGTTCGGTATGCCTTTTCAAAATTCTCTCCATCAGGATCATAGATTGTCATTCTAATGTGCCATTCTCCATTCCCATCACTAGGTGGTCTATCCCAACTCCAATTATGCTTAGGCTTCTCACTCTCAACTTTCCACTTATTCATGTTAAG
This sequence comes from Chrysanthemum makinoi, assembly GCA_910596185.1. Taxonomy (NCBI): domain Eukaryota; kingdom Viridiplantae; phylum Streptophyta; class Magnoliopsida; order Asterales; family Asteraceae; genus Chrysanthemum; species Chrysanthemum makinoi. The sequence goes on from OU343222.1 coordinate 343,210,051, forward strand.
ATTAATGGGCAAGGTTCCTAGGAACTCGGTCATCTTCCTGAACACTAAGGTGTCCTCGAACGGGTTCACTTCAATGTCCCTAGCCAATTGTTGTTCATGGAAAGTCGAGTTACTTACGAAGGTCTTTTCTAGTTAGAAAGGTCGTTGAGGCCCGAGAAAATCTCCATTAGTCCAAGGTCCATATCTAGATGATTTTATATCCAACATGATCTCATAGGGTATTTCTTCCTCTTTGTTGTAGATATACTTCTTGATATCATAAATTGACCTAGCACTCCCTTCTCTTACCACTATCTTAGACATCTTACAATCAATTATGGCACTAGCTGTAGCTAAGAATCCTCTTCCTACTAACAATGGGCATGTCGGGTCTTTATTCGTGTCTAGCACACGGAAATCCGCCAAAAGAGTTAATCGACCTATGTGTACTTCCATGTCCTTAATTATCCCTACTTGATATGCAATACTACCGTCCGCTAGACCTAAGATGGTTTCCATTGGTTTTATCTTACCTAGGTTAAGGCTTCTATGGAGGGACAACGAAAGAAGATTGATGCTAGATCCTAAATCAGCTAATGTGTTGAAAGATTTGGAATTTCCAATTCTACACGGAAGAATGAATAGCCCGGGATCATCTAACTTCTTAGGTAACTTATTTTGCACAAATGCAGACCTACGTTCTCCTAATTTTAGTTCTTGATCATATTTTTCTTTTAAAGCATTATAATAAGGTGCATGAGTCAAGACTTCAAGAACCGGTTTTTCTTGGTGGAGCTCCTTATACTCCTCTTCTAGATTAGGTTTGGGTTCTTGGTTGATTGGTTTCTCAAGAGTTAAATGGAACATTGGTTTGGGTCCTTGGTGTCTCATGAGGGATCGCTTGGAACTCGTGTTGATGGCGTTGACCAAATGGACTTTTGGGTGAGAAGGGCATGGATATGCACTCTCCCTTGGTGGGCAAGAACATGAAGTCGATGAGATCGAATTCAATTTTGGGTTCTTTATAGTGTCACTTGGGAGTGCTTCAATTTCGTGGTCATTCAAGCCTTTTAAGAGGGCGTCGAGCTTGGTTGTCATCTCGCTTTGTCGTTTCTTGAAATTGGCTTCAAGCTTAGTCAATCAAGCTTCTTGAGATGACACGAATTTGGACACAATTGCCTCGAGGCTAGTAGAATTCCTAGTATTTGGAGGGTTGGACCTATTGGGTGGACTAGATGAGTTTTGGGGCGGGTTTGAGTTTTGGATTCACCTAAGGTTAGGGTGATTTCTCCAAGAGGGGTTGTAGGAATTTCCTAAGTTTTTTTGCTCGGGCTTGAAAGTGTACCACTTCTCTCCCGCTCTGTCGGTACGCGTGGAGGCGTAGTCCGCAAAAGCTTGTTCGGGGAGTCTTGTGAAATCATGAGTATCGTGGGGACCACTACATAATTCACAAGGTAGAGTGATTTTGTTCACTTGGTGTGAAGGCATAGGGTTCTCGTAGGAGCTCATTTGGAATTTGACTCGATTTTCAAGTTCGAGCATCCTACGATTGGAAGATTGTGAGTCAATGGGAGGCAAGGAGATTGCCTTGACGATTTTGGGCAACTCGCGGGGGGTTGTTCCAACTTTCGTTGTCATAGAAGGAAAGGTCCTCTATTGTACCCCACGATTTTTCCACGGTAAGTTCACTACGTTTGTCACCGGCAGCTTGGTTTATGGTTTGCCTAGTTGAGAAGTTGACATGATCATAAAATATTTGGACTTGAAGCCAAAGATCGATGCCGTGATGAGGGACTTTGTGGAGCAAGTCCTTGAATTGAGTCTGTTTCGCCTTGACGTTGTTGGAACATCAAGATGTCATTCCTAAGTTTGGTAGTTCTCCCCGGTGGGAAAAATTGGGTGAGGAAACGAGTGGTGAGATCATCCCAACTTGAGATGGATTTGGCGGGAAGTCGCTCAAGCCAATTACTAGCTTGGTCCCGTAGAGAGAATTGGAAGAGACACAAGCGCGTGGTAGCATCAAGGTCGATAGAGTCAACAATTTTAAGAAAGTCCTTGATATGCTGATTAGGATCTTCAGAACGAAGTCCATGGAATGCACATCCATTTTGCACCAACCGGATGATGTCGGATCGCAGGGCCGTAGTTTGAGCTTGATCGGGGAGCTCAATGTTGTTCATATAGCCTTGGTGCTCGGTCTAGAGCATTCACCAAGAGTACAGCCTCTTGGCGGGTCAAATGGTGGTGGGTCGATGGGAAGTGTTTGATTTGGTGGTGGGTTATCGTTTGGTGGGGGATTGACACCTTCTATGATGAAAAGTGACAAGGTTACGAACAAAGGAACGAAGAAGTAGGATAGACTACAAGGAAGCTAAAAATTGAGAAAAAATCTTACTTGATAGGAATCAAGCAAGGGAACCTAAACACTATTAATTCTTGAGAAACTTTAATAAAAACCTTTGATGAGATGCATGCATAATCTGGGGAAATTAGCCATTTTCTGGGTCTTTCAGGTTCCTGTCTTACTTTTATTTATGCTTTATGTTATTTGTAGTTGTTTAATGTTTGGTTATGACAGTTGTCAATGCAAGTTACTCAGATCATGGTCTTGTTTTATGTACACCGTTTGAACCAGACACTAATGGGATCTGCTACGTGTGGGTACAGATCTTCTTATGGTGATGTAGTCATCTTCACTTGAGTAATAAGCTAAGCAAACTTAACGATTCAATAAGATAACTAGAGGTGGTAGAAGAGAGAAGGTCTCCATATATGACGTAGTTGTCAGTGATGTAGTACCTCTTAATATAGGTGATCAGGTAGGTTACGATATTTTGTATTACTTATAATTTAGTCACACTTCATTTTGACTTACCATCCCGATCTCTTGTTGGTATGCCACGCACAAGTCCCTGCCGATGGTCTTCTAGTTAAGGGTCACCATATATATATTGAAAAATCAAGCATGACCGGCGAAAGCAAGATTATAAGCTGGATAATACTTTTTGCTATATTAAATACAATAATTAAACTTCTTTCTTTAAGATTAGATCATCTTTTAGGTACATGAGGATCCAAAAGCACCGTCCGGCTGCAAGGTATCAGATGCTACTGTATAAATTATGGTGAGATTAAAGTGATGAATGGTAACATTTATATGCTTGGTGTAATAACTCTTTCTCAGGTCACTAGTGTGGGAATAATTATGGAATGGGGACTCAGTAGCATCACTCGTGCTGACTGTTCTTTTGGCTAGGTATATCTCTTCTGTTACACCCGACCACTATTTATAGTAATGTTGTTAGCCATTGACTTATTATTGAAATTTTGATTGTGAAGAACTTCAGGTTCTTCACTGATAACTCAAAAAGATCCTGATGGAACTGTCCAGTTTGTCAGTGGAAACACAAGTGTTAGTGAAGCCACTAATGATGTCATAAAATATTTTACTACTACGGTAAGTTTGTGTGATCATGTATCTATCTTTGATTCCTCCATCCTTTTGATTTCTGTGGAAAACTAGAAGGGGAGGTTGAATAGTTTTCCCAATTAAAACTTAGTTTCAAAAGATTTAGATCGACTTATGTCAATCTATTTAAATGTTTATGTTGGATGTTGATAGATATATATGGCAATGTGTAATGCAAAGGTAAAGAGTAAGAAACACAAAACCACGACACGAGTGTTTATAGTGGTTTGGCTACAAGGACACCTTCCTTGCCCTACTCCACTCCCTGAGTCACCTACTCGAGAGTTCATAAACACTACACAACACCAACTCCTTATGGCGGAGAAGCCTTCACAACGTCGCCTACTCTTTATCAGGTACAAGGCTAGATACCGGGTTCTTCCACGAGGTAGAACCAAACCTATCACAACGTCGCCTACCCTTTATCCAGTACTAGGCTAGATACCGTGTTCTATTACAATGGAGGAACTACTACCCAACACTGCACAACACCTATCCCAAAGGAGACCCATTCCTTATTACAACATCATCAAGGATATCAATATCCTTGGATATGACCTATCTCTATTTGTATATCGATGCACCTCATTGATTATACACCCTTGGCATCTTTCACTAATGCCGCTTGACTTGACTTCTAGGAATCCTTCACTAATGCCCTTGACACGGATGTTTGACACCTTTCACTAATGTCTTCGTCTTGAATCTTTCGGCTTCCTTCACTCATGCCTTTGACACGGACGTTAAGCACCTTTCACTAATGCTTTAGTCTTGACTCTTTCGGCATCCTTCATTAATGCCTTTGACACGGACGTTAAGCACCTTTCACTAATGCTTTAGTCTTGACTCTTTCGGCATCCTTCACTAATGCCTTTGACACAACACTTCTATGGAAGAAGAAAGAACTATCAACAAGAGAACCTCAGTAGTCTTGATGATGACGAAGTATGGTAACTCATGGACTTGAGCTTGGTCGACTTCAAGAGGTGGTGATCTCGTCTTTAAGAGGAACCTAGAGAATCACACAAAAAAAAACAAACTACATAGAGAGATTCTTAGGATCTGAGGTTAGAAGGTTACAATACTTGGAGAAAGTATGTGTGGGAGTGGCAACCCAAAATGAAGAAATGGATCACTATTTATAGAAGAAATTTAGCTACTGTTCCACGGATCCCTCACTTGAGGGATCCGTCCAGTGTAATCCTGGGGATCTGTGGGATGCTCCTCTTTGCCCATGGGTTTTGGGTCATGGGTCATGGGTTATGGGTCATGGGTCCTACACATTGGACCATGGGTATCCAAGTAGATACAATGTATCTACAAGATGTAATGCAACTAGTCTATTGGTCATGGGTCAAAACCATTGGTCATGGATAATATCCATATATGACTTATGCATGATGCCATGCAATGGGTTATGGTTTATGCTCTATGGGCATGGGTCATGGACTTTGGGTTTTACCCAACAACATTCAATGTATTTGGTCAATGGGTCAAATACTTAAACTTCTACCCATTGTATTACCCATTATGATACATACTAGTTATGTATATATTTGCCTAATATGTAAACACTAGTTGTTGTACATATGTATTACTAAATCATAAAACCACTTTACTTTGTATTAACAATCTCCCCCTTTTTGTTGATGACAAAACATAAAATTATTTTAAGGAAAAACTAAAAATCGTAAAAGTTTGAATTGGAGTTTTTACTCTCTTCTCTCCCTTTTTGTCGAAACAAAAAGAGCGTCGAAAAGAAACTAACACATTGTTTTAAGAAAAACATGTAATAAGAAAAAAATATAGAGAGCAAGTGACGGGAAGAGTTCTCGTCTTAACTTCCCCTTGACGAGTTCATCCCTTTGTGAGGGCGTCAAGTAAGAAAAACTACTAAGCTAATGCATTGCAACTATGTTTGCAAATGGTTTTGTCTTTGTGACGATAATGCTCTCCTTGTTGATTGCAATTTTGCAAAGGGACGTCATGTAACGTATTCCTAAGGTGTATTGCAAATGATTTTGCAATGTACCGCTTTGACACAAAACTCCTCCTAGCTTTGGGTGTCAAAGTCTTCATGTGTATATTTGAAAATCTACAAAACAAGGGTTAGAAAACAAATATATAATGCATAATTTCCTGCAGATAAGACTCAAGTTAGTAGAAAACAAGTCTTCTGTTGCACAGATCCCACGGTTCCCTCCTTGGAGGGATCCGTCTAGGCAAAATGGAGGGATCCGTCAGTCTGAGAGCTTAAAACAGCAATGATGATGTAACAAATGATGTTACCATCAAAATGAGATATGAAACTTTGCACAAAACATATACTCAAGATAATATGGCATAAAACATGTAAATTCATTCAATAAAACTACGAGAAATGATCTACAAATCTCTAAAACTAAGAAAATGATTTAACCATGTAATGCATTTTCTACTAATTCTAATAGGTGACCAAAAAAAAACTTAAAAAGCATCAATGTGCTTAAATCTAAGGATGGGTAGACTTGTTGATTTGGTCCAATCGCTCAAGAGAATGTTTAAACAAGAAATGTGATTCCTAAACGATCTAAGTTAAGCTTAAGACTAGACCACCACTTGAATCCTTAAGCTCACGGTTGTTTAGGTTTGTTGACCTCATCGAAACGTTTGAGGAGGTGATAAAACATGAAACGTTGCTCTTCACGTAGTTCATGTATCAAGCCTTCAACGTGTTGACAATGATAGCAATCCTTGTCATGGCTTGGAAAGGTGGTGGTAAAGATGGAGCAGCTTGATGTGGAGGTTCTAGTTGAGGATCCTCAAACGAAGGAGGGATTGGTGGAGGCACATTCAATGATCGCTCAACAAAGGATGATGGTGGAGGTAGAGAGGTGTCAACTTCCATGTGGTTGGGTGGTTGACTTTGATGATTCCTTATAATCCAAAAAGGACCATTTGAGGGAAATGGAGAAAAAGATACCGGTGCAAGTGTTGATTCAAAAAATTGGGTTTGTTGCACATTCTTCTCTATTGAAGAGAGTGTAGGCAATGGTGGAGGATTAGATGGTCTAGGAGGCAATTCTCTAAATTGTAGAGAGGTGGGGATGATGGTTGGGTGGAAAAGGGTGTGTTTGGTTTAGTAGGAATTGTAGAGTTTGGTGATGATATTTTTGTGGGAACAATCCTCTTGGGGATTGGTTTGATTGGTTGAGTAGGTGGAGGAGAAATCCTAGCATTTGTGTACTTAACGGGAGATGATTCGGTTGAGGAAATTTCGTGTACAACACGAGCAAGTTTCTTGGGTGGTTCTTTGGTGGATGAGTTAGCACTAGGAGCTTTCCTCATGGTGAAATGACTAAGGAAAAGGTTTCTAAATGCTGAGAATTAAGTTGTGGTTGATGACTAAGAGATTCTAACAAGATGACTTATAAAGGGATAGGATTTGGGAAGTGTATTAATGACTTAAGCCACTTAAATCCTTAGAAAATGTGATGATTCGCATGCACAAGAGTCAACCACAGATGTGCACCGATCTATGAGTTTATTTAAGGCAGGATTGAGTGTTCAAGTTAGCCGAAAGGGCTTGAAATGATTGTTTTAGGCAGGATTGACTGAATCTGCCAGCCGGTTCCCACGGTTCCCTCCTATGAGGGATCTGTCTAGGCTAATCTTAGGGATCCGACTATCAACAGTTAAGAAAAGAAGAAAATGATGTTGGTACAATCTAATACATATACATCTTGAGTGTCTTAGTCTTCTTAAGTGTTTTAAATGAGGTATGCCTTAAATGATCAAGGGTAATGAGTGGTGGTAGCCAATGATTGCCTTTTATGGAAGAAAAATGTAACTTTATGATCACCAATGGGTGATCAAGGATGACACTAGGAATATTGATAGTGTCAAGTGATGTTAAATGATTTTAGAGATCAGATGGCAACCTGAGATAAAATTTGAAAATTCCTTAAAAATTTGTAAAAATTAAAAAACTAGTTTTTGACCCATTTTAAGGTAGGTTGACTAAAATCAATTTGCTAAAATTGAGAAATTTACACAACTAGATGTGTTGACATGTGATAGATGATGTGTGAGTATAAGAGCGGAAGGATGATGAGTTTTGGTGATATGATAAATTAAAAAGCATTATGAGTGTGATCCTAAATGAGCTATGAGTGAGTGTGAAGCTTACTAAGCTTGAGAAAGACTTTAGTGGTCCTAAGGCTTTATGTTTAGCTGGTGTGAGGTAATCTAGTGAGCTGTTTTGATGTGTGGGAATCTGCATTGCACATCTATCACCACGGATCCCACGGTTCCCTCAAAGGAGGGATCCGTCTAGTATATCCTTAGGGATCCGTCAACTATAGATCAGAAGCATCACAGAAAGGGATGCAGTTTTTGCTCTATACTATGTATGCTAATTTCTATTGATCTCTACTCTAAAGACCAGCAAAACAAGCAAAATAACTCATAAACCATATCATAAAATAAGAGTAGTGATGATAATATCCAAATATCCAAACTAAAGTACTTCACAAACATAATCATTCATTATAAACAGATAAACAAAATGTCTAAAAGCAAGCATAATCCTAATATATCTTTTGTCAATCTTTTCTTTTCCTCTTTCCCGACTTCACGACGTAGTTAGTTAGGCATTGAATCATGCCCTTGAATTGCTTGAATTCTTCGGTCTCGTTTGGAAGAGTCGGAAGTTGTTCAAAGAAGGTTATGGGCTCCAAGTCGACGTTGGCAGCGGGATTGACATCTACTTCCTCTTCGTCCGAGGAGTCCGGGAGAGCCTTAGGTTTTCTTCCATTGACCATGAACCGTTTAGAGGGTTGTTTGGTAAGTGGTACCATGACGTGATCGGAAAGGAAATGATCATCGTTGATTGGAGATGGTTGCATAGCACTAACATACTCACGGAGTCGTGTTAGGAGCATACCATAAGGAAGTACCATATTGGCAACTTTGAATACCCCGGCCATTCTCTTCACCATGTAATAGGCAAGATTAAATGGTCTTTGGTGAATGAGGCAATAAATCATTTGGAAAAGACATGCATTTTGATGGTCTTTGTTTCCGACCAAACTAATGACATTTTCCCTAAGAATTTCTTCCCACTTTCTATAGATGGAATGCATTTCGAAAAGTTACATTTGAAAGGGATCACGGTGAATAAGCTCTTTGTTGCAGTTGAAGCGAGATTGGTCGGCTCTAATTTGGAAAATGGTGTCTCGAACAATTGCGGGATCATCAAGAGGAGTACGGTAGATTGGTTTGGAATCAAGTGCAAAGGCTTGAGTGGATATTGCCCAATATTGGGAGTACATACAGATTCCTTCACAAGGAATGCGAAGAATTTGAGCAAATGTGTTGAGGGGCAGAGTGAATTTTTGTTTATTGATGATAAAAGCTATTAAAATGCTATCATCACTATTTCGAATGATCCTAACGCTTTTCTAGAATTCAAAAATGAAAACCGGAAAAATTTGTTCATCAATATCAAGAAGACAATCAAAGTTGATTGCCGAGAAGACTTGACGAATGTCGGTATTTTCAAGGAAACATCCCTTGACCACACGACCTTCGTGAATAAGTCGTTTTTCAAGTCTTATGAAGACTTTACATTCGGTTTTTGACAACCCCTCTTTTCGATAGTATTTGGTGAGGTAGTGAACGGTATCATGGTGGTCTTGTTGGGGAGCTTTAGGCATGGTTGGTCCTAAAAAAACAAATATTCCAATTAGGTATAATTTGTTGAGATGGGTTTATAGTTTTGATTTGCATTAACAATGTTGTAAGCACAATGTAATCTTAGTTATGTGAAAACCTTTTTTAGTGATCAATTTTGTAAAAACCTAATTTCATCAATTGACTAAGAAAAATTGAAAACCATAAACCCTAGGGTGAGAATGATAAAGATTAGAACATATGAGTGTAATTACTTACAATGATGTTCTAGAGGAAGATGCTTGATGATATGAACTCCTGTGGAGATGAGAGCAGCAATTGGGTTGTTTTTGTGTTTTGTAAGGAGAGGGAAAATAGCAGAATTGGTTTTGAAAAGCGTATGGTTGCTTTCTGTTGCACGGTTCCCTCGGATCCCTTGTAATAGGGATCCGACTAATACAACTTGAGGGATCCGGCTACTGTGAACAGAAAAGGGGTGTTTGGCGTTATTTTTGTAATAAGTTATAAACTAGCTTACGGAACAAAAATAGTTTTGAGGTTTCTAATTGAATAGATTTTTGGTCAACGGGATTTGATAAGTTAATTATCAAGGATCTATTTGTGTCGGCGGCATTAGTTTGACGAGAAAGTTGGAAAAGTGGCGAAAAGAGACTTTTTAGAGACCAGCAATTATTAACGTAAAAAAAATGGTATCAATTTATTCATGTAGATGTAAACTAGCTAATGATAAGTAAACATACCTCTGCGCTCTTGGTATGGTTTATGGAGACCATAAAACCGAAAATACTTCATGACCTTTTAAAGTAATCAGTTGTACTTAGAATAAGTAGGTTGCGATTACTTTTAGGTTATTCCTTGAAAGTTGACTTGATTATTCTTTGAATAGAAATGAAGACTTTGGAGAGATCCTAGCATGAAGATTTCTTGAAGAGAAAATGTTATAATAATCTATCAATATCCAACACGAAAGAAACAATTTGTTTTAAGAGATTTCCTTCTTTGTAGTTTTCAAACATACATGGATCGTATAAAGTTTTTAAAGTACAACATACTCTAAAAAACATGGTAACGAAGCTCTGATGCCAATTGCGGAAAACTAGAAGGGGGGTTGAATAGTTTTACCAATTAAAACTTAGTTTCAAAAGATTTAGGTCGACTTATGTCAATCTATTTAAATGTTTATTTGGATGTTGATAGACAGATATGGAAATGTGTAATGCAAAGGTAAAGAGTAAGAAACACAAAACCACGACACGAGTGTTTATAGCGATTCGGCTACAAGGACACATTCTTTGCCCTACTCCACTCTCTAATCACCTACTTGAGAGTTCGTAAAAACTACACGACACCAACTCCTTATGGTGGAGAAGCCTTCACAACGTCGCCTACTCTTTATCGGGTACAAGGCTAGATACCGGGTTCTTCCACGAGGTAGAACCAAACCTATCACAACGTCGCCTACCCTTTATCTGGTACTAGGCTAGATACCGAGTTCCATTACAATGGAGGAACTACTACCCAACACTACACAACACCTATCCCAAAGGAGACCCACTCCTTATTACAACATCATCAAGGATATCAATATCCTTGGATATGACCTATCTCTATTTGTATATTGATGCACCTCATCGATATACACCCTTGGCATCTTTCACTAATGCCGCTTGACTTGACTTCTAGGAATCCTTCACTAATGCCCTTGACATGGACGTTTGACACCTTTCACTAATGTCTTCGTCTTGACTCTTTCCGCATCCTTCACTCATTCCTTTGACATGGACGTTAAGAACCTTTCACTAATGCTTTAGTCTTTACTCTTTCGGCATCCTTCACTAATGCCTTTGACACGGACGTTAAACACCTTTCACTAATGCTTTAGTCTTGACTCTTTCGGCATCCTTCACTAATGCCTTTGACACAACACTTCTATGAAGGAAGAAAGAACTATCAACAAGAGAACCTCAGTAGTCTTGATGATGATGAAGTATGGCAACTCATGGACTTGAGCTTGCTCGACTTCAAGAGGTGGTGATCTCGCCTTTAAGAGGAACCTAGAGAATCACAAAAAAAAAAATACAAACTACAAAGAGAGATCCTTAGTATCTGAGGTTAGAAGGTTACAATACTTGGAGAAATTATGTGTGGGAGTGGCAACCTAAAATGAAGAAATGGCTCACTATTTATAGAAGAAATTTAGCTACTGTTCCATGGATCCCTCACTTGGGGGAACCGTCCAGTGTGATCCTGGGGATCCGTGGGACGCTCCTCTTTGCCCATGGGTTTTGGGTCATGGGTCATGGTTATGGGTCATGGGTCCTAAACATTGGACCATGGGTATCCAAGTGGATATAATGTATCTACAAGATGCAATGCATCTAGTACATGGGTCATGGGTTAAAACCATGGGTCATGGATAATATCCATATATGACTTATGCATGATGTCATGCAATGGGTTATGGGTTATGCTCTATGGGCATGGGTCATGAAATTTGGGTTTTACCCAACAACATTCAATGTATTTTGTCAATGGATCAAATACTTAAACTTCTACCCATTGTATTACCCATTATGATACATACTAGTTATTTATATATTTGCCCAATATGTAAACACTAGTTTTTGTACATATGTATTACTAAATCATAAAACCACTTTTACTTTGTTTAGTGTTTTATATGAAAACGTAAGTGTGTTAGTAAACTATTGGCTCAAATCATTTACGTGTTTTATTTGTTTCGTTAAAATGATTTTACGTTTGTTTTGTTAAAACTGATTCTTTTCTGTGGCGACAAAAAAGAAAAACTCGATACCCTTACACCCATAATAAAATAATCGATCCTCCTATTTGCTCTAATCCTATTTTCTTCTACTTGAATCTGGTCTAATTATCTACGTTTTTATTCCAGGTTCTTGCAATTTGAATTGAAGTTTAGGGTTTTCTAGCTGGTTTCGGTTTTTTTCTCTAGGGTTTCGATTAACTTAATCTGCTGCTATGGAGGTCGGTTAGTGATGTTATTATGTTCTTTTAAAGCATGCCTAAGCTTTGCTTAGGACCTCGTTGTGAAGATTAGACGACTGCTCTTCGTGTTTTTTTTTGTTAATTTTGGTTTTCTCGGTTAGGGTTTTGTTACTTCTTGTTGTCGATTCTGTTTTGTATGACTAATATGGTTGATAGTAATGAGCAAGATTTGGGTAGTAATGCTATGCCTCGGCCACCTAATGATTGTCTTGATTCTTCTGTGATTGGAGCTGCTATGTCAACGGATACAGCTAGTCATGATGCGAATAAGCCTACTGTTAGTCTTGGTGAGTCGATTCTTCAATCGACAATGAAACCTAATAGTAGGAATGATGAGTTTACTGGTATTGCTCCTGGTTCTCATTATGATGGACAAGTGGAGCCGGTTTCACTTGGTTCAAGCCCTAGTCATGACGCACCTAGTCATGACACGCCTGAGGGTCATGATACTTTATTGAAAATTCGTGCTATTGAAAAACAAATCTTTGAGGGAAAACTTGTTCTTGTGGGTGACGATGGGCAACCATTAAAACCAGTCGTGACAGCGGATGCTACTATTTCTACTGGGGCTAATCCATTTGAGCATCTTAAGGTGCCGCAGTCACAGAAGGAGCTAGAGGAGATGCTTACTGCTATTGTTTATTATTCAAAACCTCCTCAAGATACGAGTGGTCCTATGGCTTCTAATGTTAATGCTACTAGTAGTCCTAATAATGCTAATGATAAGGTTGATACGAATGCACATGGGGCTGTTGGTATTGAGAAGGTTAGTGTGTATGCTTTGAAACAACCTTCTTCATCGTATGCTGGTGTTACTTCTACTGAACCTAAGAAACACACGTCAAACTTTCGTAGGTTGGAGTGTAGTAAGAAAGCTAATGGTATGGATCTTTCTGTCCCGATGAAAGTGGTTGAAGAGGTGAACACTAGGTTTGAGAATACTTTGTATGGGTATTTCCTTGGTCAACGCCTTGCTTTTCCTGTTGTTGATTACTTTATACGCAATGCATGGGCTAAGTTTGGTATACAAAAGGTAATGATGAATGCAAAGGGGTTCTTCTTCTTTAAGTTCAATTCGAAGAAAGGTGTTGATGATGTTCTTGAAAACGGTCCTTGGTTGATTAGAAATGTACCTATTATTCTTAAACTATGGACATTGAACACCAACTTACTTAAAGAGGATTTGACCAACATCCCGGTGTGGGTTAAATTCCATGATGTTCCTCTTGCTATGTTTTCTGATGATGGCCTTAGTCTCCTTGCCACATTGATAGGCACGCCCAAAAGGTTAGATGCTTTTACTAGCTAAATGTGCAAGGACTCGTGGGGCTGTACTAGTTTTGCTAGATGCATGATTGATGTGAAGTCGGATGAGGTGCTTAGGGAAAGCCTTACTGTTGAGATACCGTTACTTGAAGGGTCGGGTTCGACTATTGAGAAGATACGGGTTGAATACGAGTGGAAACCACCTCATTGTGAAAACGTAAGATTTTTGGTCATACTCTTACTGAATGTCCTAAAGTTGTTGAACCTCCTGCTTAGCCTACTAAGCGTGTTAATGATGGTTTCAAGACGGTCAATAATAAGAAGAAGGGAAAGCAAGGTGGTTCTACTATTCCGGGTCAAGGAGGGTTTACTAAACCTGTTGTGGGTAAGCAGTTTCAATATCAACCCAAAAAGACTCCTCCTGAACCTAAGAAAGTGGAAGTCACTAAGAAGAATGCTTCTGATGTGGCTCGTTCGAGTGGAAAAAAGATCTCTACATCTAATCAGTTTGATGCTCTTAATATGGAATATACGGATGCTTTTGGTATTCCTTCAAGTGACACCAACAAGGATGTGGATTCTGGTCGTACAATGGAAGTTAATGAAGACAAGTCTACTAAGACAGTCTTGCATCACAAGAACCCCTTGTGAGTGATTTGAAAGAGATGGAGTCGGGTGTGGCTCCTAAAACTAGTGATTCTTGTATTCCGTCCGCCTCTTCTACTAAGAGAGTTAACCCTTTTTCTAAAGTGGGAGAGATCGTGGTGTCTGATTCTGAAGATGAGGTGGTTGCTAACCCATTTGATGAGTCTGCTAATCTATTCGGTGGTGGCCAAGAGTTTGAAGATGAGTATGATGACTATGACTACGATAAGTATGTGAAGCGGGTTTCTGATCTTCCAGGGAATTTGGATGCCTTTAATGCCATGTATGGCACTAAGCTTCAAGGACCTAGGAAGTAATTTTCTTTCATTATGTCCTATGTTATCTTTTGAGTAGTGGTTTGTTTTCTTGTTTAGAAAATAGGTAGTATCTTGTTATGTAAGCTTTATGCCTATGTAACGGGCTGAGATATGGGATTTCACTCATATCCATTGTACTTAAACGTTTTTGGTTAATATATTTACCAGGGTGCAGGATTACTCCCCTTTACCAAAAAAAAAAACATTAAACGATCGTAAAATATAAATAAACGTTTTTACGGCTTATTTGTATTAACAATTTCCTTAATTAAACTAATGGATAAACAATTCAGGTCATGATCATAGTTGTCGCAGTTCCTGAAGGGCTTCCTTTGGTTGGAACATTGACGTGAGTATAATGCCGTATTTTACCTATGTTCATTTTGGCTTTTTATACCCAAATTTATATTTAATGAACGGGTTAGCATACTCAATGAAGAAAATGAAGGTAGACATGGCCCTGGTACATACATATTCAGGTGCGTAGACACATTCAGGAACATACATATTCAGGTACATCACATATTATAGCTAGATAAGGATTATATTGTTAACATGAATTTAAATTCAGGTGAGTAGACTCTCAGCTTGTGAAACTATGGGATCTGCAATTACTATCTGCAGTGATAAAGCCGGAACATTAACTCTCAATTAGGCCAGTCTTATGTTATTTAGGTGTATGTACATCTACATTGGAATTCGAGCTTCGTGATTCTCAAATCATGAAATTCGTGCCCACTATGTTTATGACTTGTGACAGATGGCTGTTGTTGAGGCATGTCTTGGGCAAACAAAAATTGACCCCCAGAAGATAGATTGCAATATCATACAAGCGTCTCCTCTAAGGTGCTCTCTAGTAAACATGATATTGTACCAATTTCTTGATATCTGTGTTCCAATATTCAAAAGTCATTCTATAATTTCTCAGAGATTTTAATGGGACATGATATAATGTTGTTACAGTTTTGGAAAAGATCATATGAAAATTGCAAAAGGACAACATACGGATGAGATAATGATTGGAAAATGCAAGTGCAATTAAAACAGTAAGTGGAACGTCAAGTGCAAGAACACGTGCAACAACGGGAATTGGAGGGTAATGCTCGTGAAGAAGCTTGAGAGAGGGAGTTGCAACGAAAGATAAACCACATTAACTCAATGTTAAAGAAGTTTAACAATCCCCCACCCCCTTCTATGGGATAGTTGGATACTATCATATCATTTTGAATACTTAGATTTGATAATCTAATTTCGTCTTGAATGTTGTGAATGGCTTGATTTGAATACGCAATTTTTGTGATGTGAATGATGACTTTCCGTTAAATATATGATTAGTTCTAAATGGTCCTTTTTATTAATTGGTTTCTTTTTGAGCTATGTCTTATTTTGAAGATATTGCGGGACAACTGTTTCCGACAGAAATGTGACCCTTTACCGACTATAGTTTACCAACGACTTTCTGACTGAAAGAAAACCGACGACTTTCCGACAGAAAGAATATCGATGGATTTCCGACAGAAATTTTACCAACGGAGTTTCCGACACATGTTTTCTGTCGGTATTTCTGACAGATTTCCGATGGATATCAATTACTGACCAAGAATCACCGACTCTTTTACCGTCACAAGTCCGTCGAAAACTACTTATACCGACGGATTTCCGACAGAAATGACCGTCGGTAATGACCAGCTGTGTAGTAGTAAGGTCTGTCCATGCTCAACAGGATAATGCTCATTGTATTCATATGCTTTATGTTTATTGATATAATTCACCCATTTCATCAAAATAAATAAATAAATAAATAAATCTTACCCAAGAGCAAAATTAATTTAAGTTGACCATATTTTCATTTAGATTATTATTACGGAACATGCATATGTTTATTGATGGAACGTGGCATATATGAATAAGAAGTGAGGCACCAAGACCTTTTTTATATCATTAGAGGATGCTTCATCACATATCCCATTATCAACTATTGAACTTTGATCGCTCAGTTTCTTGATTTGAAATGATTATTAGTATCATTTTTGGATATTTAGTTTAGGTTCCAAAGAGTGTCGCTTACGAAAGTTTCCTTATACAGACCTTGGATTAAATTTCCTAGAGTTATGTTACTAGTTCGACCAGGCGGAATAAGGAGATGAAGATCGAGTTTTCCCTCTAATGACGCTCGATTTATACATATATTCTATAGCGTTATTTGTTAGTTTTATAATGTTTCTTGTGGACTTTCGATACTTAAAAGCATGAAAATATATTTCAGGTTCACTCAAGGAAGGATCTTAGAAGAATGCAAAGATAGTTAGTATATCGTAAAGAAATGCAAAGTCTTGGAATGTCATACAAAATAAAGTGTAGAAGCCTAAAAGAGCACCGTTCTTCTATAAAAGTACGCCGGTTACGGGATCTATATTCAATCTCATAATCCGAGTCAGCATCAAAAGTACGGCGTTATACCAAGTATGCCGGTCTTCAGTTTAATCATGAACCTTTGGCGCCAAGAAAAGTTATGAAGCCCGCCGGTTTTATCCCCAAGTCTGCCGGTACCGTTGTTGAAGCCCGCCGATCTTTTCTACAAGTGCGGCGTACTTCAGAAACTGACCAGTCACATTAAGCCTATAAATAGCACCCTAATCCACCACAATCCACACAACTACGATTCCAACTTGTCTCTGTGTTCGTTTACATCATATCTCAGTCACTAACACCAATTGTAGTGGTTTGTGTGAAGAATAATCTTGGGTATACATTGAAGTACAATTTTTGGTATTGGTATAATCGATCACTAGTAACGGTAGTGCAATCATTGTATCCAATTCCAGGTTGTATGTTTCCTATTACATTTCGTTTTGCTATATAATAAAGTGGATTTGGCTATGATATGATCTTATTCAACTTCTTGTTTATGTTAAGACCTTGATGTGCTTAAAACTCGTTCACATTGTTTATCACCTCTGGTTATATGTATTAATTGTTAAAGATAGAAAGAACCGTTTGGTATTATATAATTGTCGAAGTATGTCTAGGTGCTTTGATCAATTTGTTGAAAAAATCCGCTCTTGTTAAGTAATAAACAACTGAGTTTCTAGTGTTGCAATTATCCATGTGAACTTGTGAAAACATGTTTGCTTGATAAAAAACATAAGTCTTGAATCAACAGGTTAATTTGTAAAAACGTCATTTTCACGAAAATTACTATCCGTGAATTGAACTTGCTGTCACAATTGAGATCATTGTCATTTTCCTGCCACTGAGTTATAGACGCTATCCAAGTAAACATGCTGTCTCCATATTTGAATCCTTTTCTAAGTATTCGTTATTTGCACAATTTGCTTATTATCATTCTAAACCAATCTAAGTAGTTTCATGTGATAACTAGAATAAAATAGTCCCTGTGGAATGACATGGTCTTACCAATAAACCTTACTACAAAACGAGGGTTATACTTTTACCCGTGTGTTTTGAAACTAAGAAAAAGGGTAGAACTAATTATTATAAATTTAAAGCTTTCTACACATATCACCCACCTTGGAGGACGCGTCATCCTTACTATGGCTCGAGCATTCGACGACGTGTCTTCAACCATATAAAATGAGGACTTGGTCTTGGGGACGACTGACTTGTGGAGTGTGTGTTTTGGTGTTTGTGTATGTGTGTGTTTTGGTGGAATATATTTATATTTAAGTGGAGTATGTTAATTTGGTGGTGATGTTAGTTGTCTTCTTACCCTAAGTTGGTGGTGACGTTAGTTGTAGAGAAAGAAAACTCATGTGCCACTAGGGCGTCGGACTGCCGGTGGTGAATGTGGTCTCAGGTTGTCCTTATTTTATCTAGCATTTACCGAAAATGAAACGATCATAACAGAAAACAGGTTCAACTAATAGTACATACTGATGCTATCAAATCCGCGTTATCGTCAAGGTGCTGAGTTGGTCGTCTGGTTAATGCAAACCTTGACTTTTGGGTCTTCGGTTAGCAGTTGCTGAAAAGACTAAGAAGGACTGTTAGAGGGTCCCGGGCTGAGCTCGGGGAAACCTCCTCTGACAATCAAATCAATATTAAGCATATAGAGTTTATGTATATGAATGTAATAGAGATTAAGTGGAATTGTTGTCCTTTACATCATCTGACCACAACATTTATATAGGGAGATAAATGTAATATACAATGTATCAAGTTGATAAAGGATAAGATACTTGACTCATACTTGTAGATATAAAGGAATATATGGAATGATTGCTTATCTTATGCATTATCCCAATCTAAACAATATATATTGAGTATCTTTTTATGGATACTGTTTCATGTTATAAGATCCGGTTCATCTACATATTTACTTGTAAAGTAATTCAACCTCTTTTAGAGGTTTGTATGCGCCCATGTATGTAGTGCAACTTATTGTATTCCAACTTGGATGTTTTCTTCCAATTGTATCATTAAGTGGTGTAGTGATTGTATCATTAAGTAGTAGGTCATGGGTAACTCCATTACATATATACCGATCACATATATGACACCGATCATATGACTTTTGAGTGTTTGTTAAGTTGCACATGGAACAACATCAATCGTTTTCCGAAAATTTAGTCGATGTGAAATATATACGGACGATTTCTCCCTATGCCAAGAGCCCATGAATATGCATGTTTCATGTTGGAATAGCTAGTTACTTGCTATAAAAACTATGTTTTCGGTAACAAGTTTAACTTACCATAATATCAGAACATGTTCTATGTACATCTACATATAATACATGCATATTAGTTGATTACGATTCTAATATCACTAATACAAATACCATACATGAAGCCAGTGGCGGACGCAGACATCGGTTACAGGGTATACACTTTAAAGAATACCGGAAATTTTCTTTTCCGAAGTCTAGCATAACCTACCCAGTAGGCCTCTTTTATTGGTCTCGCCTGACCAGTGATGAAAATATTACAACTAAGGGATGAACTTTGTTTGGTGATTTTGTTTTCTGTTTATCGAGGTTAGGACCCGGCATGCGTTGTGTTACGTCCTTCATTTTCATTTTCGTCTTCAGGCTTTGTTGCTGGTTGTTTATATGCGCATAACTGAATCCAACAGAAGACATAATTATTGATTGATTTAATTCGCTATGTTTTAGTACTTGCAAAATCTAAGAGTTGAGAACATGGTATTTATAGAGGAGGTGATACTCACACCACATTTTTTGATGAATACACCACAATCTATGCATTACAGTATTGTACAGTACAAGCTGTAATGCACAGATTGTGGTGGATTCATAAAAAATGTGATGTGAGTATCAATTCCTTATTTATAGGGAGAAAGATCTAAAGGGCCAATGGTTATCACAATCGATGGGCTGATTGCTAAATCTATCCACTTTAGTATTTAAAGTTTTCTATAGAAAAAAGGGTTAACAGTAACACTATAAAAGAGACTAAACCGTTAAAAAGAAAAAAGTTCAACCTACTTTAATTTGAGTATTAATACTAGACTTTTCTATTCTTTGTTGTATTGTATCATATCTAGAAGGTTATGGACTTATGGTGGTGTTTGTTTATTAAAAAGTTCTGAATCTGAATCTAAACCTGAGGCGTAAATGTTTGAATCTAAATTAAATTATATTGTTTATTTATTTATTTATTTTTTAAAACTGGCCGTTATGGTGCCCTTCACCACCCACGGTGAGGTACAACCATGCATGATGTCTATAAGACTGGGCGTAATGGTGCCCTTCACCACCCACGGTGAGGTACCACCATGCGTGAAAGACTATGATGCCTCATCATCACCGGGCATGGAAGAGGGGAAATCGAGTTGGTAAGGTGGTGCAGGCCACCTAACGAAAACATTTTTTTTTTCATTTTTGTGTTGTTGTGTGGGGGTTGTATTTGGGAAGTATGTTTGTTTAAACTAGGGTTTTAATGTGTTTAGTTAGGTGATGATCATCGCGCCTATTAGTTGATGGGTTAGATGATGTGCTGAAAAATGATGTAACATTGAAGTGAAGGTGATCAGTTAAGTGACCATTACACCCGACTAAGTGTAAAACAATGGATAATCATAATATGGCAAAGTCGGTAGAATGAATATGTTTATTGACTGAACGTGGCACTGATATATAGATAAGAACTGAGGCACCAAGATCTTTTTCATATCATTAGAGGATGGTCCATCAAGATTCCACATATTCCCTTATCAACCATTGTCTTTCGATCACTCACTTTCTTGATTTGAAATTATTATCATTATCAGTTTTGGATATTTAGTTTCGGTTCCAAAAACATTTGCTTATGGAAGTTGCCTTATAAAGTAACTTGGATCAAATTTCCTAGAGTTATATAAGGTGCTAGTTAACTGAAAGTGAAACGAGCATATATAGAAAACAGGTTTAACTGATAGTACATACCGATCACACATATGACATCGATCATTTGACTTTTGATTGTTTGTTAAATTTATCAATCGTTTTCCGAAAATTCAGTCGATGTAATTATAAGGACGATTTCTCCCTATGCCAAGAGACCATGAACATGCATGTTTCTTGTTGTAATAGCTACTTACTTGCTATAAAAACTTTAGAGTATCAACTATCACTACATATATTATAAAGCTTTGTAAGTGATTCATGTCATCACATATCATTAATTAATAAACTTTTTGATTCAAAATATGTTACAACTTACAACTTACAAATGTTTCATATTACACATGCATTAATTATGTTTAGTCTATTAAAAGGTTTAAGAACTAAGACATTTTCATAATACATAAATATGAAATGAGTTTTCACTATGGTTGAAATAAAATATAAACGTTTTCAAGTTTTTTAAAGTTTTTCGTAAACTTCTTATAATGAATAATGTTTATGTCTTTAATACAAACAACCTGCCTAATTTTAGGTCTTCAAGTTGAAAACGCAATGAGGGTCAACATTTAAAGAGCACCTCTGCCTACCTTTATTTATAAAAGGTTTTCAATGAGAAATCTGCACGTAGTTTTTTTCGATGGGTCTCATGAGAAATCATCTGTTTTCTAGATGGGTCTCATGAGAAATCAGAACCTTGTTTTTCTTAAAACCATATATGTTTTAATTTTTTAATTTTTTTATTTTTTGAATATGGGTTTTATTAAGAAAATATTGATAACAGAGGAATTAAGCCTGAACATATCGGCAACGGAGCAACAGCACAAACTATGGGTATCATGAGACCCATCTACAAAACAATCGAGAACAAAAGTAATATATATTGATCAGCTAGTTATACTTAACCTTGAAATTTTGTGATTATGTGATCATGTATTCAACTGCTACAGTAACATGTTAATGCAATGAAATTTTGTAACGTAAAACTTCTGATGCAAATTTGCAACCGTTTTGGAATACCAACCGATTATCAACGACGTAGAAAATGGTTGAAAATTCGTTGCAAAAAATAACCTATTTTCTTTATTATTAAATTAGACGACACGAGTATCCTTGCATAACACTAAAATTTTATAGCAGCAAACAATTATAGATACCGTTGTTAAGTGTTCCTTGTAATGTATATGCATACAATGTAAAAAAATCAATGTGTAATTGAAAAGGTTTGTAACATGCGATCAATTATAAAAACACTTATTTCAAAACAGTAATTGCAATAATAATATTTGTTTTTTTTGGGTAAAGGGCCATCATCCGATAAAATATATTACTCCAAAAAAATCAAATAAGTACATTAGAATGTAATTGAAGTACCACATTTATCTCAAGCTACCGCTTAAACTACCACTAGATCATTTACGACAGACAATAAATGAGCAACTAGCTTCCAACAACTAGAACAACCAATAAACTAAATAATATATCTATACATTATATATAAGAGGAGACATGGCACGTCATAATGTCACTTGGCATCCCATAATGCCATGTCATAATTCCATGTCATCATAGAATTTATGTAGCATTTTTTTAATGACATGTGGCATTTTTTTTTAAATCTATGTACAATTTTAAATTTTTTAATTTTAAAATTCAGTTTTAACATCACATTTAATTCAATGCCATCACATTTAGTCCACCAAAATCCGAAATATCCGAAATTAATTAGTACAAAAAATCAGTGGAGAGGATCGAACCTGGGTGGTTTGTAGAATTAACACATTTGATAACCAATAGACCAACACCTTTTTTGTTTTATATTTTGCAACACCTAATCTATAAACCTTCTGCGATTAATGATTTTTGCTAATACGGATTATGCATAATTTAGCCTAATATAGACGATTCATTCATTTAGAACCCTAATATCGATTCCACAGGTCGATTCTCTCTATCTCTCTCTATTTTTTTTCTTCTGAAAATCCTAATATGTTGAAGTTCACACAATAAATGTTTTGTTTTTACGTTTAAGCAGATTAAGCTATTAGTTTTTTTTGAAGAATTCTCAGAAGGACCCATCATCATCTAATGACATCCTTCTTTATCAATGTGAAAGTTTCCCTTCGTGTGGCCATTATATGGCTTTTTCAATAAGAGTCATGACATGCTAAATGCCTATACTGTAATTCTTATCAGGTAAATGCGGACTTTGCTACTAAATTCAAGCACGTACAACTGCTGCTAAAAAGAAAGATTCAAGTTCTGAATCTGATTCAGATGTTCTGGAGAGGTAATATTTTGTTACTTTTATTTTGTAAAGGTTTATGTTTGTCTAATTAGGCTGTTTACTAATTTAGTCTATTTTGGCTGTTTACTAATTTATGTTAATATACAAGAGGAAGCCAAGCATGCTGCACAGAAGCCAACACCAGCTCTTGCTAAGAACGAAAACAAAGCAGACAGTTCTTCTAAAGAGATTTCTAAAGATGATAGTGATTCCGGGAAAGTGGTATTGTAAATTTTACTCGATATTTGATTTTTAACAGCAGTTCAGTTTATATTTTGCATGAGTTTCATGGTGACCATGATTGTGATAGAAGGCCGTTTTGGAGGTGCTAGGAAAGAAGGTCGTTTTGGAGGTTTTTAGGATCGTTTATTTTGGCAGAGCCCAACAAGTGTAGATTAGATAGAATGTGTTGAAGTCGTTCATCATAGACGTATATGTCTTGTAGAGATAAGCTTGTAAGACTACTGAATCCATTAAATGTTGATGGAGGGCTAACATAACAACCATCGAGATAGAGGTCAGTTAGATGACAGAATAAAAAGAGAGATTAGGGTAGACTTGATAAAGACCTCAAGGATAAACAAGTGGAATAAATAGAGAAATGGTGGCACAAAATAGGTTTCTCTATCTCTTTTTTATATCGTTCTCCCATTAAAGCGAGTTTACAACTGATAATTACCAAAAACATCCTATTTTAAGGTTAAAAACCAGGCCAGAAACAAGACAGTAAATTCTAAACACCCTTGATTCCTCCTTCGGAAAGATATGTTTTTTGGATATTCTATCAGTATCAACAACACGTAGAACATGTAGAGACGGCAGTGGATATTATGCGCCGGGTACTCCTCTCGTTATGCCTTTTTATTTACTTCAGTTGCAATTTTTGTGTCCTTGATTTTTAGTAAATATATGATTGTATGTCTTTTTTATTCTAAATTATTCGTGTCATTCTTATTCATCTTTCAAGTCAATTGCATGACTGAAATATTGTTTGATGTAATTAGCCACAAATAAAAGAAGGTTTGAGAAGTAGCATTAAATGTTTAGTAAGCTACGTGTTTTCTGTTTCAACTAATCCTTTGTAAATTTATATGTTATAGACTATCCAAAGGGAAAGGGAAGAAGAAATTGCTAGAACATTGAAATTTTTTATTCACCAATATGTTCAAGGTGATGAAGAAGAATTTTTGCATCGTGCTGAGTCTGAGGCAGAATGACTTTCTGTTGGAATCACTCCTAAACCTAATTCAAGTGTTAGTGACTCAAATGTAATAGTTAGCTTGATATGGCCTTTATGTTAGTAATTAGCCTTAGGCTTATGTAGAAGGCCCATAAGCCTAGGCCTAGTCCAATAAGGAAAAGGAAGGGACTAGGAGTGTTGCCCTAGCTCCCTCTCCTATAAATACCTCTTGTAAACCCTCACTTGAGGGTTGGTTGTTCAATTTATTCTCTCATTCATACCTTACGCCTAACCATTCATATTAACGTGTGTGTGTGTGTGTGAATATTGTTCATCCGATTATTCTTCTTCATCTATTTCTTCTATTGATACTTGTGTTGCATATTTGGGAACCTAACAGTGGTATCAATCGCCAAATAGTTGGGTGAACGTATTGTTTTTGAAGTGGGTTTTGGTCCTACGCATAAGACATACGGTTCGAAGTTGATACTTTGGTTCGCTTAAAAACACATTTTTTACACTTTTTAATCTAAGATTCTTGTACTTTCAACGTTTTAAGGTGTTAAAATAACTGTTTTTGGTAAAAAGTTTCAAACTTTACACGTGGATCATTGTTTTCTAGCTTGGTTTTGTACGTGGGTTTCTGTCTACGTGTAACGTGTTTTTTAAGCTTTGGTTCATCAAGTTTCACACTTTTGCGTTATTTTGGTGATATTGAAGCTATTTCATCACTAAAATCTGGTTTGGAAACATCGGTTGGAAGAAATCATTTTTGGCTAAATCTTACGCGTAAGTGAAACCCTAAACTTACGCGTAACGTGTCCTTGGTTTGATCTTCAGTTTTCGTGGTTTACTCCGTGTTTTCTTGCTTGGATAAGCCTGAGAATACGTCGACTTTTGATATCTTTTGCACTGTGATAGTGTAAAAGATCATTTGGGCAAAAACCCTAAAATTACGCATAAGCATAAGCTTACGCGTAGAAATTTTTACGCCTAAGATTCATCTTACGCCTAAGCTCTGTCTTACGCATAAGGTAATCCTACGCCTAAGTTTTCTACGCCTAACTTTTTGTTTACGCATAACTTTAGCGTTTTATCCTTACTTACGCGTAAGCTAATCCTACGCATAACTCTTATTGTTACGCGTAACTTTGGTGTTTTTACGCATAAGTAGCACTTGGCTTTATTGTGATTTCTACGCCTAAGGACTCTTCATCAACAAAGGTTCATTCGACTACAAAGATCCATTTAACAACACAAGTTTTTCAACATGTCACAACCACCATACTTTAACTATTTTCCTTACACTTATAATCAACAACAACAACAACAACTAAGTCCACAACATCAACAATTTAATCATCAACAACAAATTTATCAACAACAATTTAATCAAAAACATACTCCACAACTTGGTGCAATTCCAACACAAATGGTTCAACCATCACTTACTCTTCAAGTACAACCTTACACAAACTTTTACAATCAACATCCATCCAGGAATACTATGAAGGAACCGGCATGGTTTGGCAAGATGTGTGAAGCCTTGAGTAGCCAACAATCAATTCATGAAGTTGGCTCACTTGATAGACCTCCAATGCTCACTCCCGGTAATTATGATCAATGGGTGATTCGGTTCTTTAGGTTTTGTGATCTAAAGAAGCCACATGGAAAGTTTTTAAAGAAGGTCATTATGGAATGTCCATTTCAGATGCCCTTGTCGTTACACCGGAGATCCTAATCTGCTCCACCAAGAGATGATGTCACCAACATTGCAACTATTGCAGATCTCACGGGTGATCAACTTCTACACTTTGAAGCCGACGAACTTGCAATGCAATACATCCTTTTAGGATTACCCAATCCAATCCTTCGAAGTGTTGATTCTCAAAAGATTGCAAAAGCAATGTGGGAACAGATTCATCTTCTTATACAAGGCACAACACTCAATCAGGAAGACATGGAATCCAAAATCTACTTGGCTTATGAACACTTCATGATTGAACCAGGAGAGACATTAGAATCTTATCATCATCGCTTTTCAGACATCATTAATGATTTGGACAAACACAACATCATCATGCCACGCATTGCTGTCAACACTAAGTTCCTAAGCTGTCTTGGTCCGGAATGGGAGAAGTATGTCATTTTTCTCCGTCAAGCTAAGAATCTTCATCAAGATACATACGGATTGTTGTACGACTATCTGAAGCCTCACCAAAAAGAAGTTGATAAGGAAAGGATTCTCCGTGGTCAAACTGTTTCACCATCACTTCCGGACAATCAAAAACTTGCTTTGTGGGCTCAAACTAACATTCCTCCTCAACAAGCTCCTCAACCCGCTCCTCAAAAAACTGCAACCATCACACCTTATGATCCGTCACAGAAACAACCTCAACAAAATCAATTGGTTCCATACAACAACACCACTGCTCAAGCTCTTTACAGTGAAGCTGATGAGAACTCAAATGCCTTTGATGAATTGCAACAAGGATTTGTTATGATTGCTAAAGCATTTGGCCGTTATACAAACAAATCCAACAATCGCATTCGTTCTTCATCTAATACAAGGAATCAGGCTGTTGTGAACAATGGACGCGTTGAAGTTCAAAACCGTGGTTATGGTCGTCAGATGGGAGGAGGTCAAGGGTTAAATGCTATGGGAAGGAATCACATGGGTGCTCCGCAACAGCAAAGGGCTCAAGTGGTTGAACAGGGAAATGCTCAGAATGGGGTTAATGGTCTTCGATGCTATAACTTTAATGAGAAGGGTCATCTGGCTAATGCATGTCCTAAACCGAGGACAAGAGGCGTGCTTATTTCAAAGAGGCTTTGCTCTTGGCTCTTAAGGATGAAGCTGGTGGAACTCTTACCAACAAGGAACAGAGCTTTATGGCAGATGCAGATTCTGATGATGATATGGAGGACTTGCAGGCTAATGTAGCAGTGATGTTGATGGCACAAATGCAAGCTCTACACATGAGTGACACAGGCCCAGTGTATGACACTGATGGCTTGTCTCAGGTACCTGAACAAACAATTATCATTAATAATCTGATATCTCCGCCATTTTCTCCATCCGACAATGATCAAAGTGTTCAACATGAGTCTTTCCACAGGACGATACAGATGTGGATACTGGTCGTACAATGGAGGTTAATGAGGATGCGTCGATTAAGACTGGTTCTACATCACATGTTCCACTTGTGAGTGATTCAATGGGAACAATAGATGTTGGTTCTACTCCCATAGTTGAGAAAATTGGTAAGCTTGAAAAACTAATTATTGATGGGAAAGCTACTCTTGTGGATGATGATGGTCAACCTATTCCGTCTACCTCTTCTACTAAGAGAGCTAACCCTTTTTCTACAGTGGGAGAGATTGAGGTGTCTGATTCTGAAGATGAGGTTGTTGCTAACCCATTTGATGAGTCTGCTAATATATTTGGTGGTGGCCAAGAGTTTGAAGATGAGTATGATGACTATGACTTCGATGACTATGCAAAACAGGTTCGTGATCTTCACGGGAATTTGGATGCCTTTAATGCCATGTATGGCACAAAGTTTCAAGGTCCTAGGAAGTAATCTTATTTCGTTGTGTCATTTGTTATCATTTGAGTAGTGGTTTTGTTTTCTTGTTTAGAAATTAGGAAGTATCTTGTTATGTAAGCTCTATGCCTATGTAACGGGCTGATATATGGGATTTCACTCATATACATTGTACTTAAACGTTTATTTGGTTAATATATTTACCAGGGTGCAGGATTACTCCCCTTTACCCAAAAAAAAACATGAGTCTTCCACATCTCATTCCTATGATTATCAAATAGATCCCGTAGTTATATTTGATGATCAAGATAACCTTATGGTTAATATTGATAATCAAGTTGACTCGTTCATTATATTTGAGGATCTAAATAATGATCATGTTGAGAATCACGTTGAACAAGATGAGCTTTTGTCTGACAGAGAAACTGAGCTCTTAACCTTAATTAAAGACCAACATTCTCGTTTGGAAATTTGCACGAAATTAAAAAAGAAAAATGCACTGTTAACCAGGGATAATGAATGCTTAATTCGACAACTCAACTTTTTCAAAACTCAAGAAAACCGTGAAAAAGGTTTTGAAGCCGCTTTTGCCAAATCACACCAAAATGAAAAATCTTTGGAACGACAGATTCGTGATCTAGCCGCTTCGAAGAATGCTTTGTTGTCTCAAATAGAACAAATGAAACATGAACATAAACAACAAATTAACGCTCTTACTTTGGAAACTCAAAAAGCCAAGGTTGAGTTGTTAACTTGTCAAAAACAGTTCTCTGAGTACAAGAAGCATTCAACGAAATGAATAGATGACTATCTTGAGGAAATTGTTGACTTACAAAACAAAATCAAAGAGTTTAAAACTGTTGTTTATAAACATTGTGAATCAATCACAACGATTCAAAAGTTTTCTTTCAAACCAAATCCAAATGGATATGGACCGAATCTTGCCGATTATAAACCTAAGTTTTCACACAGAGCATTCAAACCAAATCCTGAAGTTTACAGTGCAGAACATAGAATTGATGATTCAATTATTACTGTTGTTGAATATAATAGGATGGAGGAATTAGATGCTGATGACGAGAGTCGGTCAAAAATGGAAAATGTCGTTTATAACAAACCATTTAACTATTCAAAAGCCGTAACTTTTGTCACACAACAAGATACTTCTAACAAACCTTTGGTTATCACACCAGTTTTCGAAGTCAGTCCTCAACCAAAAGGTGCACAAATTAATGGTCCTTTACCTTCACTTAGTGAAGTAAAAACTAATGCCGAAAGTTGTCGCGTTATCAAATACTTTGACACTTTCTTATCTGACCTCAAAATTTTGGAACGTGAGATTGAATTTCATTCTTAAATAAAAGTTTAACATTTTCAATCTCCAATGGCGCGAGAACATAGAGATATTCTTCAGAAAAGAATTTTACCCCATGTCAAAAATTTGAAAAATTGTGCACTATATTAGGAAAGGGATTTTCACAAGGAACTTGGTCTCATGAAAACAGTTTTCGAGAAAACAGAAACATCGATTTCCAATACTAAACGTAAAAAGAAACTATTGAGAAAAGATGTTGATCGACTCTTGGAAGATGTTATCTGTGCTGATATCCATAATGCTGTGTTATTACATTCTTTGCCATATGCATCTGATCATATCTCTGCTGATTATGTTGATTCTGTTGATAATGTTGTGAATACTGATATGGTGCATCAGATCGAGTATTTAAAAGTTGAAAATGAACGATTGTCAAATGAACTTTCAAATGCAAAACGTCGTCTTCAATGGTGTCAAAAAGATATTCACAATCAACAACTTGCTTTTCAAAACAAAATCGCCCAGTTGCGTTCAAACAATGTTAATCCAAAACTTGAGCAACTGGATGATCAAAACGTGTCTGTTAAGTGTCAAATCTCAAAATATGAACAAGAACTTGCAAAAGTTAAAAAGGAACATGGTGTCATATCTGATTTACTCAAACAGACTCGTGATGAAGCATCAAACGAACTTGATCATTATCTTGCACACACTAAAGAAGTCATGAATTTTGCTGGAAATCTTCGTTCTGAAAATCAAGATTTGGTGCACACTATCATTAAGTTAAGGGAAATGTTAGGAAAGTATGAACCAGTTCAGCCTAGCATCATTAAGAGAGTTGCACCTGTAACACTTAGCAATCATGTCCCCAGAATACCTACAACAAAAACACAAGTTACTAATGTGCTTCCCTCTACTGAAACAGGACTAGTTGCCTCTTTTCCAAATGTCCGCACTTCACAGCCTAGGAGCAATACAAGGAAGAATAGGAAGTTGCGACCTAAGAAAAGACAAATAAAGAATGTTGAAGTAGAAGAACACCGTAGGACTTTGAATAAGACTTCAGTTGCACCCACTTTAGATATTGTGTCTGGCAAATGTAATGGAAAAAGTGTTGTAACTAATGCTGAACCTTTAAGTACTTTTGATATTCAGTCTGATGCTTCTTGTGTTATATGTCGTAAAAGTATGCGTTCTGATTGTCATGATAAATGTGTTGCTAAGGCTATCTTGTCTCGTTTACGGAATCCTAAGATCCGGAATATCTCTAGGCCCACTACTGCTTCTAAGTCTGTGCTTGGTAAACCGCCCTCTTTAGATTCTAAGAAACGCATTGTTGTCCCTGTAGCTCCTAAATCACCTCCAAGGAATGTATTACCACCTAGTGCATTCACTAAGACTAAAGCTAAGACTAGTTGGAGATGGCAGAAATGGATACAT
Organism: Chrysanthemum makinoi; assembly: GCA_910596185.1. Taxonomy (NCBI): domain Eukaryota; kingdom Viridiplantae; phylum Streptophyta; class Magnoliopsida; order Asterales; family Asteraceae; genus Chrysanthemum; species Chrysanthemum makinoi. The sequence goes on from OU343222.1 coordinate 343,240,558, forward strand.
AATACACTAGGATTTAAATGGATGCCTAAAGTTATTGATGTGTGTATTTCTACTATAACTGCTTTGGAACCCTCTAGCACTTCGGGTTCCACATCTACTTCTATTCCATCTGTGTCGCCTGTGTGTAATGCAGGTGATACAGATCATCCCTTGGATTGTTGATAGCGGATGTTCCCGACACATGACAGGCAATCTTAAACTGTTATCAAACTTTGTTTCAAAGTTCATTGGCACTGTCCGATTCGGGAATGATCACTTCGCAGCTATCATGGGCTACGGAGATTACATTAATGGAAACATCGAAATTAGCAGGGTTTATTATGTGGAAGGCCTCGGTCACAATCTCTTTTCTGTTGGTTAATTCTGTGATGGAGATTTGGAAGTTGCATTTCGGGAGAAAACTTGTTTCATTCGTGATCTACAAGGAAACGATCTCATGTCTGACTCTCGCAATTCTAGTCTCTACACCATCTCAATGCAAGATATGGTTGCTTCATCTCCCATTTGTGTTGGGAATAATCTGTTACCACGGATGGTTGTGGTTTACACTGCATGGATTAATACTAGCAGTGGAAACGTATTCCCACTGCAAGTTCTTCATTACCAGTGCAATCAGTTTATGATAAGGTTAAACGCGACTAGATAAGTATAGAATAGATCTTGTGTTTATTCTATTATGTTAGCTTTATACTTATCTTGTAAAGGACTCCTTATTGTATAAAAGGAGATCCTAGGTCATTGTCTTACATATGTATAACACTACAATATTACCTACGAAAGCTTCAAGGTGTAACCCTAGTGATAAGTTAAGATCACTCGTATTATTCATTAATAATATTGGAGCTTGAGTTTTGTGTTAACTTGTGTTTATTCTCATATATCATATAATTCGTCTTCTAAGTATTACTTAAGTAAATTCCGCTTGCTTAATAATATCATACAAAATATCATTGACACAAGGAGAGTGTCCAAGATCCATCAAGTGGTATCAGAGTGAAGGTTCTGATATTTTGTTTTAGAAGATCCAAAGAATTAGCTTGACTCACTCACTCAATTCAATGGAAATGGAAAACAACTAATCAAACTCTTCTTCTACACCTAGACTCCCTAAGCTTAAGCTTAATGAGTTTGAGATGTGGAGGATACTAATTGAGCAATACTTCCTCATACAGGACTATGCTCTATGGGAGATCATTCAACTTGGTGATTCTTTCAAGTCTGTAACCACTACTTCCAAAGTTGGTGACACAGATGTTGTGAAAGTTTCTGTGCCTGAATCAAATTCTGAAAAAGCTCAAAAGAAGAATGATCTTAAAGCTAGAAGTTTGTTGCTGATGACTCTTCCTAGAGACCAGATTATTGCATTCAGCAAATTCAAGACTGCTAAAGAACTGTTTGAAGAGATTTGCTCAGTGTTTGGTGGTAATGATGCTACAAAGAAGACTCAGAAGACATTGTTAAAGCAAAGTTATGAAAACTTCTCTGCTTCAAGCAATGACTCACTTGATAGCATTTTCACCAAACTTCAGAAGATTGTTACACAGCTAACTGTGTTTGGCATTGAGGTAGAAAAGGAAGACCTCAATTTGAAGTTTCTAAGAAGTTTGCCTTTAGAGTTTCAAACCAATGTTACTGTCTAGGAAAACAAATCAGACATAGAAACAATGAAGCTCAATGATCTTTACAACAACTTCAAACTTATTGAGCAAAGGTTGAAGAAGGCAGGGAAACTTGGTACAAGCTCTAGTAGCTTGGCATTGTTGTCAAATTCTGTTGACAGTGATGATTCTGAAGATGAAAGTGATGATGATATTGCCACTGTAGGTTGTAAAGTTTCCACTGGCAATGTGAATATTGCCACTGCAGGATCAAAGAAGAAGGTTGCTAGTATTGGAGATCCTACCTTTTATGCTTTTATCTCCACACAAGTTGATGGCTCTCTCTTAACTCATGAAGACATAGAGCAAATCGATGAAGATGACTTGGAGGAGATGGATATCAAATGGAAGATAGCTCTTCTTAGCATGAGGGCTAAGAAATTCTACAGGAAGACTGGCAAGCCTATCCACATTAATGGTGATGATACTGCAGGCTTTGATAAGAAAAAAGTGGAGTGCTTTAACTGCCACAAGTTTGGACATTTTGCTAGAGAATGTAGAAGACCAAAGACCAAGGACAACAGGTCTACATGGTACAAGAAAAAGAAGGGACCAACTGTGGAAGAACCAAAGGCAATGTTGGCTATTGATGGTGTGAGCTATGATTGGAGTTTCATGGCTGATGATCTTGAAGAAGAACACACAGATGCTGCTCTTGTTTCTGCTGAAGTTGCTCTTATGGCTTTCTCTGACTTTGAGGTACAAAACTCTGAATGTTGCTCTAAAACATGTAGGGCTGTTAGAGAAGTTGAAAGACTTAATGATTTATACTCTAATCATAGACAAGAGTTATACACTGCTAATTACACTGTGTCTAATCTTAGGAGAGCCATGGCAGTTTTAGAAAAACAAATAGAGCACTTTCAAGAAAATGAATCAAAATATAGTGATGATATGATTCTTCTTAGAAAAGAGTTAGATCATACAAAATATGAGAATGATGCATACCAAATAGAGCTTGAAAAGCTTCAAAAGAAAACTGAAAATATCAATTTAACTCTAGACACATGTTATCATCAGTCTAAGTCAATTGATAAAATTTGGAATGCTCAAGTATTTAATAAAGCTAAGTCTGGTATGGGTTATAATACAGTGCCACCACCACTAAGAGGTGTTCCATCACCTCCAGGTATAGATTTAGCTCATACAGGTTTAGAAGACTTTAAGGAACTTGAAAGAGAATATGGTCCTTTAAAGGACACAGTGGTGAAGAGTGAGGAAGAGAGTAAGCTTGATAATGATGTTTTTGAGAGTGCTAGTGACTCATCAGTTGTTGATGAGAATGTTAAAAAGAATGTAGAGACTACTATCCCAAAAGTTGTTAATACTGTTACTAAGGAACCTAGGAAACCAGTTAATAAACCTAGACCAACTGTAAGGTATGCTGAGATGTATAGGAACAAGCCTACAGCTCCTAGGGGTAACCAGAGGAGTTGGAATCATGTTAAATCTCAACAACTAGGTAGTGATTTTGTTATGAACAATAAGGCATGCTATATCTGTGGTAGTTTTGATCATTTACATGCTTATTGTGACTATCATGTTGGGAGAAGGGAAGTCTATGGGTATAAAAGGGTGGAGACTAACAGGTATCAACATAATGTACACCCTAATTCTAATTGCAAAATGGTCCCAAGAGCAGTTCAACTTAGAAGTGGCCTCAAAACACTTGCCACTGCGAAAACTGTTAACACTGCTCACCCTAAGTCACCTGTTAAAAATGCAAACACCAAAACAAGTTTTACAAAATTTGCACAAACATGAAAAAGAACCTTTCAAGCTAAAAAGGTTAATAATAACCAACAGTGGGTACCTAAAAGGAAAGCAGCAGTTACCACTGCTCATTCAAAAGTTACCACTGCAAGGGTTTTAAATAAGAAAAGGGGGGACATGGGCAATGCTGTGAAGGCCTCAGCACGTTGGGAATGGAAACCTAAAGGAAATACCTCTACAACCAATCCCAATGGTGTATCAATGACCTTTGATAGATTTAACTATATTGATACACAAGGCAGATCCAAGTCAATCATGGCTTGGGTCCCCAAAAGAAACTAACTCTTTACTCATATGTGCAGGAACATCCAAGGACAAAAAGGTCAGATCAAGGATATAAAGATAGTGGGTGTTCAAGGCATATGACTGGCAACAAGTCCTATCTTTCTGATTTTCAGCTTTGGAGGTGGAGTAAATGGAAAAGTTGCTGGTAAAGGTGTTATTAAAACTGGTAACTTGGACTTTGAACCTGTGTACTATGTAAAAGAGCTTAAGTACAATCTTTTTAGTGTGTCACAAATGTGTGACAAGATGAACAATGTTCTTTTTACCAAAGATATGTGCTTTGTTCTTTCTAAGGATTTTAAGATGCCTGATGAAAGTCAGATTCTTCTTAAAGTTCCTAGAAAAGGCAATCTCTATAGCTTTGATATGAACAACATTGTAGCTAAAGATGATTATGCTTGCTTGCTTGCAAAGGCCACAATGGATGAATCCATGTTATGGCATAGAAGACTTGGTCATGTTAACTTCAAAACCATTAACAAGATTGTCAAAGATGGTTTAGTGAGAGGTTTACCTCAGAAAAGATTTGAAAATGATCAAACTTGTGTAGCTTGTCTTAAAGGCAAACAACACAGAGCTTCTTGCAGGTCAAAGTTGGTTAACTCTATTGCTCACCCACTTCAAATGTTACATATGGACTTATTTTGTCCCACATCTGTGAGCAGCTTGAATCTTAAGAAATATTGTCTAGTGGTGACTGATGATTTTAGCAGATTTACATGGGTTTTCTTTCTTGGAAATAAGGATGAAACAACTGGCATCCTCAAGATATTTATCACAGAAGTAGAAAACCAATATGATATGAAAGTTAAAATCATTAGGTGTGACAATGGAACCAAATTCAAGAATAGAGTTATGGATGAGTTTTGCAGAGATAAAGGTATTAAAAGGGAATATAGTGTGGCTAGAACTCCTCAACAAAATGGTGTTGCTGAGAGGAGGAACAAGACACTGATAGAGGCTGCTAGAACCATGTTGGCCGATTCCAAATTGCCAATTACTTTTTGGGCTGAAGTAGTTAACACTGCATGTTATGTGCAAAACAGGGTTTTAATTGTAATGGCAAAGAACAAGACACCTTATGAATTGTTTAGGGGAAGACCACCTTACCCTTGACTTCATGAGACCATTTGGGTGTCATGTATCTATTCTCAATACCATAGATTATCTGGGCAAGTTTGATGAAAAGGCTGATGAAGGGTATTCTGTTGGGTATTCCATGGTTAGTAAAGCTTTCAGAGTATTCAACTTAAGAACCCAAAAGATTGAAGAGAATCTGCATGTTGAGTTCTTGGAAAACAAAGTCAATGTCAAAGGAACTGGTCCAGAAAGACTGTTTGATCTTGATACTCTAACAAATACTATGAGCTATGTGCCTGTTTCTACAGGAACATCTTCTTTTGATTTTGCAGGTTCAGAAGAGTTTCTTGATGATGATGAACCAAGCAAAGAGGATGCAGATGATCAAGATGAATTCAGTCTACCTCTTTGGGACTATGCAGATAATAATGATATACTGAAAACTTGAGTTGCTCATCCTTCTAGTGATTTAGAAAAAGAATGAAATAGTAATTTGAATGCTGATAATACTGAAAACAGTGGAAATTCAGATTCCACTGTTCGGCAAAGTGTTTCCACTGCAACACCAGATGTGGGAATCACCACTCCAGTTACTATGGAAGCTCAAGCCAATGATGTTGAAATTTCAAATATGCCAAGTGAGATTGCAGTTCCTCAGACTCCCCACACTTCTATTCATAAATCACATCCTCTTGAAAATGTGATTGGGAATGTCTATTCACCTGTGAATACTAGAAGACAAACAAAGTTGCCTGATGTTCATGGATTCATAAGTAAAATATATGAATCTAAAATACATGAAGGCAAGAATGAATGTCTATTTATGTGTTTTCTAACACAAATGGAGCCAAAGAATGTTTACAAGGCACTTGAAGATGAAAGTTGGGTGGAAGCAATGCAAGAAGAGCTGCTCCAATTTAAGCTTCAAAAGGTATGGGTGCTTTGTGATTTGCCTTCTGGCAAGAAGGTAATAGGTACTAAATGGGTGTTCAGAAACAAGAAAGATGAAAGGGGAATTGTTATCAGAAACAAAGCTAGGCTTGTCGCTCAAGGATATACTCAAGAGGAGGGTATTGACTATGAAGAAGTGTTTGCCCCTGTTGCAAGGATTGAAGCAATTAGGCTGTTCTTAGCCTATGCATCTTTTATGGGCTTTAAAGTCTATCAAATGGATGTAAAATGTGCTTTTCTATATGGGCAGATAGATGAGGAGGTTTATGTCTCACAACCTCCAGGCTTTGAAGACCCTGAATATCCTAACAAAGTCTACAGGGTAGTTAAAGCTTTGTATGGCTTGCATCAAGCACCAAGGAAATGGTATGAAACCTTAACTACTTATCTTCTTGCAAATGGATTTCATAAAGGCAGAGTGGATCAAACTTTGTTCATCAAGAAAGACAAGAATGATATCTTGCTTGTCCAAGTATATGTTGATGATATCATTTTTGGGTCTACAAAGACAGAGATGTGCAAAGATTTTGAGAAACTGATGAAAGAATAATTTCAGATGAGTTCTATGGGTGAACTCACATTCTTTTTGAGACTTCAAGTACTACAGAAGCCAGATGGTATTTTCATTAATCAAGATAAATATGTGGCTGAGATACTAAGGAAGTTCAAGTTTACTGATGCAAAGTCCTCCAGCACTCCTGCAGACAAGACTACACATCAACTTCTTAAGGAAAATAGTGGTGAAGCTGTTGATGTGCACATGTATAGGTCTATGATTGGTTCTTTGATGTATCTTACATCATCTAGACCAGATATTATGTTTGCTGTGTGTGCTTGTGCAAGGTTTCAAGTTACTCTCAAGTTCTCTCACTTGACTGTTGTGAAGAAGACTTTCAGATATCTTAAAGCATTTCCTACTCTGGGATTGTGGTACTCCAGAGATTCTCCTTTAGATATGGTTACTTACTCAGATAGTGACTATGCTGGAGCTAGCTTGGATAGAAAATCTACAACTGGTGGATGTCAATTTCTTGGCAACAGGTTAGTGTCATGGCAGTGCAAGAAACAAACAATGGTGGCTAATTCTTCAACTGAAGCAGAGTATATAGCTGCTGCAAGTTGCTGTGCTCAAGTTCTATGGCTTCAAAATCAACTTTTGGACTATGGGTACAATTTCATGAATACCATCATACATATTGACAATAGCAGTACCATTTGCATAATAAAGAATCCTGTTCAACACACAAAGACCAAAAATATTGAAATTAGACACCATTTCATTCGAGATTGCTATGAAAAGGGACTAATTCAAGTTGTCAAAATTCATACCGATGACAACTATGCTGATTTATTAACAAAAGGTCTTGATGTGGGAAGATTTCAGTACTTGGTAACAAGTCTTGGAATGCTTAATCCATAAATGTTTTCTTGTGTTGAGGGGAGGCTGTAGGGTAATGCAATTGTTGTATGAGTTTGTATATCAAGTTTTGATGAGGAGTTGGAGTTAAAAGGTGTATATCTGAGATACACAACAAATGGTTATTGATTCACCATGTCTAATACACATAAGAATCAACTAGTCCAGAGCAAACGGCTACTGGTAAAGACTTGACAAATCCGTTTATGGTTAATAGTTTACCAAAAACTATATGGTTATCAACTCACCATATTCTTTATGTTTAAGAGTTGGCTAGTCCATAGCAAACGGCTCATGGTAAAGACATATCAAATCCGTTGATAGCTGATAGTTTGCTAAAAACTATAATGGGAGCAGTATTGTTTTCTAATGATTTTATTTTCCACTGCTCTTTGAGATTTTTGTGACAAATTACCACTGCTAGTTCACAGTTTCCACTGACAGTGTTATTTTACCACTGTTGTTCTAGCCGTTACAACTGATTATGTCAGTAGTTTATTTTTTTACTAGCCGTTGAAAGTAACCACTGATAGTTATATATATAGGGTTAAAATTTTAAGTAAATTATCTTCTTTCTATATTATAACTACTTTCTAAAGATAATTTTACTTGCGCATCAATTCTAAACCCTAACCCTATATATCTTTTTCTCTCAATTGGCTAGTCATTCCTTCAATTCTTACTGACATAATAATATTTTTCATCAAAAGTTTCTATGGCAACTTTTAAATTTGCAGATGAGCACAACCTAGTGGCCTACCTACAAAAGTCTAACGAGAAGTGGCCCTTTTTCATCAGATTGTGGACTTTCTTCATACCACTCATATAAGGTATGCATTGCTTTAAAACCCACAATCTATATCTCTCAAATCAATCAGTTTTGGACTTCGCCATCCATAACACTTGAGATTGGAGATACACATGAACCAGTGGATGCTCTAAGAGCCACTGTAGATGGGGTAACTATTGATGTTACTGAGGCATCCTTGAGGAGAGTACTTCACTTGGATGATCTCAATGGTCTCATCACATTACCTATGTCCGAAATTCATGATACTTTATCATCCATGGGGTATGATACCACTGAAAAAAGGCTACTTTCAAAAAGAGTGGTTTTTGTCCCCAATGGAGATTTTTGATTCATACTTTGTTACATTGCCTTAGTCCTAAGAAAACATCTTATGAGCAATTTAGTTCAACCATGGCTTATCCTTTGGTTTGTCTAGTCACTGATAATATTTTCAACTGGTCCAACTATATTTTTACAAGTATGAAAGGCAATGTACAAAGTAAAACCAAATTTTTAATGTATCCAAGGTTTGTGCAAGCTGTGCTAAATGAATTTCAACTGCAACCTCATACTACTGTTTATCAAATCAGTTGCCTAAAGCCTAAAGTCTTTCAAAATTTGAATAAAGATGGCAATATGATTTTTACACCTCTCCTACCCCAAATGCTTGCTAAAATTTCATCTAAACAACACACACCCATAATTAATGTTCCCAACAATGATTATACCCCACCAGTTTCAAGAACCTATGAAAGAAGGTCTAAACAGACAACTCCTCTCATGACAACACAACAAGTTTCTGAATCTTATGGTCTAGGAACAAGCAGTGGTGGTTCTAGACTTCCACCTAGTCCTACTATGGAGGAATATGGACCTTTGCCCCATGATTCATCTCTCCGACAGGTAAACACAGTTGGAAGTGCTGAAGGCAGTGGAAACCAATTGGAATTGATGGTTTTGTGTACCAAATTAGCAAAGCAGGTTGAGTCTCTACAAAAAGGACTTGGCTACAGTAAAAGCAGCATGCCAAGGATGTTCAAATATTAAAGACAGAGATTCAGACTTTAAAGGAAGAGATGCAGAGGTTGAAAAAGCACAAGCAGACTACAAAGATGGTGATTTCATCTTCATCTTCACCTTCGATGGTGATTCACCTGATCATGATTTGGGAAATTCTTCCAAATAGGGAGGAAAACAAGTTCGAAGGGGAGGACAATTGTTTTTGAAGATGAAGGAGATACATGTAAAGGAGCAAAGGAAGCTGAAACTCATGGAGAGCAACTTGAAGAAGATCAAGACATTTTCCAAACTGCAACTGATTTTACCACAGATTTTATTTCCACTACAGAGCCAACTTTTGCCAATGCAAGTGAAGAATTTGATAAATTGAAGACAGACAAGGGTAAAGCAGTTATGGAAGATGTACAGCAACCTGAAAGTAAGATTTCAAAGAAAAGACAAGTTCAGATTGATCTTGATAGAGAACTTGCTAAGAAGATAGGAGAAGATCAAATTGCTTGAGAAAGTTCTTTGAGAAGAAAAGATTGAAAGAAATGGAAGTTGCAAGCTTTTTGGAAGCTAAAAGATTGGATAGAATGGAAGATACTGATTCAATTTCCAATGTTCAACCTACAATTATGAAAGAAAAAGCTCCAGAGTTTAGTTATGTTCCTACTAAAGAAGATATTCAGTTTCTGGTGGCTAATAATCCAGAAATCAAGAAAAAGGCAATTGACCTTGTTGCTGATGCATCCTTAAATGAGGAACAAAGAACTGCTTAGTTAAAGGATTTTATTCAAATGAAGAACAATCAAGCACTTGAAGATGTGATTAATTCAGTCAAAAAGGTTCAGAAGAAACGAAGACAACCAACCAAGGCACAAATACTTGCATATATGAAGACTTATTGTTGTCATGTTGGTAACTGGAAAAGCATCAATTTAAAGGAATGTCTGATGATCAAGTTGAAAAGGCTTACTAAAGAACTGTAAAACAAGATAAATCTTTTATTCCAATGGGTTCTGAAGAAGAAGAAAGAAGGATTCCTAGATTGAAGAGAAAGGCCAAAGTAAGTGATTCTCAAACTATTAAGAAGACTAAGGTTGATGAAGATCATACAAAGTATACTGAGAAGGAGATTCCTCTTGAGAAGTTCATCAAGAACAAATGACTGGAATGATTGTGATTGAAGACATAGATTTTTATCCAGAACCACTGCAAATTCGATATCCTATTATTGATTGGGAAGTTTACACTGCTAGCAATTTTGCTCCAACATGGAAGATCATAAGGCTGGGAGGTGAAACTTCTTCATTCATGACATTTGAAGATCTTATTAAAGCTTTTGACAGAGATGACCTTAATACACTATGGAAATTAGTTCAAGAAAGGTTTAATACTCAAGATCTCAAAGAAACAAAGGAGATGCAGTTATGGATAAATCTTAGAAGGCTTTTTGAACCAAATGCTGATGATGACTACTGGAAAACCTTATTTACATGTTTTGGTACTAAATGGTTTTATTATGATTCATGTGAAGTTCATCATGTCTCTACGACTAATGGAGAAGACTTTTTCATGCTTGCTGAGAAAGAATATCCACTTCGAGCTGGAGCTCTTACAGTAATGTTAAGCTTACACATAAGAGTCAACGAAGACAATGAGAAGGTCGTGAGCATTGTTACAAAGGCTTCAAGATCAATGTTCAAGAGCTATACAAAAGTTAAGAGAAAAGAAGTGAAGTGTTTGATTGAATTCCCCAAATCCTTGAAATTAATGCATATTGAAGAAACTTATTGATTTGCAGAGAAATCATAAGTTTAGGGGAGGATTGTTGGGAATAATATGTTACCACGGATAGTTGTGGTTTACACTGCATGGATTAATACTAGCAGTGGAAACGTATTCCCACTGCAAGTTCTTCATTACCACTGCTATCAGTTTATGATAAGGTTAAACGCGTCTAGATAAGTATAGAATAGATCTTGTGTATATTCTATTATGTTAGCTTTATACTTATCTTGTAAAGGACTCCTTATTGTATAAAAGGTGATCCTAGGTCATTGTCTTACATATGTATAACATTACAATATTACCTACGAAAGCTTTAAGGTGTAACCCTAGTGATAAGTTAAGATCACTCGTGTTATTCATTAATAATATTAGAGCTTGAGTTTTGTGTTAACTTGTGTTTATTCTCATATATCATATAATTCATCTTCTAAGTATTACTTAAGTAAATTCCGCTTGCTTAATAATATCATACAAAATATCATTGACACAAGGAGAGTGTCCAAGATCCATCAATTTGTTTACTCTCAAAGGCTACCTCAACAAAATCTTGGCTATGGCACAGTCTTCTCTCACATCTAAACTTTCAAACCATCACCAACCTTGCTCGACACAAACTTGTTGAAGGTCTCCCAAGATTCCGATATTCTAAAGATCACCTATGCTCAGCTTGTGAACAAGGGAAAAGCACTCGTGCTCATTTTCTTTCAAAGGTGGAACATGACTCTCAAAGATGTGCTTCATCTTCTTCACATGGATTTGTGTGGATGCGTAATGCGTGCATCGATTAATGGAAAACGCTACATATTGGTAATTGTTGATGACTACTCAAGATGGACTTGGGTTTATTTTCTTCCAAGTAAAGACCAAGCTCCACAGATGATCATCACCTTTCTCACGAAAATTCAAATTCAACTCCGAAACACCGTCCGACAAATTCGAAGACAAAGGAACCTGAATTTGTGAATCAAACTCTTCGGGAATATTATGAGAAAGTGGGAATTGAGCATCAAACATATATTGCCCTCACACCAGAACAAAACGGAGTTGTTGAAAGAAATCGTGACGTTAGTGGAAGCTGCCGAACGATGTTAATCAATGCTAAACTTCCAGATTACTTGTGGTTGCCTCTCAACCGCATGCTACACTCGAACCGTTCAATGATTACAAAACGCCACAACAAAACACCATTTGAGCTTCCACAATCGTGAAACCGAATCTCAAACACTTTCATGTCTTTGGATCTCTTTGCTATCCAAATAATGATCGTGATGACTTTGGAAAGCTCAAAGCTAAAGCTGACATTGGAGTCTTTATTGGATATTGTGAGAATTCTAAAGGTTACGGATCGGAATCGTCGCATACAAAGCAGGTTATGGAAACGATTCATGCTAATTTTGATGAACTTACTAATATGGCTTCGAGTATAATGACTTGGAACCCGTCACAACCGCTTAAACTTCCCCAAACCCCATCATCACCGAAACAAGCCCTCGGCTTACTACAACAAATGGAAAGACTATTCGCTCCTCTGCTCGGGGTGATCGATATTGATGAACGGTTCCAAGTGTATCGCTATTTCCTGCTCAACCCGATAATACTCTTATACGATACACCTTCTACAACAACCGTTGAAGAAGCACCACGATTGACTCTACAACAACAGTTGAACAAAGCTGCTTCCAACGACGCAGAACAGTGATGATGTTCAATGCCTTTGTAACCCCACCCAGATTTTGATCCAAATGCGTACTTTAACCCGTTCACCAATGAAAAATCACTGACCGATGTTGAATCATCTACAAGCCATTTGAATCCTCAAAATCTGCATAATGTATATCATCATCAACCTTCCACACATCATTGGACAAAAGACCATCCCCTTGAGAATATTATTGGCAACCTGAATCAACCGGTCGAATAAGACAACGTTTCACACAGATGGTGAACATTGCATTTATGCACTCACTGCCCACTAATGAAGCCTAAAACATTAAAGACGTAATGACAAAGGACAACTGGATTGAATCCATGTAGGAAGAACTCAACCAATTCAAACGTCTTGAAGTATGGGAATTGGTTGAAAGACCAACAGGGTCTTCGTCATTGGTCTAAAATGGATTTGGAAAAACAAATTGATGCTGAAGGAACCGTAATTAGAAACAAGTCACGTCTAGTGGCTAAGGGTTATAGACAAGAAGAGGGTATTGACTTTGAAGAAACATTCGCTCTGGTTGCTCGTCTTGAGGCTGTTCGGATTTTTCTGGCTTTTGAGGCTCACATGAACATCACAGTCTTTCAAATGGATGTCAAAACTGCATTTCATAATGGACAACAGAAAGAAACGGTCTATGTAAGCCAGCCAGAAGGATTCGTTGATCAGAGTTCCCTAATCATGTCTACAAACTGAAGAAAGCTCTCTATGGTCTCAAACAAGCCCTCGGGCGGTAATGCGATAAGTTATCATCCTTCCTTCTTGCCAATAAGTTCACCAAAGGTTCGGTCGACCCTACACTCTTTATACAATATCACGGGCTCACATCTTAATCGTTCAAATTTATGTGGATGACATCATTTTTGGGTCAACACACTTAAAATACTCAAATGCTTTTGCAAAACTTATTACAAAACATTTTGAAATGTCAATGATGGGTGAACTCACATTCTTCCTTGGAATGCAAGTTCATCAATCACCCGTGGTATTTTCTTGAGTCAGTCCAAATATGCCCTTGAATTGTTACACAAATTTGGAATGCAAAATTGTGACACCTATGCCACACCAATCATACCAGAAGCTAGGCTGATTTACATGGGAAATTACGGACCCTACAAAATACCATAGTATTATTGGGTCTCTCATGTATCTAACAACTAGCGGCCCGATATTGTCTTTCCGATATCTTTGCTCCGTTATCGGGCGACCAACCTGAAACCCACCTCTCTGAGGCTAAAAGAATCCTCCGATACATCAAGGGAACCATTAATTTGGGATCTGGTATCCGAAGGATTCTGGTTTTGAACTAATAGCTTTTCAGGCCGACCACGCAGTGCTTAGATTCTGGAAAGCACTTCGGGAGCTTTATAATTTCTTGGTGATAACTGGTGTCATGGCAATCGAAGAAGCGGATTGTACATCATCGTCGTCCTCAACCGAAGCTGTAATATGTAGCCGTAGTGTTGTGCTCAAGTCATTTGGATGAGAACACAACTCAAGGACTATGATTACGTATTTGACAAAATACCTAATGCGACAATCGAGTGCTATTCGATCTCATGCAATTCAGTTCAACATTCGAAATCAAAGCACATCGATCTTCGATATCATTTCATCAAGGATCACGTGGAAAAGGGTACTGTTGAATTATATTTTATGGGTACAGAATACCAATTGGCAGATCTTCTCACCAAAGCCTTAGCTCCTGCTAGGTTTAATGAGTTGGTCCACCGGATTGGTATGCGGTGTTTGACTCAAGAGGAATTGGATGAACTCTTAAAACATTCTTAAAAACCAGTCAAACAACAAAATCTCTTTTGTAAATATTTTTTTCTAAAACAAAACACAAAAATATAAAATCAGATAAAACATCAAAAATATTCTTTTATCTATTTTTCTCTTAACATGGCAAGTACATTTCTTCCGTCAACACTCTAATCTTTCAAAATTCAGTATTTTTACCAATCAAGTATTGAGGGGGAGAAAATTTATTACTTAACTGTTTCAAAATAACCGTGTACTTGCATGTTACATTATCCTGGTTGTTTCTTTAAATGGTGGTCATATTTCTAGTTTCTGACACTCCTCGGACTAAAATTTATAAACTTTCATTATTTCTTAAGTCGAGGGGGAGTGTCGTCAAAGTTATTTCCAAATATTCTTCGTTTGGTAACCAAAATGGAAGTTAAAAGGCTTTGGATGAAAATGGAAAAAGTGGAGGGACTAAAACTGCCAAAAGCTCAAACTCTCTTTTAATAAAACTTCCACCTAACCTAATCTTCACATTTATTACTCATACCAAACAAATCCTACGCAAAAAAATCTTTCTTCAAATCCGGTTATCTGATCTTCAATTTGTAAGTGATTTTGTGTTCTTAACAAGTTTTTAAACAATGGTTTTGAATTTCATGCGAATCCAACGGTTAAACCTTAAGATTTAATGATTTTTGTGTTTTACGCGTAAGTGTTAGAACACATAATCTTGTTTATGTGTTTGAGGTTAAAAGGATTGTGTCAAAACATTTCTTTTACATCACTAATACCATTCTTACACTCAAAACACACCCAGAATCATGTATTGATTGAATTTGAAAAACTAGGGTTTATGCATGGGTTTGGGTAGTTTCAAATGTGAATGTTTTTGGTCAAAAAGATAGTTGTGTGATGTTGTTATCATGGTGAATTGATGATATCTAGGCTTTAAATCAACCCAGAAACACTAATTGATTGAGAATTAGAGATTAGGATTTAATGTTCTTGAGATTTGGGTATTTTTGATTCATTGCGAATTGGATGTTAATACTTGGTTATATCACTCACATAACTTCTTAGAACTACCAGAAAAACTTTGGTGCAAATTCCATGGCTAGATTTCTTACGCGTAATTCATAAACTTTAGGGTTTTGGTTTACGCATAAGGTTCTTTACGCGTACCTGTTTGAATGAGTGTTTGTGAGTAAATCTGTTATACAATGAATGTGGGTGTTAATATTGATGTTGTGATGAATTTATTTCAGGTTTGCTACTCGTAAAAAATCAGAATCAAGGTTGTTAACCATCTACGCATAAGGATCACCTTACGCGTAACATGTTATGCGTCAGAGAAATCTTACGCGTAGCATTTACGCGTAAGGTTCTACATAAAGGACTATGCGTATCCTGTGAAGGATATGCGTAAATAGTGACCTCTACGCATAAGGTCTACTCTTACGATTAAGCCTTACGCGTAAGGTTTTATATTCGGCGTAAGCTCTCGCATAAGGTGCCCTTTTCTACGCTGGCGTAATATTTCTTACGCGTAACTAAGGATCCTACGCATAAGCTTGCGTTTAAGCGTATAACTCCTGTTTACGCATAAGCTATCATTTCTATGCCTAAGCCTTGATCAAACCTTCATTGTGAATTGTTACGCGTGCGAACTTGTAAATAAATAAATCATAACGTCACGAAACCAATAAATGTCACTAATAAGCTTAAACGTTTAATATGTTGTGGAAAATAAGTGATAACACAAACTTAAAAACTTAAAGTTAACTAACTCACGAAACTTTTCTCGACGTCATTGGATTGTTGAACAAACAAGTGACTTTGGACTCGTAACAATCATTGGCATATCTCATTCAATAAGTAGACAATAAAACCTTATATTGACTAACATTATGTCTTTCGATATGTTGGTTCTGTTGGCTAAATGTATTTCAGATCACGACATGGACGCTCAAATGAATGTGGATGCACCAAATGTTCTCACCATTGCTGATATTTTTCCTCATGGTTATCCGATGAAGATTGGAAAGAATAATCTTCGTGTCGACTTTGAAACTCTCACTGCCGGAATCTTCTTGTCTCATTGTTGTTGACATTCTAAAGAGCCATCCTTATCGTAATATGCTCACCAATTACCGCCCGTTTCGAGATCTACATACAGCAATTCTGGAATACAATGCAGATGATCAAAGGACAGAATGTTGTGACTGTGACTCTCAACCACAAACAAATCACCATCACACCGGCGACTTGAGGGTCGTTCTCCTCATTTCGACATCATACCAATGAATACTCTGCTGCACCTCATGAAGAGACGGTTCGCAATTCTTGATTGATATTG
Source organism: Chrysanthemum makinoi (assembly GCA_910596185.1). Lineage (NCBI taxonomy): Eukaryota > Viridiplantae > Streptophyta > Magnoliopsida > Asterales > Asteraceae > Chrysanthemum > Chrysanthemum makinoi. Next base: position 343,257,124 of record OU343222.1, read on the forward strand.
GGTATGACGAAGCTACAGGAGTAATCACCAAGCATTCTCATGTGGATCTAAAGAACATTCCTCACTTGAGAACCCTTTATATCATCATCACAAAACTGTTTTCGTGACAACGGCTAGGAGCATCCCAAGCTCGTGGAACTGCAAATCTTTGGGCTGATCAACATGAAGCACATCGAAGTTGAAGCTCTTATATGGGATGACATGATGACATTCCTCAAAAGGCTTGGCTCAAAGATTCCCTATATCGAGATATACAAAGCTGTTGATCCAGAGAGCACTTGTATATAACCCCGATATCCCCAAGAGAATCAATGACCTGCACAATCATGACATGTTGACTGAATCCACTCTAACTATCAGATTTAAGGAGTCAACAACTAAGAAACAAGGTCTTTGGTTGCGGATCACCTCTCTCGATGAACTCAAACAACTCTACTCTTATAAAAGGTATTTGGTAGCAGTTGAAGAGAACAAAGTTGGTTTCCTTGATGACAAATCCGCTGGTACACCTAGAAGGAAAACCCGACAAAGAAGTGCATGGAGTGTTACAACCATGAAGGTCGAGAAAGTTTCCTAAGAGGTCACCTGGTCATAAAAGGAAAGTTCCCTTGAAGGAAGCTATTCCAATCCCCAAACCTAAATCGCCACAACATCACAAGGATGAAAGTTCAAGATCCTCAATCGACGAAGAGGTTACCTACTCAAAGCGAACCGATATCACTCCAAATGCTAAACCTCCCAAATTCCACCGGCCAGATAAAGGAAAAGGAAATACTCCAAGAATTGAACAGGGAAGAAGAAGTATCGATGAAGAGCCTCACGGACACCGAGTACGAAAGAAGTTCAAATTCATTAGACTCCAACACGTTGCAAAATAATTTGCTAAGGATCAAATGGGTGGCCCCGGAGGATCGAGTGGTGGAGTTCAACCTACACCAGGTCCTAATGCGGTTAATCAACCCGATAAGGGATCTGGTGCCACCACTCATGAGCAACAACAATAGCAACTGGAGGAATCTATTGAGTTTGACATTGAAGAACCACACGAAAAGACCGAAAGCATCGGTGATAATACTAAGAGCGATGATGCGCTAAGTGCGGAAAGATGATGACGATTATGATCGCTTCTTCGTGACAATCCCACACGCTCTAAGGAGAAAATGAATCATCTAAGGACCCGAGTCTCCTCACAGCTCATCATCATCTGATCCGCCTCCTCACTCTTCACCACCACCATCAAAAAGAACAACAAAATCCACATCCAAATCAGTGAAGAAGCCAACGGCGTCTTGGATCTCTCAAGCAAAGACCGAATCAAGTAAGTCGGCAGCGGTCGAGAGAAAGATTTTCTTCTTGACGGATACTGATCTTTATGATGAGAAAGACAAGATGCAAGTTGAAAGGGAGTATGTCCTAAACTCATGAAAGATGATCTTCAAGGGAGAATGGACGAGATGATCAAAGGATACACTTACAAGTTCCTTTTTGACGTCGTTCCTAAACTGACAAAGGAGATGTACACCAGACAACTTTATCCGAATCTATTGCATTTGGCCAAGCAAACTATGAAATCAACTCCAATGCATGTAAACATCAATCCAGTTGATCCCACAATCTTCTCAGATGATGAATTGGTGAACCGGCTAGTAGCTCAAATGTCAAACGCTGCAACGTTTGCCTCCTACAAAGGTAAATTGTTTGAAGCATTGCCGAATACCAACCAGTCAGCATACAGAAGAAGCCGAAGGCCTAAACGCCAAGAGAGCGGCGAAGATAAAGATAAGGATAAGGATAACGAGCCCAAACGCCGAAGAAGTCTAGTGAATCATCCTCAATTCAGTACTCAATGCAGCCTCCACCCCAAAGGACTCACTCAACAAAGATCCCTCCTCGCTCTTCTATAGATAAACCTCAGGATTACGAAGTTACCACCCCGACTCGAAAATTGGTGATCACTTTGAGTATACGGGTGGTGACGATGAGGAAGTCCATGAGCCCCAACAACAACCCATCTCTCCTGACACAACCAAGAAACCAGAATCCTCCTCTATGCCAAAGAAAAAGAAGAAGAAGGCGCCTATGACTGACGTCTTATCATTGGCTGGACGAGGATGACACTGAATTTGACTGGTTCTCAAAGCTCGTTGATTCCACTCCCTACCCATCTGAAGGTCAAGATGTTACATAATGTAATACATTGGAGCATGCCAAGTTCTTGCAAGAAAAATTCCGTGTGAAAAAGATGACGAAATCAGAGTTGAAGCAAATCAAGAATGAAGCATTTCAACTGCTAAAAGACAGCTCGGAAAGTGCTATTGAAGTTGAGTATCACCTTGATAATATAGCACAAGCTATGTCTAACAATATGGATTGGCTCAACCCCGAAGCAAACATCGACTTCACCAAACGGGATAACCCTCCATATTACACCGACTGGTCTAAACCTCTACCAACAATTGGCCAACCAGACGCCCAAGATTCCATTCCGCTACTTCTTCAACAGAGATCTGGAATTTCTTCTACATGGTGGCGATGGTTCAAGGAAATACGCTACATCGTCGACACTTCCATTCCGTGACCATATACTCTAACTGTATAGCCATCGAGGAAAAGGCTAACCTCATGTTCTCCAACAAAGTGGAAGTATATGACCGTGATGCAATGTATGGGATTCAACATTGGCCGAAGCACGCGAATCTAATCTACGAAGCTGCCAGTTGAAGTCTCAACATGAAGTGTTCAGTACTAAAGGAATCGTTGCTATTAAACACGTTGATCTTTCGTCTAAATGGGACTACACTTTCCTCAAGAATATCGTGGTCAAAAGGCAAGACGAAAGGGATTATGCATTCTCTGAAGCGGACTTTGAGAATTTGTCTATCAACGACATTGAAGACATGTACCTTGCCAAAGTACAGGGTCGCATGAGATAATTCTCGACTAAAGTGCAACGTGAATTCATCAAGTCCTTGCTTATCTTCATCAGAAGAATAGTAATCAAAGAATGTGTAGAAGATCTCCGTACTCGCAGTTGAATCATATCGCACTGTGTCAACTTCACTCCACCTCGGCTAGATCTTCCGACATCAACCGCCTTCCACAATACACTCTCATCACCAACCATTCGAGTAGTTTACCTTAGTGAACTACAACGCAAGCTTGATGAAGTGTAGAGATCTTCATAAGTTTGGGGATCACACATTGAAGAAGGTTAGGCACGGATTGGCTTATAGGTTGAAGGATATACATGAAGAAATTGGGTCACAAAAGCGATGGAATTCTAAGGAAAGACGGGATGTGAAGAGAATCATTACCAGGATTGATGAAAGGCTATATCAAGGATCATTCGAACAGGAGATTTGTAGGTCGTCCAGGGATTGCTCTCGCCGCTATCAACGCCTGCTCGCATTCCTGGAAACATTGATGGACTTCCCGGTACCCCTTGAACTACTTCTATTTCATATAATTTGGATGTGTGATTATATATGTCTATGGTTTGTGCACACATAACAGTGTACAACCCGTACTTGTCAAGAAAGGACCATGTGGTACGCTTCCGTGCCACAATCCTTATAAAAGGAGCGAAAGCTTCTTACTTTTGAGTAAAACCTATCAAACCTTTCATTTTTCAAGGTTTTGCTCAAAAGGACAAGTACTTCCCCTTATGATTTTTCAAAACCTCAACTGTTTATATCACTTGTTGAGGGGGAGTATTTAATTAAAAACATTGTTCACAAATTGTTCTTTGTCATAATCTTCCCGCAAAACTCGAAATGGCATATTTGAAATCAAAATTTCATCAAAAATAACATGTATATGCCATTTTTGAGGGGGAGAAAAATATGTGATAAGAAATATGGTGTGTTTTGCTCTTGAATCCTCGTGTGAAAAGACTTCAACCCATGAATTGACGGGATCTAAACAGTCATACATTGAAAAGATTTGTCTTCCAATACTTATCCAAGTAAATTGTACCCATTCGAGAAGCTCTTGATAGACATGAACTTTGACGGTTTGACAACCTTTCGGGGTTGTCCACATCTTCAAGGTAGTTATTAGAGCTAGTTGTCACCTAAAAGCCGACAATGTATCTCTTTAACTATGCAACGTAATCGTGTCTCGCAAGGAATTGTCTATCTTGAGTCGATCAATTCAAAAAGTGCACGCTCTTCTCTCACCGCGTGCAGATTTCACAAAACTCTTAAGCACATGTTGAGGGGAGTATTTCTGAAAATCTAAAACTCTTGAAGTGTTCAAACATGTTTTCATTCACAAACACTTTGAGAGATTTTCATGAAAATGGTTTTATGGCAATGGAGTTATAAGGTGATTAAGGTTAGGAATAACAGTCCTATGATCCGCCAGAGCCGGAAGGATCTACCCAAGGACACTACCAATAGTTAGAATTAGAAGTCCTTAGGTATGATTATAAAGGAGAAAATGAGAATCGGAGAAAGAAGGAGTTGAAGAATTAAAAAGAAAAGCAAAGAAAAGGGTGAAAAGAAATAGCCCTCCAGATTATTCAACTTAGGGCAGATACCGGGTTCAATTCATATGCTACTGGTTGTCACTAGATGACACCGGTATTGAAGATTAAAAGTCGTCATGGACCTAGTGACGCATGCACTAAACCTTCTTAGCCACTCAAGTTTCTCCTAACAGAAACTTGTTTCATTCTCACAGGGAACCCTACGTAAACTATCCGCTTTCTCTTAGAGATTGCTGGTATTGAAGAAGGAGACCCTCTCCCTAGTCTCCGCTCAGGAAAACCAAAACGCACTATTGAGTCTAGAGCCACGAGATTCATCAAAAGATCTCTTAGGAACACTTGACATTTTATCACTTGTCGTTCAACAATAAGAACTTCAGTGATACATTATCGAGTCCTACAGATCTTAGCAATCTGTCGAGAACATTTATGAGAGGTTCACAATTGTGATCCTTAGTGATTGAATGTAAACTCCTGCCAGGGTCAACATCAAAGACCGACAGGGTCGCGGTAACTCCTCGTGGATTACGCTTAGTGGTCTCAAACGGTCTACACTTCAGGAGGTGATGCTTCGATGTACCTCTCGACTCATCCGAGTCGTAGATGTACTTCGGTACATCGCGTTATCTCACTTGTGGGACTCCGGTTCAGGAACGGCCTTTGTGAGAATTAGAGTTGTGTTTTCACACTATGCTGTTAACACTCTCGAAGTTCAAACTTGTAAGTGCCGGAATCCGCTTATTACTAACCTTTCTTATGTTTACTTCTTATGGAAGCTCTGGAGCGGACTGATCGTGCAGATTCTCCACATGCTCATACCAACATCATCACTTATGGAAGTTCTCTCATAATCAAAGGCAACACAAAGTCAGAATGATTCTTCGTCAACAAAGAATCTACAAAGTTTAAAGACTTAAAGAACTTCATCAACTGTAATCCAACGTTAAAGAGCGTGTGAGCATGTTGGAGAAAGACGTGGAGACAATGGAGCAACGAAGCTGACCTGATGCAGACAACAACAACGTACTATCACTACCATCACAAAGAACAATGATCAAAGAACAAAGATTAAGATGACGCCAAAGCGAACTATTTAAAGAAAACAATTTCTCTACACTGAGGAGATTGTTCAAATCAAGGCAATTCTTCTCACAAGAAAGAAGAATGTCGAAGACGCCAAAGCTACTATTACATCGCCACCTCACCGTCAACATTCATTCATCACCAACACTTAGGGGGAGATTGTTGGAATCACTCCTAAACCTAATTCAAGTGTTAGTGACTCAAATGTAATAGTTAGCTTGATATGGCCTTTATGTTAGTAATTAGCCTTAGGCTTATGTAGAAGGCCCATAAGCCTAGGCCTAGTCCAATAAGGAAAAGGAAGGGACTAGGAGTGTTGCCCTAGCTCCCTCTCCTATAAATACCTCTTGTAAACCCTCACTTGAGGGTTGGTTGTTAAATTTATTCTCTCATTCATACCTTACGCCTAACCATTCATATTAACGTGTGTGTGTGTGTGTGAATATTGTTCATCCGATCATTCTTCTTCATCTATTTCTTCTATTGATACTTGTGTTGCATATTTGGGAACCTAACACTTTCTCAAGCAGGTACCTCATGCCTCAGTTAAGTAACATATGTCTTAGGTCAAAACAGGTAGGTCAAAATAAGTACTAAGGTAATTCTTTTATGCTGGTCAA
>OU343222.1:343263415-343321521 GCA_910596185.1 Chrysanthemum makinoi
AATGGGTCAGGTCAGGTTGGGTTGACCCAAGAAAAGAATTTTATTTTCAAATTCTTATTATTTACAAAATCATTAATATTTTTTTTTCAAACTGAAATAATTTATTAAACTATAATAAAAAATTATTATGATATTAATAATCATTAAAAATTATTGAAAAAATTAATAATTTATTTGTAAATAATTTTATATGTGAAATATCTACTGTGGATTAACAAGCCAGAGAGGGTATATTGACCATCTATAAAATCTTATTACGGACAGTTGAGGTTCAGTTAGAGGCGGAAAAGAATTGCTGGCCACAAGTCAAAACGGGTCGGATTGCGTTTTTTTGGTGACCCACACAAATGCTTATCCATTCTCCTGTGAATGATTAATGCATTGAATCCTTACGTAAACAATAATATATACCATATATCTTTTTTATAACATTCGAACTAATTTGACCTGTTATCATTTTTGTTAATCGACCCACTTAATCTATTATCATGTTTGCTATAAAACTTTATTTCACCTGTCTGAAAGAAGTCTATGTGTCAAAATCACATAGCATTAGAATTATATTTCATGTGATCACACCAGACTCGCCCATTGAATCAATATCATGGCTGAATAAGGATGTAAATCTGTATTAATATATTATATGAGCAATGAGTAGTAATACCTTTAGTATGACACAACGAAACGCAAACAACCACATATAGTCAGTACGGATACATGCATAAGGCTACCTTTGGTCTGGATGGAGAAAACGGTATTATGAAAAAAGTTTGGTGCTGAAACAGATGTGGATGTGGAGAAAATGAGGAAGAAAGTGGTATGTATTACGCTAAAAGAATCAACATAAATTTTCAAAAAAGCAAATGATCCGTCCAATATATATTATGCATTTATTCACATATTTGATGTTTCACATGCATTCCGTTGTTTCCTTGGTGTCGAATTGAACTCGGTCTATTTCCTTTCTGTAGGTGGAAAAATACACCGAGGGGTTGTGCTGGGTACTGTTGTACTACTTCACAGGTGTTCCAACGTGGACTTGGTGAGTCACATCTTATAAATAAAGTTGAAGTCTATATATCTTCATGTTTTCGACTACTAAACACATTCCTAAATATGCCAAATGTATTCTCTACAGGTTTTTTCCATACCACTATAGGCCATTTGCATCAGATATGAAAGGCCTTTCAAGTACAAAAGTGGTATTTCAAAAAGGATTGCCATTCAAACCAATGGTTTTCAAAGTCTAATGACAATATTAGAAAACTAAGCTAAACTGCTTTATTGTATTTTCAATTTGCCAAAACAATCAACTGATCTTTTAGGATTTGTATAGCGACTGGATTGGAGGCATCGTGTTTAGATGGCCATGGATTTCGGTTTATTCCCTATTGCTGCTCCTTTGAGCGCCAAAAGCTTTAATTATCTGGTTTGTACTATGCTCTTATATTCTTATGTCTAATCTCTATGTATTTTTTTTATTGTCAATTAATCGGTCTCTTTTGTGCACTTATTCTGTAGGACATCAAATGTTTGACACTTCCTCTTTACTATGAAATATGAATCAAGCACCACCTCCTATAACAGCTGCATTAGTGACCTTGAATTCATGGATCCCGCAATTTTGGCAATTGGTGGTAGAGTTCCTAATAGACTCAGTAGTCTAGGGCTAGACATGACATCAAACTTCCCTTCACAACATACTTCTTTGAAAATGATAATGGCTTCGACTATTGATGCAAAGATCTTTCACATAGAAAACCAGAGATATACCGACCTAGGAGATCATTTAGCCTTTCCCCAAACAACAGGTTCTTATGGACTTTCTTCTAGAATTGTAGAATAACTCTGCCCAACAATCGATCTCCTTACCAGCAGATGGGTAATTTCTAAATGACCAAGGATGTTTAATAATGGCCATTAGGATAGTTGGAATGAAGTTCAGAATGGAAATGATATTGCTATGGCAGAGTCGCTAAGAAACTAGAGACCGGGTTTAATATATATTATGCAGCTTACGAAGATACGTGCACCAATTCCAAGATCGGTGATTTGTATAATCGATCATTCGAATTTGATCTTGATAGGATCTAAGTTGCTAGCACGGTTGGTAATTCAGAATGATTGTGTCATGTGAGACTTTGCACCCATAAAAAATGGTATGCATGTCTCTTTTTTCATCTTCACTCAAAGATGCAAGATTGGTGAACTACTTGAACCTTCTGAAACAAGGCCTTCCAGAAACTAGCAGGTTACCGTTAAGCTCTCTCTTTTGTTTTCTATTATGTGTTACTCCCTTTATAGCAACAGTTGACTTGGAATAAAGCTTAGCAACATTGTTTTAGTGTCAAATATATTAAATACCGATCCATAACCGAAACCAATACCATTAGTACATTGATATGCATGCTTTTATGCTAAAATAAAATACTTAAGCTTATTCTTAGTAACAGAAGTCTTTGTGGTTTACAATTTAAGGTTGATGGTGGATAAACTACTGTGCCAATCACAGGCTGATAAGATAAAATTAAAGCTATAAAAATCTACAGGTCCTTATACTGTTATTTTTATTCTTATTGATAGTCCTATAAGATCAGTATCCAGTTACACATCAAATTTATTGTTAGTTTTTTGCAGGAATCGTCAGAGTTCCACAAAAGATCACTTGAGAGTGTCGTTGATCCAGTGAGGGCTATTATGTGGTTCTGAACAAGAGCTTGATCTTTTTTCCTTCTCTTGACCCGTTTTCTTTAACAAAAGCGCCCCACAGGATTTAGCAACACTCTTCTCCTATCAATATCAGAGAGTATTATCAAATTAGTTAAGTAAACCAACATTATTCGCTGAGTTACAGAATTGCTAATGGTTGAAACAAATGTAGCATGTAACTTGGATTATATTGACTTTATCTTAAAGGGTTTTACGAGATCAGGGGTATCCATTGTTTCTTTGATCACTAATTTAGTTCAGGTATTAATAACAATAACTAAATATCACTAAGAGTATAGCTCCATTACTAGAAAATATGCCGTTTCATATAAAGGTATAAAATTGCTTGACATGATTTGAAATTTGTTTGTCTAGAAACATATCATATAATCTATGAAAATGCCCAAAGGAGTTTTTTGTAAGCTAATCTTATTTGTTGTTCCATATCTATTGTTACTAGAAGGATTACTCCGCCCGGCTCAAGATGCCGTTTATGCTAACAACTGATGAATTGAGAATTACAACATGATATTTTGATGTTTAACGTGATAGCGTAAACCTTTTCGGACATGGTATTGGGTTGAACATTAAAGCTTCTTTTAAATATCCCATTTTTCTTATTATTTTTTTTTTGCAGTGCGTGCTCTCAAGCTTACAATATGTAGCACCATTGTGCTCTTTGGGATTAGTGAAGGTGGAACTGTTTTTTTACCAGGTAAGCGTCACAGCAGATTCCTAATATGGGTTATTCCTATGTTGTTATCGTAGTGTATATATGATTTTTAAGAATCCATTAAGTTACTTTGGTGCCAATATTAATACTTTTTGTTAAAACTTGATATAATATGTTTCATGTGCCAGCTTCGTGATAGATCTTCTCATCAAGGGACACTTGCATATGATGATTTCCAAATATAATTAACATTGTCTAATGTACATTGTGTAGATGCCTCAAACAATAGCCAAGTTGTTCCGATTATAATACACTTAAGGGGTAAGTTTTAAAACAATTATTCAATTTAAAGGGTGGCCACGTAGATAATTGTTAAAACCAGGTTCATATTTGACATTTTTGGACCACAAAGAACATTCACCAAGTCAAAGTGAGCAAGACTTGATGATTGTAATTTTTATTAGGAACTAACTAAAAAGATTGTTTTTATGTTAGATGGAACAAATGTAGAGATTATCTGACAAGCCATTTCGTCTGCGACAACAATTTGACTCTGTTAAGAAAGGGGAGCACGTGGCTATCAAGGTAACTTTTACCTATCTCCGTTGTATTACTAAATTAAATTCAACTTCACGTGTTATGATGCTTTGGTTAACTATATCATCTCATAACCACATAACCACATGTGACACATTCTGTAGAACTGCTTCAGAAACACAGACATATCTGTGTTGATTTATCAGGTGCATAATACTCTTCATATTTCACATTGCTAAGTGTTTATTTACTACTGTATAAAATAACTTAAGGGGAGTTTGGCTAGGCTTATTTAGGCTATTATTGGCGCGTGTTTAGGATAACTTTGAGTTTATTCAAAAACTATCTAAAAAGTGCTTATTAGCTTTTTGGAGGGTTAAAAATGTGTTTTGATAACACACCTTAAAAGGTGTGTATCTAAAACACGATAAGCTATTTTTAGTAAGAGTAGGCATACACCCCCATAAATTAAACATAGAAATAGTACTATCTTTCCTATATTGTTAGTCACATGTCATGTCATGTATAAAACAAAAAAGAGGAGAAGAATGCAGCGTTTATGTATACCTGGTTGATCACCAATGAAAGTGAAAGACTTTCGAGTGGTTGACCAGGCACTCCACGACATCTTATCGATGTGAGCAAAAAAACACAATCTTTAATAGTAGCCACAGTCTATGAGCTAGAACCCGAAGCCATTGACGTCATCAAATACAAATTTCAAATACCAGTATACACTGTTGGCCCAAACATACCCAACATCCAGCCCAAACCAACTCTTCCAAAATTTGTGTCTGAAGGTGACGAAAGAGACAAGTCTCAACCATGTCATTTTTCTCGCTACTGGGTATAGTTTATTTGCTGTATTACCTTAGTGAGGCTGTATGGTGGGGACTACATGTTGATATAGACTAAAAATTGTGAATGGACTTTCTCATAGCAAGCTGTTTCTATAATTTCTTTCTGTTAGTTTAAATCATGTGTTCTTGTGTGATTGGTTAGATTATTATATCTATGTCATCTATAAAGCAAATAGGCTCATACTTGTGCCAACTTTGTGTCGAAATATGACCAAATCAACAAAGGCTTAGGTAATATTACCGATGAAATAACCTCTTTCATTCAGTATGCGCCCTTTGACATATACTTGTAATGAAATCACTGGAACATACATTTGTATGATGTACTTAACAAAGATAGACAGTCAACTTACTTAACCTATAAATGTTTTTTCTGTTATAAAAAGGGCAGTGATGAGAACTTAGAAATCATTCACCACTCTGATTCATTGTGATTGATAAACTTTCTCCAACCCATATTTTATTTCTGAGCCCATTTATCTACTTTATATTTGATTAAAGATTACTCTTTCAAAGTAGATTATTTTCAAAATCTATAAGTTGGTTTTTGACAGTTAATATTAATGCATTGGTCATATGGATGAGGATCCAGATGATGAGATCTCTTTATAAGAGATCAAACCATGATGCGGACCGTATAGCTTTGTTTAGCTGCTGGGGATAAATATTTGGTTTCTGATGGTTCCTCTAATCCTTTGTTGGCATCTTTTTATAATGAGAAACCGCAGTCAAAAAAGTTATTTTACAAGTACGGGTGTTAAAAGGCTGCCTAACCTGTGCTTGACCTGAACCTGACTAAGACTATTTGAGATGGGTTACCCCGCTCAACCCTGTTCTGACCCGTTCAAAACCCGGTCGACCCCTGTTTTTATATGTCATCTATAAAGCAAATAGGCTCATACTAATGCTAACCTTGTGTCGGAAGATGACCAAATTAACAAAGATTTCAAGTAATTTTACAAATGAAATAATTTCTTTCATTTGTATGCTTGCACCTTTGACATTTATTTTGAAATGTTTCTATAAACCATTGAGCTGTAGCGTCGTAAGGATTTTGACATGTTAGTTAGAAGGCTAGGCCTAGGATTTGCATGTTTATGTTATGAATGTCATAAATTGTTGGACATGTCAAGTTCTGAGTATTTTATCTTATCTGATGTTTGTTTATGGGATTGGTTACTTTTTACATTCAACTGTGCTATATCATTTGAGTAAATAAGATCCTTAATGTGCCAACTTTGTGTCGGAATTTGACTAAACCAGTGAGGCAGTCAAGCCATGAATTTATGAATGAACTTATTTTATTTGTATACTTGCACTTCCAACACTTAAATTGTTCTTAAATATGTTAATATCTCTTGTGATTTGTGTATTTAAGTTTGTGTTTTTCAGGATGTTTGTGATCTAAATTTACGGTCAAGGTTTCCAAACGGGTCCTCATATATGTTGCCAACCCCGATTATTGGTGAAGGTGCATTCATACAAGACAGCTTTTTTATACAAATGAGGCGCTCGACACATTACAATATTTGGCTGAGTTGTGAAATGCACATTCAGATTTGAAGCTTTTTTGGTATATAGTTTGTGTGATGTGGTATTGCGTCTTTCATATTCTTGAAGGTTAATTGGTATAGAATATGAGGTAGGGGGATAATAGCTCGGTTCTTGTGTACCGTCTACACCTTCCATAGCTAAATGACTTGTGAATAACTAGATAACCAGTTGCTATAAAACTGACCACCAAAATAGTGTTTCAATGTGCATTAAAACAGCACTTGGGTGAGTACTAAGTGATCGACTTTTAGGTAGTCTAACAATGAATTCGGTTCAGATTGCAATTAATTATAGTAGGAAACTTAGGTATTAACAATATGTCAGAACCATATATTGATAATGTGATAATAAAGCCTGTGTGGTACTTTTCTTCTTTAGTTATTTTCTATGTGGTATGATTGTATGAACAAAGTAACAAAGGTACTATGTATCTTTGACTTTAGACAATCTATACCGTTGGTTAACTTTGATATATTTGAAAATTGTGGGTGTTTAAAAAGGTTCAAACCATAAACATGATCACATGTCGAAAAACATTGGTTGTTTAACGAATTCAAACTGTTTGACAGAGTTAAATACTTGATGTTTCAGGTGCTGAAAATGGTTATGCATGTTTAGGCGGAAAAAGCTGAGAAGTAAGGTAGCTGCTACGGAAAGTTTATGCGTGTTGATAAAGAACACGACAATAGGGTAAATGCAAATTTTCGTATTTCTTGATTGCACAAATGGTTAAATTATGTAAATTTAGATCTCAAGAAGCGATATAACGTCATTCTAACTTTTATCAAACATGAATTTCATCATCATCATTGGCGAGGTAACGAGTTTTGCTTAAAGCTTAGTTTTCGTTAACTTAAGTTTTTTAACAATATTTATAAGGCTTGCTCGCCAATTGAACGGGCTATGCTTTAATACTTTGTTCTTGCGTACAACTTTGTAAATTTATATCCCTTCTATGCAAAAGTTTCTATTTTGTAGGTACATTTTAACTGGTGGTTGGTTGTAAATTTATATCCCTTCTATGCAAAAGTTTCTTCTGCCAATGGAGTTACATTTGATGATGGAATGGAGACCATCGACATTGGCGGCCTTACGATGATCATATCAGAGCTGCAGCAAAGGTTGTTATATATACTACTTTATAATGCATTTAGGCCTTCTAAAATTAGAAGGCTTAAAAATTCAGACTTTTTTACTTGCTTATTATGGAAAGATATATTATAATGCATGTAAAATTAAGATAACGAGCTCCAATCATGAGATGACATGTGTCACTTCTTAACAAACTCCAAGCCTAACTTCTAACAAACTCCAAGCCTAACTCCTAACCACAAAAATTAAGATAAGGAGCTCCAATTATAAAATGACATGTGTCACTTCTCAACTAAAAATTTATCTTTATTTTCAAATTAAAATATCTTTTTATCTACTTATTTATATTATAATCTAATTTCACCATATTTTCTAAACTTTTATGCTCTTTAATTCAACATCCATTTTAATATATTTTTATGAGTTTTTAGTTTTTATATTTTTAGTGGGTTTATTTTATTTTAATTCAAATTTTTACAACTTTAACTTTTATTTCATTTATTCCAATCATATTATAGTCATCGGGTACCCGCCGCCGCATTGCGCGGGTACCCTTCTAGTTATAACTCAACGTAACCATTGTATAAGTTTTTATTCATGTTGCACGACTGTAATACAAAAAACATACAACTTAGATTTGAAAAAAACTGCAATAATATCAAGATTAATATGACTTATTATAACGGTCTGCTTTTTTGATAATGTTTTTATAAAGTAATTTCATATCCTCCTAAATTTGTCTCAACAAATCCCTCTAACGGATACATGACAAAGATTCTCAGAATGTTATTTATTGTGTGTAATTTGGTGTGCATATTTCGATTAGGCCAGAGTGTCAAGATGATGTTATGAAACCTGGACCTAAGACCAAGTTGTGCTCCAATGAAAGTCTAAGTTTTTAATAGTGATTGCTTTAATGTTTCATGCAAAATTTGTTAATCCGTTGCCCTGCATCCGAATCAATATGACCAATTGCTAAACTCACGAACGAATTCTTGAATTTTTAATATCCAAATTGTGATAATCAGTTTAAATAAGAAATTCCTAACGCCCCTCCTCATAAAACAGCCGGTGGGATACAAGTTGGCTATCCTTTATTCTCTTAACCTCAAAACATACATCTAACGGAAAGTAACCACAACACATAGAAAGGATTAGTCTTGTGATACGAATGATTTGTCTTATTAGTACAAATTTAGTCAAATGAATATAAAATGGTGGTCTTTTAATGTTGACTTAGGCGTGTTTCTTTTTATTTAGTTTTTTATGGCTTCTTCATCCTCGGATGGCGCATGGCCATGTCCATTTCGTAATTTTCATTGTTGCCCAGATGGGGAAGTGGGGAATAAAGGGACTCCTCGGTTGATTTCTCATATCAAAAGATTGCATCTTTCCTTAGCCGAACGTAGAGATGTGTTGCGAGAGGCTTTATCTACGGATCATGGGTTGTACATGGCTATGGAGGAAACATTGAAGGTTTTTGGTTAATGGATGTGTGGGAAGTGTATGAAATTACATGCAATTAGTCGGGCATGTCATCACCCGACGGCCCGATTCGGTTCTATGATAGAGTCAAGGCACATTATTGGGATGGTGAAACCTTCTATCATAGTGCCTAAGACCAATGATCATGAGCCGTTTGTATTGGATGTTGTACTCCTTGATCGTGTTTTCAAAGCACCTATCGTTACTATCAAAAGCATTCCACATGGTTGTCGTATGGCTTTCTCACAGGCGTTGAAAAAAACTCTATACGAAGCGAAGTCGCTCAACCGATCTATTGAGCGTGGGTTAAATTGTTACTTCTTCCTCGTTGCACTTTGCAAGTGTTTAAACCCACAAATAGACAAGAAAGCAGACTGCAATCGGAAGGCCGTGC
Source organism: Chrysanthemum makinoi (assembly GCA_910596185.1). Classification (NCBI taxonomy): domain Eukaryota; kingdom Viridiplantae; phylum Streptophyta; class Magnoliopsida; order Asterales; family Asteraceae; genus Chrysanthemum; species Chrysanthemum makinoi. Next base: position 343,272,720 of record OU343222.1, read on the forward strand.
AAAATTGTTCAATACTGAGCTCGCTAGCCACATGGGGGAAAGAGGATGGTGTTGTTATTTTAGTTAAAAATATATTAGATGGATCGGGTCCGGTGCCTCTTAACCAAGGAAGCGTTGATATCCAAAAGAGAAATGCTGGTAACACCAACATCGGAGCGCCTTCAAAGGTTGCCTGATGGTCACTTTACAGCAGCGGTGAAGGTGTTATGCTCATCAGGGGTTGCTCCGCATAATGATGATACTGTGATGGCTTTGGAGGCTAAACATTCGCACAAACCACCTCCGTCTATGCCGAGCACTATTTATGCTGAGCCTGCCCTTGTTGTGGAGGTTGATAACGTCATTGGTTGTATTAAATCCTTCCCTAATGGGACTTCTTGTGGGAGGGACGGCTTGCGGTCACAACACATTTTGGATGCTTTATGTGGTGATGGGTCTGCTGTTGCTAGTGGTTTATTATGTGCTATTACTGCAGTGGTTAATTTGTGGTTAGGGGGGAGATGTCCGTCGGCTCTTGCGGAGTTTGTTTCGTCTGCTCCTCTTACGCCGCTCTTGAAACCCGACAACGGGATCCGACCTATTGCAGTGGGTACTATATGGAGGCGGTTGGTTTCCAAGGTGGCTATGAAAGGTGTTGGCAAAGAAATGACCAAGTACCTTAATGATTTTCAGTTTGGGGTCGATGTGTCGAGTGGAGCAGAGGCTATATTACATAGCGTTAACAGGTTGTTAAGTGATCGTCACACTGACGGGTCTCTTGCGATGCTTATAGTGGATTTTTCTAACGCTTTTAACTTGGTGGATAGATCAGCTTTACTTCATGAAGTCAGGATGAGGTGCCCTTCTATTTCTTTATGGGTAGAATTTCTATATAGGCAACCAGCCAGATTGTATCTTGGAGATAATCATATATGGTCCACCACTGGGGTTCAGCAAGGTGACCCGTTAGGACCACTTCTTTTCGCTCTTGTGTTGCATCCCCTCGTGCACCAAATCAGAAACAATTGCAAGCTTCTCCTTCATGCGTGGTATCTTGATGATGGGACGGTCATTGGTGACACTGAGGAGGTGGCTAGGGCTCTGGACATCATTAGGGCGACGGGTCCAGCTTTGAGTCTTGAATTGAATATCAGGAAAACCGAGCTTTTTTAGCCTTCTTGTGATGGTAGGAAGCTTCGTAAGGGTTTATTCCCAAACGACATCGGTAGGCCATCGTTGGGGGTGAAGCTTCTGGGGGGCTTAGTAGGGATGCTGGTTTTATTAGTGGGTTGGTAAAGAAGAGGGCTTCTAGTGCTATTGATATGATGCGTCTCCTTCCCCAGCTAGGAGACCCGCAGAGTGAGTTTCTCTTGCTTCGATCTTGCATTGGTATTGCTAAAATTTTTTTTACTTAAGGACGTGTCAACCCGTATATGTGGAGGAGGCTGCTCTGCTTTTTGACAAAGGATTGCACGAGGCGATTGAGGATATGGTGGTTTGTGGAGGTCCCTTCTTTGGGGATCTCTAGTGGCGACTTGCTTCTTTACCTATTAGGTTTGGTGGTTTGGGGCTATATTCGGCGGTAAAGGCTTCATCTTATGCCTTTGTGGCCTCGAGGGCCCAATCTTGGGTGCTTTAGGACCACATCTTACGCAGCAGTGGTGTATGCGACATGGATTATGATTATGATTGTGCTTTGACTTGTCTTCGTGATATGATTCCATGTTTTGACTTTGGCGGTTTCACTAAAAGGACACACCCCACTAAAGCCCAACACATATTGGCGAGTGCCTTTTTAGCAAGATTGTCCAGACATGGAAGTTCACTTCGAGATGACCGTTAGACAAAAGCGTTTTTAGTGTCTGCGGCACCACATGCTCAAGAATTTCTCCTTGCCATTCCTATAGATGGTCTCGGTCAACATATGTCGCCGATTGAGTATCGCACTATCCTTAAATATCGCCTCATGATCCCAATTTTTCCGGTTGATGAAAGTTGTCCAGTTTGTCACAAAGCTTGTTTGGACTCATTCGGAGAGCATGCAGTTCATTGTAAAGAGCTTCCGGGGTCAAATACGGAACGATTTGGTTAGGGATGTTCTTTTGACATATTCAAGCGGGTGTGATTTCAGTTAAGAAAGAAGCACCTGTGAATTTCTTGACTGACCCGATGGAAGGAAGATCGACACTTAGACCAGCTGACATTTTGGTCTTTGGATGGATAGGAGGGAAACATGCTTGTGTAGATCTAACGGGGGTTTCTCCACTTGTGGGATTGGGGAATCATGCTTTTACGGCAGATCAGGCTGCTTTGAAAGCCGCATCGTGCAAAGTAACCAAACACGAGAAAGCGTGCCTTGATAACCAACACGCATTTATACCTTTTGAATTTGATACATTTGGCTTCCTTGCACCTGAGGCTGTGGAGCTGCTCAAAAGAGTCCAACGGGTTATGCCTGGCAATGTTATGACCCCAAGGTCTCTGAATGTAGTTTTTAAAAGACTAAGTTTTGCTATTCAAAAAGGGCTAGCGGCGCAGCTTGTTGCCCGCTTGCCTGTCGTTTCAGTGTAATATTCCCAATCGTAACTAATCAAACCAAGAACACAATACATTTTGTGAAAAAAAATGTTGACTTAAATTGAAAAAAACATGGAATGTTGCATTTGACAAAGTTGTTTGAAAATAGCTGTTGTGCATAAAAGGATACGAAAAGGGGTATGGCTTTTACTTTCCCTTTTGCGTTCATTTTATGTCTATTGACCTCTATGCTATAAATCTTAGTTGTACAAGAAAATGAATACATGCCGACATGGCTATATTAAAATACATATCTTAACTCATTGTCATTAAAAAAATAAATGCAATACTACACCCCTTCTTTGCCAAGACTAATTAGGAAAAGGCATACAATAGGAGAAAAATAGCGCAAACTATTACAAGACCGACAAAGCTATAGATAGCAGCCTATCTTTTGTTCTTAAGACACTTTCTATCTCATAAAAGTACATAATTTGTGTTTGAAAAAGTTGTTCGTATTAGTAATTATGATTCACGTTTAGTTATAAACGGCTCAACTTGTGTTGACTTTATCTCAAACAGATCTGATTAAAAGGAAACCAGAATGGGTCAAATGAGTTAAAAGTAAACCAAAACGTCAATTTCCTAACGACTACCGCCTACCTACCTAATCAGTTTAATTCAAAATTTTTTAGATATTAGCATGGAATGTAGGATACTGTTATGATGTCTTTGTTACAGTTAGTGGAGACAAAAATACACTCTTCTGAAAGCACGAATTCGAGGGTTAGGACTTGAGACCTTCCATCAGATATTGCGGAGCAGGGATGGGATCAATTGTTTCATATATTTTATAATTTGACTTGGCAACAAACTTTTGTTACAGATTACTAGACAACATTATCGTTCATCTAGAGATATGTGTAGGAATTTCTGCAAAAAAGTAAATGATATGGGTATTGAAAATCTTGGACACTGTTACTCACCTCGAGGAAGATCATGAGGGACACAACTCAGAAATAGAAGGATCTGATGAAAGTAGCTCCTTCAATTTATATTTCAATAAAAAGATCAAGGTCAACTTATAGTAAACGTGCAGTGATAAAAGATCACCCATTGCTCAAACTTTAGGTTTTTATTAAATCATTAACATTATTTTATGGTTCAACAAGTTATTGGATACTTATGTATTACATTCTATGAAAGGAATATTGAAGGTCGTCTATTCTATGCTTGCTTTAATACCGCGTTTATCGAAGACAAATTGCTAAAGGTACAAAAATAAGTTCTACAGTATATTGATAGTCTTTAAAATGTCATCATATGTTTTCTGGACTTCATTTTAGTTTTCCATAACGATCTTTATAAGGCTCGCTCACCTATCGAACGGGTATGCTATGATACTTTGTTTTTGCGTACCATTTTGAAACTTTTTTCATCTCATATTCGACAAACGTTTATTTCTTTTTGTTCTTAATGCAATCAATAAAAAATTTGGTAAGTTTATATCTTATTTTTAGTTAACTTATTTTTTCAAAATGATAAGTTACAAACCATTAGCGATCCTTAATTATCAACAGCAAACCCTTTGCGAACCTAAATAAGCATCAAAATTCAATCAGAAATACACACCTTCAAAAACAATACATTTACGTATATTCAATGTGAAACTATGAACAAAGATTATATTTGCGATCTATTTTACCTTTTAGGTATGATGTAACACACTCAGTTAGACCAGACTTTGAATATAGATAAATAAAGGAAAATGGAAATAGGTATATTGTGGGTAAATTGTATCAAAAAAAATAATAATAAATGGTAATAATATTATAAAATATAAAAGATTTTCATGATTAATATTGTTTATAACAAAATGTTATAAAGTAGCTACCTCCTTTTAGCCGTATTATTAATTATGGTAACATTAATTATACTTCTTAGCCGTTTAAATTAACTTTTAATAATTTTTAACTGTATATTTGTAGTACTAAATCCTAAAAATAAAAAACACAAATCAAAGTACGTACCTGTTTTTAGTCGTTTAATGCATTATGGTAACATCAATTATATATCTTAACCCTTTCATTCAACTTTTAATTAATTTTTACTATATATTTGATCCACAAAATTATAAAAATAAAAACCACAAGTCATACCCGTCCATCGGACGAGTTTTGACACTAGTATATATATATATATATATATATATATATATATATATATATATATATAGAGAGAGAGAGAGAGAGAGATTGGATCATTTAAAAAGTTGATCTCAAGAGATTAGTGAGAGAAGTGATCTCAACCGTTAGATCACCCCCTCTTCCCCTACCTTTTTTCACACCAAACTACAGGGACCTTATTGTATTTTCACTCATTCTGTAAGGTAGGGTTTTGTAAATCCACACCTTTCATATATAATGCCTAATTTTTTTCATTTCTTCCTTTTGTTCTTCCTCTAATTCCAGGACCTGATCTTTTTTTCTCTGAGTTCCAGATTCACGAAGATTCACGAAATCACGACCACGAAGATTCCCAAAATCATCTCATTATGAAATCATATCGTGTTATCAGATTCAATAGGGTATGGAGCTGATTTCATTTTATCAGATTCAGTATCATATCGTGTTTTCAGATTCAATATAATTTCATCATAATTTGTACCGATTATTGTTTGTTATGAGTGTTTGTTATCAGTTATGGTTTTTTTTTACAAGTTATGGTTTTGTTTTACGAGTTTTGATTCGGTAATCATAATGTTTGTTCATAGATGTATTGATTTAAGAGTTTGTGACATGATGCACTATATAGATGAGTTATTTGAAGCAAATTTGAGGGAAAAAAAAGACTTAGAAACATGTTTGCAAAACATGCCCACAAGGTGTTTGATAAATTGCCTAAATGAAATTTCATAACTGTGATGCACTGATTTTACACAGTGTTTTGTGCTTCTGATTTTTAGGTGATTACTCAAGATAAGGGTCTACTTGTTGCTGGCACAAAGTATCGTGGAGATTTCGATGAGAGACTAAAGAAGCTGATGAAGAAATCAAGCAAAGTGATGAAATAATCCTCTTTATCAATGTTGTTAACATCTTGAAGCCTGATCTTGCTAGAGGGGAATTACAAGCATGTGAAACTTTAATACAAATCTTACATTAAAGAACTTGAGCCAACGGTTAATGAGACCATACAAACTTGAAGGGGCTCCAAGAATGATATGAGATTCACCACAAACTCCGTTACACCGATGAATCACTGGTAGTTGTTGCCCAGTTGTCATATAGGTATTAATATCAAAGATGATCTTTTGTGATTATGATTACCAGTATGCATATGATCTTATGACTGTTTCTCTACATTCAGTTACCATTTTATACCTGATAAAGTTATAGATTTAATCAATGAAGCTGGTTCGCGTGTTAGACTTCATCATGCTCAAGTATGTGTGTTCAATGTATCTTTAATTTGGTTGTTGTACTTTAATGAGCCATTAATCAATGATCGATGCCATTCAGTTCCCAGAAGAAGCCAGAGAGCTTGAGAAAGAACTTAGGCAAATAACTAAAAAGAAGAATGAAGTTGTTCGCAGCAAGGATATTGAAAAGGTACTTTGCTTTTTGCTACATATAGAAAAATGTATGGGTCAATTGGGTTGGATAGCAGGTCGAAAATGATTTGTGTCAAATGGGTCTTTTTTTGGATACACTTTGGGTTAGTTTTAACTGAAACACATTCCGTACAAAATTTTTAAATATGCAATCAAGTCATCGTTGGAGGTTTTATGCGATAACGTAACACTTTGGGTATTTTTTACTTGTTCCCCCCTTTTTTCCCTAAATTAACATTAATGCACCTTTTTTTATTAATATTGATGCAATTCTTTCTTAAACAATAATTTTGTTTCTAAGTACTGATGCAGATATTTCATCCTAATCATTTTTAACATTCATTCAATTGTTTTTACTTGAAAAATAATATATTTTTAGTTCAATAATTCAACTAAATTTGAATGATTTTTTTACTATATCAATAATACCTTATCCAAACAGATATACTTTATGTTGTGTACTGATGCACCTTTATTTTTAACACTGATGCACCTGTGTTCTCAAATGGTTCTCAATACACACATATCAGCTCTTGTAGATAAGAGCAAAGAGACAAGCAAGGCCGAAAAATGTAAGGGAGAGGAAGGCCCCACTGTAACCGAAGCTGACATTCAGCACATCGTCTTGTCTTGGGCCAACATACCAGTTGAGAAAGTCTCAATAGATCGGAAAGATCTCAATCAAACCAAAGCCTCTTTATCCTGGATGCGTGTTTTTGCATTGCATACTAAACAAGGGACTCCACAATTTCATAAAATAAGATTGTGAAGGAGTTGGAGGATTCATTGGACAAATGTTTGGAAATACGTAATCACTAATCCAATGCTTTCTCATGCTTTAAGAGAATGTTGACCCGTTTAATATTTAACATTGTTGCACCTTTTATTATCAACACTGGTGCACTTTTTTTTGTAAAAAATGATTTGTTTCTAAGTATTGATGTGGATATTTCATTCTAATCGTTTATTAATAATCATTCAATTGTTTTTAATTTTAAAATAATATATTTTTTTAGTTCAATAATTCAACTTAATTTGAAATATTTTTTTAGTATATGAATTATTCCTTACCCAAACAGATGCATTTTCTTCTATGTGTTGATGCATTTTAATTTTCAAAACGGATTCACATGTTTTCTTAAATATTTGATCATGGATGGTAGGTGAAGCAGATATTTCATTTCAATCATCTTTAACAATCTTAAAAGTTATATTAAAACAAAAATAAGCATATATACATAAAGCATCGAAGCATTTCATTTCCATATGCCCAAGACAAAATGAAAATTGTAATATTATCACATATAATGTATAATGTATCTATAATCAATGTTTGGTTGCCATGTTTCTTATTAGCATCCTCGCTATCCTTCTCTTTGGCTTCGACAACATTTGGGCTCTAGGCGACTTTCAAACCTGTCATCCTAAGCTACATTCTACCGTTGATTCGTTGGAGCTAACATCTCGAAGTGATCCATAATCAATGAAAATTGTGAGTTCGTGACATCAGGTACCTTTGAAACTGACAAATTACACCCTAAAAAACTTCTTGAAGGGCTTCTTCAGCCAACCTAGCAGCTTCCATGTCACACCCCCAAGTCACCTGTTTTGCAGCGGAATGGAATTCCTGGGGATTGACTGTCATAGCATCACAGTTACAGATATATTGAACAACCTAAAGTGTCGTTTGAAAAGAACATCGTTTGATATAATAAAACATTCAGAGTTTACAAAAGGTAGGTCCCAAATGAAATTAGGCATGTGCGGAATTAAGTTTGTTACAATCCAAACGAGGTTTTAAAGTGCATAAAACCCAAGTGAGACGTGTCGTCACCGCGACTCTATGATATGTCCACATGCATGTCATGAAGTGGATGCCTTAGATACCTGAAAATGCATTGCTAAAAGTGTCAACACAATGGTTGAGTGAGTTCATAGAGTTTATGAAAATGTTTTACGCGACCAACGCAAGTATAAGTTATGTATGACAAATATGTTACAAAAATGGTACAATTGCTTAAGCACATGACACCGAAGCTAGACTGCTCCGATGTTCGCCCCAACAGAGTGTTTTGCCAAACAACTCAATGATGATAAAAATGAAATGCATCCGTTGACCAGCTGGGACCACCAACACGGATGGAGGAGTCACCCTCAATAGATCTATCCACTCACCCTCGCTTCTTCCGAAATTAACGGTTCATGATTATGAAATGGGGACATTCAATTGGCAATGAGGTAACTTAAGCAATGTAAATGAATTTGAATATACTTGGGCTCATATAAAAATGATGTGCAATGTATTCTCCCCCGTAGGTTTGAAATAATGTATAAACTTGAATAAATCGGGGCTATGAAAACTCACCTGGTGCAATGTTTATGATGATATAATGGCAATACCGAAATGAGGCACAACCTCTAACCGCGACCTATTATGAATGATATGTTCTAATGTAAATCATGAAACAATGTCGTGCATGCAAACTCATATGATATCCATACCACTTGTACATTTGAAAATAATGTTTATCGTCGAAATATATGTTTATGACATCTCGTCATATTATAAAATACTTTACAAGTATTTACGTTGAAACAACCTCCGGCGATAGTCGTTTAGTGATTTATCAAGAATTTATAGCTTTTCGTCGCAAAATAATATACTTTGATAATTTGTGAAAGTGACTAAATTACCTCGAAAAGCTGGTCGTAAAAGAGTGAATATCGAGTGTTAGGAAACAAACTCAATAGTTTTGGAAAGCTTGTAACATTATCTAAAAGTCTTAGCTTTTAAATTTTCATCATAGAGGTCTCGATCATGGAGAAAAACATGGGTAAAGTAGGGTACTTGTACCAAAAATATAGTTTAAGGGTAATTTTCGGCAAAGTTTGAGTGACCGTATTTTATTCATTACAACTCCGTTTGACGAACGGTTGGACATTTTGGAAAATAGGCTAGGTGAAATTACTTTTACTAGAATACTTCGCTTTCTAAAAAGTATTCTATCGATGTTAAAAACGACTCTCAACATGGTCCTTAGCGGCAACTAGTTTTTGTCTAATTGGAAAAATATATGTTTTATACTTGTAATAAAAGTTACGACAACCTTGTTTAAAATGTGAATAACTTAGTCGTTATAAGTCCGTTTTCTACGTTTTATATGTCCTTAGCTTCGTGTTAAAGTATACTAATATATTTTTGACAAATCGACTCATTTAGACAATGTTTAAAACTCGTTTTTGCCCTTAAATTAACTCTTGACAGCATGCAGTTTTTCAGAAATATAGTTTTTGTCGTTAAACTTGAAAATAGTATAACTTCTTCGTTATAACTCCGTTTTAACCCGTTCAAGCGACCACATTTTCGTTTTAAAGTATATTTTCTGAATTTCTAGCCCAAAATATTTTATCTCCTGTCGAAATTTCCAGATTTCACAAATATGATCCGACCCTTATTTAATGTTGTCGAAAATGGTTTTTCTCGCGTAATACTTATTCTAACCACTTCAAATCAATGCCAAAGCTATTCTAAACCTACCATATACCTTCTTAGAGTGTCATGGGTTCCTAGACATCATCAAAAATGATATAATTCAAGGGATAAATTATAGGATAGTATATACTAATTATAAGTACTAAAAACATTAAAAGTGGTATAGATACTCATATAACTTGCATGTTTTCTTGCGAAAATGATGAAATAACATAAATATGAATATGAAAGAGTTATAAAAATCATGAAATGCTTACTTGAATGATTATGTGAAAAAGATGATGAAAACCTTATTAATCTATAGGTTTTTATTTCAAAACCTTAACATAGATCACTAAATGAGTTTGATAAACATTTGATCATGAAATATCTTTGCTTCTCCTTGGTTTACTTGCTATGGCCGATTCTTAGAGGTTGGATATGAGAGAGTTTAATGGTTTTTCACCTTTTAGATATTATGTAATATGTGTTAGTATTATTATATAATAAAAATAAGTAAGCATTATTGTGTCTAAATGATATTTTGCTCAAAAGGTGTTGTGTCATGCATTTTAGTCGACAAAGATAAAACAAAAGCAAGAATAATGAATTTTGTATGACTAAAGTAACATAGTGTAAGTAATATAGGTAAGTTGTATGTAATATTAAGTATTTAGGGTAGCGTTAGCTAGAAATAAATTTTAACGGAACAAAATAAAATATATCAAAGTCATAAAAATTATAAAAATACATTTCTTACAAAAATTTAGTGAAATAATAATTATCGAGTAGTATTTACGAAAACCGTCGTAAATATATATACATAACAATTTATATACAAAATAAATTTAAAACACCGGGTAAACTAATATTATAATTTTTATAATATTAAAATGAGTATAAAAATATGTCTGGAAAATTTTTGGAAGTGTCGGATCAAATGTTCGAAATAAATAATTACGCGATAGTGTTTATTTAATAAGAAAATAAACGTTTAATGAAATATGCAAATCCATGTATGAACTAATATGATGATAATGTTACTAATGATATGTAGACTAAATATAGTCTATATGAAATGTCCTCAATGATTTTTCATGAATTCCCAGCTAAACCCTTACGGTTACGCGGATTTGATACTCGTAAACCTAGTTTACGATAAATGATGAATAGTGAAGCATGAATAGTGATTTTCTCCGGGAATGAATAGTGTTTCGTGAATAGTAAAATTTTGAAATACGTTCTCAGAATATCAAATCGACTTCAAAAATGATGAATAGTAAAATGATGAATAGTAACCGATGAATAGTAAATTCCCGAGATGAATAGTGAAATTTTCAAAGTTTGTAAAGTGACATGAAATTACGAGTTGTCACATTCCATATCTGAAAGTACAATGGTGTGAATGATTAATTCCATATCTGAAATTATTGTTGATGTTAATGTTGATGCATTGCTACATGGTGATGTTGTTAACGAGACTAATGAGCCTAGGGTTGATGCAATAACCGATTCTGGTGTTGTACAACAACCTGCTGATGGGAGTACTGGTCAGAACGAGAGTCCTGTTGATCATATAGAATGTGATGGGGTTGTTAACGTGAATAAGCCTAATGTGGAGCAATTGATTGCTAATGCACATAAGAACTTTGATGAAGCAATGAATAAAATTGACTGTGATATTGCTAAGATGGCTTCATCTTCTGATGTGAACAATTCGAGTGGTATTGGGCTTCAATCTAAGTCAAATGGTACTAAAGTTTACCAAAGAAATACTCCTCTGTCGAAGTTTTGATGTGGCTATGCAATCCCAGATGTATGGTACTAATCATAGTGTTACTTCTGATCCTAATGCACCTAAGGTTGTTACTACTAGTGGTAATGGAGTTAAGTCGGTTTCTTACGCGGGTGTTGCTTCTAATGAATCCTATAAACACGTGTCTAATTTTCGGAGGTTAGAATGCAGTAAAAAGAAGGATGATGTTGACCTTTCAGTCCCAATGAAAGTGGTGGAAGAGGTGAACATGAGGTTTGAGAATACTCTTTACGGATACTTCCTTGGTCAACGCCTTGCTTTTTCTGTTGTTGACTATTATGTTCGCAATACGTGGGCTAAGTATGGTTTACAAAAGGTTATGATGAACGCTAAAGGATTCTTCTTCTTCAAGTTTAATTCGAAAAAAGGCGTTGATGATGTTCTGGATAATGGTCCTTGGTTGATTCGTAATGCTCCTATTATTCTTAAACCATGGACATTGAACACCAACTTGCTTAAAGAGGATTTGACTAACATTCTGGTGTGGGTTAAACTCCATGATGTTCCTTTAGTTATGTTTTCGATGACAGCTCATCTTCTTGCTACATTGATTGGTACACCCAAAAGGTTAGACGCTTTACTAGTCAAATGTGCAAAGAATCTTGGGGCCGTAGTAGTTTTGCTAGGTGTATGATTGAAGTGAAGTCGGATGAGGTTCTTAGGGACAGCCTCACTGTCGAGATTCCTTTACTTGATGGTATGGGTTCGACTATTGAGAAGATCCGTGTTGAATATGAATGGAAACCGCCTAGATGTGAGAAATGTCGGGTATTTGGACATACTTTGGTGGATTGTCCTAAGGTTGTGATTCCGATTTCTCAACCTCATAAGGACGTAAGTGATGGTTTTCAAACTGTTAACAATAAGAAGAAGGGAAAGCAAGTTGGGCCGAATCCGGGTCGAGGAGGTTCTACTAAATCTGTGGTGGGCAAGCATTTTGAATATCGGCCCAAAAAGCCTCCTCCTGAACCCAAGAAAGTAAATGTCGGTAAGACGATGGCTTCTAATGTGGCTAGTACGAGTAGAACCGGGATCACTACGCCTAATCAAGTATGATGCTCTTAATATGGACGATACGGATGTGGATACTGGTAGTACAATGGAGGTTAATGAGGATGAGTCGATTAAGACTGGTTCTACATCACATGTTCCGCTTGTGAGTGATTCAATGGGAACAATAGATGTTGGTTCTACTCCCATAGTTGAGAAAATTGGTAAGCTTGAAAAACTAATTATTGATGGGAAAGCTACTCTTGTGGATGATGATGGTCAACCTATTCCGTCTACCTCTTATACTAAGAGAGCTAACCCTTTTTCTAAAGTGGGAGAGATTGAAGTGTCTGATTCTGAAGATGAGGTTGTTGCTAACCCATTTGATGAGTCTGCTAATATATTTGGTGGTGGCCAAGAGTTTGAAGATGAGTATGATGACTATGCAAAGCAGGTTCGTGATCTTCCTGGGAATTTGGATGCCTTTAATGCCATGTATGGCACAAAGTTTCAAGGTCCTAGGAAGTAATCTTATTTCGTTGTGTCATTTGTTATCATTTGAGTAGTGGTTTGTTTTCTTGTTTAGAAAATAGGAAGTATCTTGTTATGTAAGCTCTATGCCTATGTAACGGGATGATATATGGGATTTCACTCATATACATTGTACTTAAACGTTTATTTGGTTAATATATTTACCAGGGTTCAGGATTACTCCCCTTTACCCAAAAAAACCAAATGTGCAATCCAGTAAGGTAGGAAGACAATAACTTAAATGGCCAAAGATAATGACAGATTGCAGATCGAGTCGGTATGCACCACTTTTGGTTTGACAAAACGGTTGTGGTGCAGATTTTTGTGAGAACTGAATGTTTCAATTAGGTTAGGGGTAAATACGGCAACCTCTGTGGAAGTTGACCATCAGGACCATGAAACTTATCAAGAATTTTATCATTTAACATATACATTAACCTGCAAGTGGAAATAGATGCTCTAAACATGCAAAATGGATGCACTAGTCATGCAAATAGATGCACTAAACATGCAAAACAGATGCACTAAATCTAACATTGCACTAATCATAATCATTGACTTTCTACTAACCTACAAGTGGAAAATAAAGAATTAATTATTTAAACCTGAGCTTTATACCAATGCAAACATCAATAATAGAAAAGAGTAAACTAACATGAAACAATGACATTATACATATTCATTTTCAGCATCTCCAGCTATTAGAGAATCATTGATGGAATGTACATTGCTCAAAAAAGGATTTTAGTCAAGAGTGTCATTTTTATACGGGTCAAAATGGATTTTGGTCAAATGGGGTATATTTCACTTAATCACACAAGTTTTCAAGGTCAGCCTGGCTCGTACAAAAAATTCGTCATTTTAACCCATACAAAAATTCCTCATTTCCACCTCTAATACAACAAATGAATAATGTACCATATTAAGTGTTGAACTGAGTCAAGATCGCATGATCATGTAAACAAGAAATAGAAGAAAAAGAAACAGAAACATTACTTACAGGACGAGAAAACATACATAAGATTGCTTTACAGAGTGCAACTACAGATGTACTCACCTGTCAAAGGAAACAACTTATGATCATTGTGTGCCATACATAAATAAAAGACTAAGAGGCAAATTACAATTTACATATATATAGCATGAATACAGACGGCATACAATTAGTACAAATATCATAATGTGGCATTTTTTGCACGAAATACTATGTACAAATATCAATAAGAGATGTTTACCATTTGAGTCACTTTATTTTATATACCACTAAGTTATATTTATGTAAAAAAAATGAAAATACCTCAAGAACTTGATTAAAGCGGGTAATATCTTCAGGGCCCATCACAGGATGACTACTAATAAAGAAGTATGGTTCAAACCACATGCAGAAGCCATTTGATCCATCACACCACAGGATGCTTCAACAGCTAAGTTTTTTACCTGTAGATGCCAAAATGGTATGATTACTAACTGAAGAACTGTAAGGGCAAATGAATGCACTAATTTCCACCTTTTCGATGCACAAAACATACAAATAGATGCCCAAATATTTCCAACGATGCACTGAATATATTAAATTACAAATGAAGGCCCTACTATGACCAACGATGCACAAAGCTTACAAACTGATACACTAAACACACACAATGATGTCTTAATATGTCTAACAATGCACCAACCATAATCATTAATGCCCTAACCATACTCAATGATGCTCTAATATGTTCAACGATGCACTAAACATATAAACATTCAACTTGATGCAACAACCACAATCACAGATGCATTAATACAATCTGATGCCCTAACCTGTAATCTCAAGTTTCAAATATACATAAAGATGCCCTTATATGTCATATCAATCGGTCATAAACACATATGCTTTAAATTAGTGCATCACATTTCATAAAAGTTTATTTAGACATTTTATCAAACACTTGGTGAGCAATTTTAATAAACACATATTTTGATGCATTTTTTTTGTTAAAACTTCGAAAATCATTACATCATTATGAATCTACCCAAATGCCCTAATTTTACACATATTTACAAAAATACTAAGTTAGGGTATGTGTAAATGCACTAAACATACAAACAATTAACCTGATGCAGCAACCACAACCACAAACACAGATGCACTATTACAATCTAATGCCCTAAATTGTAGTTCTAATGATGCAAATATACACGCAAATGCACTAATACATCAAACATAAATACAAATGTACTAATACAGATGCAACAACCACAAACACAGATGCACTAATACAATATGAATCCCTAACTTTTAATTCTAATGTTGTAAATATACACACATATGTCCTAAGATGTCATATCATTCAATATTAAATATATTTGCTGCAAATTAGTGCATCTTAGTAATATATTCTTACTCAGACATTTTATCAAACACATGGTGTGCAACTTTAATTAACACATTTTTCACGCATTTTTTCATCAAATTTGTTCCATATCTATAGAAAACATGACAATATGTAGAAAATATTGATGCCTTAACTGCGTGATTCCACTGATGCCTTAATCCAACTTTGTATGTTTGATCGATTGTGTGTTTGATCGAATGTGTGTTTGATAGGATTGTGTGTCTACTTCATCAGAGTGTATGTGTGTTTGATCGGCGTGTGTGTGTGTGTGTAGTTAGGGTTTTGGATAGTGGAGATGATGACGACAATGATGACGGTGGAGAGGATGATTGTTCATGGTGTTGTGGTGCGGTGGTGATTGGTGGCGGTGTGGTGGTGGTGGCGATATAGATGGTGACTAGGAGGAAACTCTAGTTTTGTGATGTAGATGGTTGTGTTTGTATGTGTGTTGTATCTGATTAAATGACGTTCCCCTTTAACGTTTGTTATTTTTTCATTTTCTACCTTAAAGTTTCAGCTGTGTTCGCAATCTACCCTGTAACTTTTTTCTCACTTTTCTATCAAATTATACTTTTCTCTAGAACCGGACTATATCTCTATATTATATATAACAGGAGGCATTTGGCATTAATGCCACCTCAATGCCACATAATCATTTTCATGCCACCTAAGCAATTAATTGTTAAATTTCGGAATTTTAAGCAATTAATTCTTAAATTTCATAATTTTATTATTTATTTTGTAATTTTCAGAATTTTATTAAATATTTTTGAAAATTGATTTTTGAAAATTGTTTATAAAAAAGTGGCTTTGCAAGGATTGAACATTGGTTATTTGGATAAATAACTTGTGTGTTTACCACTTAGGCAACAAGTTATTTTGATAATTATGTTGCATACTATAATATATAAATGCCTATAATTAAATTGGAATCCTATACTAATTATCTCTTTTAAAACTTACGGAGTATTATAGATATCTTTTCCTTAAATATAATTTAAGGATATATCCTTTTAACCGATCACATACAGGGAAAAAAATACTCTCTTTTCCTCAAAACCCTAATGGTGAAAAGAGGTACGTTTTATATCACTGAATTCATTCCCAATTCATGAAGAGGTTTAGCTATTTCTTTGTGTTAACAACATGTGTATTCTCTCTCAGGTTCATAATGATCCATGATTTTTATTTGGTCTCTTTAATGATTTATTATATTCATAAATGTTGAATAACTTTTGATAAGTTGTATAACTTTTGTATTTGATATGTAACATGGCGGCAACTGGAAGAACATGAACGTGTGATAACACCTAATCTTGCATGGCTAAAGGTAAATATTCTGTAACACTACGCTTTTTCTTCTTAATTGAATGAGGCTTAAAAAGTTATTCACTCTTGAATTCAATACAGCCCTAATCCCATATCCTCTAAAACGTTTATGTTGTTGTAATTTTGCAGGTTGGATGCATGCTTTGTTTTGTTTATTTTGTTTATCGGTTGACATTAACAAGCAGAAAAAAAGGTAAGTACACTTAAATCATTCTGTAAAAATGTCTATCCTGTAGTTATATGTGATGTGGTGTGAAGTGATAAATGTTACCAAGGCTTGACATGGATCATTTATTCACAATGCCAATTTTATTTTTAAAGTTTCAAATATTTATAAATTCATGAACTGTGATACCCTATTGCAATTTATATAACCTGTGTAGGTTGTAAGTGTTCTTGCAATTTATATAATGTCTCTTTTTTGCAATGTTTTCTTATATATGTCAATGTTATTTGCCGGCATTCACACAACATTAAAGTTACTACAATATGCAAAGTGAGTTTCAGTAACAAAACTTTTTGTTTTCTTATATTCATTAAAACTTATCCACACTGTTATACTTTTGGATTTATTATGGAACAAACCAAGGAGTTTTACATGTTGCTGCAAGGTATGGATATTGAAGTCCAATTATATTCCAGATTAGTTACAATTTGACACGACCTTGAGAGAGCCAATGGCCTAGCTACAAGAACTTTCATATCGATGGTTGTCAATCATCTGTAAATGCTAAATATTGTGCAACACAAGGTAAACATTTGTGGGATCAGAAGCAAATCTGGGGTCTTGATGATCGCCAATGGCGTCGTCTTTTAATAACACTATCTTTATTTCTCCTGTAACCGAAGCGTTTTTAACCGTCTATCTCTGTCATACACAGTGCCAACCACATTGGTGGTGATGCACCTCCAGCTGCCATTGAGGCTGCAAAAGCTTAGGATCTGTTAAAGTTTTTCCGGGTGGAATGCTTTTTTCATCAAAGGTTAATAAATATAGGGTATATTTGGTACTACTTTCATTGGTTTGGACCACTGAAATAGGTGGTGATTTGAATTTGGGCTATTATATTTTTGGTTTTAGAGAAGATTGTGTTACTGTCATCCGTTGGAAAATTTTGGTTAGGATTTGGTACGAAAGTGTGTAATCATGAAAATAAGATTATGCTATTTCTCCCTTGAAAAAACAAATAATGGGCCAATTGGACAAAATTGGTCAAGACAATTTGTTAAGGCATGTAGCAGCTGCATATTTTCATCTTCATCATGCTTTTTTCATTGATATGTTTATCTTAGCTGTTATTTTAGCTTTGCATATGTGAAAGAATTATGTTGTACAAGAGCGGCAGTTATCAATTTTTATGTGTTAAGGCTAGGCACAGTAAGAATCGGATGCATCTGATATGTACCAAACCAAATTTGCCATTGTTTATTTATCGCAATCAGAATTTAAGAGGTCAGCTTTGGTCACCAAAGGTAGGCCACAAGTGTTTAGCTGATAAGGAAACCCACAATTTTCAAATTTGCAACTATTTATTAATAGACCATGAGTCCATGACTAATGTATTGGGTGTTGAAAAACCATAACTATAGACCATAGTCCTTGGAATAGTATTTTCGTGTTTGTTAGCTAAATGTCTCTTGAGGCAAAATCCTGTTGGTGTGACTGGTTCAAATTCAATTTATACATAGAGCCTCCTATACATGTGTAGATATCAGAGGGTACCCTATATCTACTGATTTATCGGAGGTCTGTACCCTAATAGCTTTTTGTTCTTCCCTATATGATTGGTTTTTTTATTAACATATCTTATGATTGATGTTAGCTTAGAGAGATGAAACCAAGAACCTTGTCACATAAACTAGAAGAAGCTCTAGGCATGACTATCAGGTATGGTAACTTAAATTTGTGGGAGAGCTAAAGTTATCAGTTCCTTCATACGCTCTCTTAAATATCGTTGAACATTGTGAGTCTTACTTGTTTCTCCTATGGGTTTTAACTCTTGCTATTATTTATGGGGCATATACTTCATGATGCATTTTTCAAATACCATGCCAAGCCAAAACTGACATCACATGGTGATCTATATCATGAAGGAAAGGAGTTTGAGGTAATATGCAACCACTTTTTATTAATTATGTTTCAGATGTACACATAAACGAGGTTAGATATCTTATAAATCTTACTGGTCATAAGATAGGACCCGAAAAAAGAATACGTTTGTTACGAGTATGGGCTTTTCTTTTGACTTGCAAGGTTCCGCATGTGGTCTCTATGATCAAGGGTAATTCATCGTCCACAATGACATTGTCTCATCATACATTTAACTTTGTTACTTCTAATTTAGAAAAAACTCACTCTTTGACATCTTTAACAAAGTCTGATGATGATTCTTTGACTGGTTCCCAATTCAATGACTTTGATGGTGGTCAAGAAGAACAAGTTAGCAAGTCTGATCAAGTGAAATTTGGTTCTTCAATTGTTGGCTCATATAAACTAGATACAGTTGGTAAATGACACCGATCCTGGAATGATGACTTTAAGGGCTCCTCCTAAGAAAACGTCACCAAGTCCCGGATCATTATTCCGGTAACAATAAAAATATTAAAAACAAAATGCGTATATCTTCTTTTGCTAAAAAGGACATACTCCATCGACCGCTTTATTCCTCCATGTCTCTACTTATATTTTTGAACAATTGTTAACTTGTGTAATGAAAGCAATTACGTTTTGTGTAGGTTAGACCCTTTTTGGATACCAATCTTAGTTGATGCGAGTGATAATTAATAATGATTCTGAGTATAAACTGTGAAGTTGGTTTTTATCTTTGTAGTATGCAAAATTTGTGTCTGAGTTATGGTATATTTCTCATGTTTTAGTTTTGACACCATCAGCACTGAAACAAGATTGCAGAAAGTAGAAGAATGCATAAGGTTAAGGAGTTTGAATTTGAGCAGTAACAAGTTCAAGGGAGTAGCATAATATATTCAATATCTTTCAAAGTTCTGAACTTGAACTTACAATAAGATATTCAATGTCTTTCAGGCTCGGCTACTACTTAGTCATGCACTTGAAACAATGGACTTTATAGAGTTGGTAGATCCGAGACTATCAAGCTTCAAAATATATGAATTTTGTTTAATACGTACTTTATATGGTTTGTTAATGGGTTGTGAACTTGTGATGGAATGCAGTATATCCAAATGTGTTTGAAGAGCCTGTTTTGGAGAACAAAAGGATAGGTGATGGAGGGGAGGGCAAGGCCATCTACTGAAGAGATATAAGAAATGGAGGAAGTGGATGTTTGCTTTGGTTTGGTGAGGTGATCGATGTCCAAGAATATGATGAAGATCTTACATAAAAATGCATGCCTCTGAGTTAGTAGGTAAACATATATACCACTATTAGTTTGCATTGCGATATCTTGATGCTTTAGATAAGTGTTAATACTTACTAACTATTATCATTTATGGTCAAAAGGTCATACAATCAAAAAAAAGGATAGTGCGTTTCTGTTGGAAAAGAAAGAAAATACTTCACATAAAAAAGCAAGGTAAAACCAATGAGCCACTTTTTTTTCTTGAAATTTAACATGATCAAAGTATGATTTTATAATTTATACATTTAGAAATTGAACATTATAATCTACAGGAGACTTAGAATATACCCTTGATAAAAAGAATACAAAAGTTCAGACGAAAAATCTTGGGGATATTTAACTTTTTAGCCTATATAAAGTAGAAAAGGCCATTGAAAACTTCAGTGACTCAAATAAGATCGGAAAAGGTGGTTTTGGCCCGCTACAAGGTAATTTACTAATGCTTCTTAAATAGAATGTGAAGCATAATACCAATGTGCAGAAATTGGAGTTCTCAACTTATCATAAAGTCTTGATATTAATCTTTTAGGGTGTGTTGGAAGACGAACTAGAAGTAGCCGTGAAACGGATTTTAGATTAAGCTCACTGACAAGTTTATACTTGGATGACAATAAGCTATTAGGTGTCATTCCTTCAGAATTAGGAAATTTGCACCAATTTGCTTGGAAGAATCTCTCTTTTTATGGGCAGTTTAGGATTGCGTATCAAACCGCTTCATAGGCCTGTTTGGAATTAATTATAGGGACTCATTGACTTGAGTTTTCCGGTCTCTCCATATAGTCATTTAAGTGAAAGTAGAGCAAAAATTATATGCGGTTTAGCTTCGACAATTCATACTATCAATATTGACGTCATATCATCTTTTTCAATTGGTCTCTATTAGTAAATGTTTTTTGCTGTACCAGGTTATAGTAATAACTCACTGATTGCATTATTTTCATGTAATCCAAACAATATTGTTTTATGTTTATATGTAAAGTTATCAATTTTAGTAGTAATGAGTATTTTTTATTTTGTTTAAGGTGTATCAATTCTTTGTTTTATTTTGACACCATAACCATTTTGACTCGGTTTGGATGACTGAAATTTAATTATGCGCTTAAGTACTTTAGAACTCCAAGTTGGAGCAACCAAGACCAACAGAAAAGAATGTAAGCAAAGACCAACACCTGTACCATAATGAAACTTAGTTGGACCATGAATATGCTAATGTAGTAGCTAAACTAATATGATAGCACTTGATATGCATAATTTTTATGAACGATTCTTTAAATATTACTACAGTTAAAATTGTTCATGGATGAACTATTAGGAGACATTGTAACTATACAATTATGCTTATGTAAAAGTGGAGTGTTGACCATCCTTTTTTAAACTAACTTTTAAGCGTGTTGCAGACATAATTTTGAATCAAGGCTCCTTTTCCCATCTTATATTTATATGACATAGACCATACATGGCATCTTGCACAATTATAATTGTATTCTTTACATCCAACTATTTTCTACTTGATATACCTTTTTCCATTAAGAGATACATTTTGCTTAAAAGCATTTGTCACTTATGAAGATTTAACCAAGTTTTAAAAAATGGCTATAATATGAAGTTAGTCATGAAAGAACAAAAACAACAGTAAGTTTTCCGTGTCCAAAAGTGTTTTTGTACTAACAGAGCTACCAAGCTATAATTCTATAGAATTAGATTATGATTAGAAATATTTTTTTATTGTTATAGGAAACTGAAGTATTTGGTCGCTAGCGGGTTGGTTCAAACAACAATGATCATCAGCCTTTTTTCTTCATGGATGACTGATTACTTTGAGTTGTGTGTCGAGATGTAAGCTTCATTTCTCACATGTAAGTGTTTGCAATTGGAACTCGCCTTCGATGTAAATTTATTCAATAGGGAAAACATATAATCAAAGTGTTTGATTTAAAAACATACTATTGGGATGACTTCCATATTGTCGATTAGTAATTCAAGTTCACTTAATCGAATTCTCTCGAGGTACTACTTCTCTTAATCGATTAGTTAATGGGTTAACACGGATAAATGGGTGTCAAAATGGACGGAGTGACCTATAATTACTTTTTTCACTCATATTCGATAACCGTTTATTTCTTTTCGCTCTTAATGCATTTCAATAAAAAAAATTGATATGTTTATGGCTAAGTTTCGGATTGCTCACTTTAACTTTATTGTATTTTTGAGTTCTTTGGCATTCTTAAAAATTGGTGCATATATGGTGAGCTATGATCAATCTTATGGAAATGCAATCTATAGGTTCTCTCATGGGCAACTTTATGCCGCTGTCTCAAAGGTCAAAAGCATGAAGGGTTGAAGATTCTATGTTGTAATAGATATGGCAAATACACAAATTTAATGTCACATGTGTATAAAGAAGCTTTATATTGCATTTGAAGTAAAAACATATACTTTGTATATTCCTTGAACACTTTTTCGGCCATTTTTTACGCGTCTTCTTTAATAATTGGGCGGTTCTAAGTTAAATTGAACAATATTTGTTACAACATAGTTGTTATTGCAGTGATTCTGAATATAATTGTTATAAGTTATTAATGTAAGAACAAGAACTCTCTTAATTTCCTAAAGGTATGAATTCTTTATTTTGTTTGAAATTGATATTAGGGCTTTTAGTTTAAGTGCACAAATTGTTATTGGGAAAATAATCAAAGTAAGTGGATTGTTTTTGTTAAAGGAGATTCTTGGTGATATTCAGGGATTGACTATCTCAATTTAAGGTATGAGTGTCTTTGTAATCATTGTTCAATGCCTCTTTTAGTTACTCAGTTTGATTATTTGCTTTATCTATTTGTTGTTCTTTTAATTGGTAATTTGTAAAGATAATATGATGAACAATATTCCTGACTACATATCGTAAATTTAATTATACTGTAAATTTTGTAATGATTTGGCTACATAGAATTTTTAATTTTTAATTTTATTCTGGATGATTTGATTTTTTTTTAAATCTTTTTCCCATGTTACGTATGAAAAGTTATAAACTTTATTGCAGCTTATAAAACAAGAAAAGAAGACAACTAGAAAAATGGAACAACTTCTTCTTCAAGTTAACCATCCACACCATACTTTAATATAGACTATTACGCTAACAAGTATTGGACTAATGTCACCTTGGACATACAAGAGATCTAACATTGAAATGTTCACAATGGCAAGTTACAATAGCCAGTGAGGCATGTACACTTTCAAACCATTTTTTGCTAACCTTTTTTCGTTATAGAAAAATATGTCAACGATATTTATAAGTTATGCCCGCGCTACGGGCGAGCTCATATGCCCGGGAGGGCTTATAAGTCATGCCAGCTCATTGGGTAAAAAAACCAACAACTAAAAACCAAAGAAACAATTGTTTTATAATATTGTTTGACAATTCTAAAAAATATATTTTAGATATAAAAACAACAAACAAATAATTATAGTCATGCCCGCCCATTGGGCGGGCCAAAACTAGTATATATATATATATATATATATATATATATATATATATATATATATATATATCACTTCCTAACACGGCCTTGGAGCTTGATATCAAACTGGTCACAAATTGCCTTGTTAAGTCATAGACCGAGCAGCGTAATCTTCAAGAAATAATCTTCAAGCTCATATATATATATATATATATATATATATATATATATATATATATATTTATATATATATATATTACTTCCTAACACGGCCTTGGAGCTTGATATCAAATTGGTCACAAATTGCCTTGTTAAGTCGTAGACCTGAGCCGCATAATCATCAGTAAAATAATCTTCAAGCTCATTACCTCCACCTGTCGATGAAAAATAACTTGCCATTGGATTATCCGGTTTAAACACCTCTTCATCGTCACTATCAGAAACAACCACATTACCCACCGTAGAGAATGGGTTACCTACCTTAGTTGCAGAAGTACAAGTAGATGAAGAAATACTAGGCTTAGTAGTCGTATCCTGCTTTCCCAAATGATCAACCATTTTTTATAGGTTTATCATCATTATCATCCACAAGAGTAACTTTTCAATCAATAATTAGCTTTTCAAGCTTCACAGTTTTCTCAACAGTAGGAGTAGTACTAGTGAAATCATAATCGCCCAAAGCAATATTACTATCGGGAACACATGTTGAAAACAGATTACCCACCCTTTTCCCTTCTTTTACCAGATTAGGCGTGCTATTCATATTGGAATAACCAGGGTTGAAGAAGAACTAGGGATATTATGAGACATAACCACATTACCATCATTAATATTACTAGATGGAGCACATGTAGAATCAATTACAGGTTCCAAAACAGAATCATGCTGCTTAAGCACATTAAAGGCTATTTTTCAAATTAATAAGGTTAATATCATCCACCATGTTATTGTTCTTACCTGGGGAATCACATGGAGGCGTCGTACTACGAGTAGGATCAGAAATAAGGTCCTTATTAGGAGTAGCATCTACTCTAACAGGTGATTCCAAATTACCTTTAGGCTGAGAAGAAGAGGCCTCATCATTCTTGGAAGGCTTCCTAACCGGACGGAAGTAGTAATTAGAAGGTGGTTTGGAAAGCCGAATACCTCCAATGGGACGAGGACCTAATTGAACGGTATGTTTACCCATACCCTTCTTCTTTGTATCATCAATAAACCCATCATCACATACCAACGGTTTTTAAACCGATATAACCCTCTTAGGACAACCTTCATCATTGTGATAAAATTTTTTGCATGTATCGCACCTTGAAGGTTTCCATTCATATTCAATCTCAAGATTCTCCAATGAATGACCTGAACTGTTTGGGAATGGAATTGCCACAACAAGAGAATCAATCAAAGTTGTCTTAGATGAGACATCGACAACAGCACGAGCATAAGAATTATGGCCCCACAAATTAAGACACATAGAGCTAGTATAAGCATCAAGCATGATTGGACGACCAATCTGCGTTGTAATTAAGCTCAAAGCTACTTCCGAATATGCAACAGTCGGGACATTATGGATCTTTACCCAAACAGGAGCGGAGGTTATTTCATCTCTTGTAAGTTTGGTATTAGGAGTTCAAACATTAAGAATAATAGGAACTGATCGAATTAACCATTGTGGACGTATAGTCCGGACTGGGCCAGGAATGGGTCAGGGCCGGCAGACAGCGGCCCACTCTACACCTAAACCCTAATCCATGCCCTATAAATATATGGCTGGATCTCCTTCTTGATAACATAACATGACAGGTTACACTAACCCTAACTCTTGTAGGCTACATCGCATCGATACTAAGTTGACCGTCGGAGGTGGACCCCGGGGCTACGGCCTCGGGTCCACTCCTAACGGATTCTCTTTGTTGACAGTGTCTACTTAGGGCTCGGAGAAGACGACTAACGCCCGTGGAGAGTGGTCAATCCAGCCAGCGCCGATTATGTATCAACAAGTTCCATCCGTGGGACCGAACAAAATATTTTGTCTCGTGATGCCCACCATATATTGTCACCGACTTACGGTATGAATACACTCATTAAGGTTAGCAGGCGGCTTATCGAATCATTTATGAATACACTCATTCAGTCAAGAGACTTCGCTTATCAAATCGTGTTTCACCCATGTGATTTGGCTAAATGTTAAAACATGATAAATCGTATATAGTATTGTCCAAGCTTAAACCAGGACATATTGTTTATTAATTAATTAAGGCCATCCAAGTTGTTACACGGTACCAAATTTGGAAAATAACACGTATAAGAATCATAATATTTCTTTACATGAAATACAAGAATGTGTAATAGCCTATTCTTTTACTAGGACAGATAAAAAAAAAAAAAAAAAAATCCGCACGATCGGACCTATTTTATCTTTTAGCCGCGAATTAATTCGCGCAGATACTGTTTTTACGTTGGTATGCCTGTTCGCGCTTGTTTGCGATCGAACAACGCAGCCACGATAAATCTACCAAAGATTAGTCGTGCGTTCGGACATCTTCGCAGATTAGCTACGAGCAAACACCACGATGCTAGTCAATCGCCATGAGCGCACTGGACAAAGGCCGTGGTCATGTTATGTTCATCTACGATCATCCACAAACGTTCGAGTCTATGCGGTCACGATATATCCATCTGTGTCTATTAGTCGCGGTCACGTAACGCCCATCCGGGTTTTTTTTTTAAAAAAAAAAAAAAAAAACAATTAATTATTTATGTAATTTATAAAACCTCATGATAGGGGTAATTCGCGACCGCCACTTCTCGATGTGTTAAGTTCACATGCTATGTGCTATATATAGCTTCACTTCATTAGGTTTTATATGTTTCGATTCGTGGCATATACTTTTAATATTTGCATTAAGTGTTTTTTGCAGAATAATTAAGTTTAATGCTCCTACACGAGTAGCACCATCAAACTTGGGGGGCTACCAGGGTATATAATACAACTGTTTTCGTACGCTTCACGCAGGCATATTTGGAAGCAGATCGTATGTAAGAGGTATTGCAAACCCGGTACAAAGACGGATTTAAATATTCGCACTATTTTGCCGCAGGGGAGACGTCCTCTGTCGGTTGTAAAGACGGATGTAATGCGCGCACTTCTGCTACAGAAGCAAGTCTTCTATCGCACTTCTTTGTCGCAGACAAGACACTGCCACGAAGCAAGTCTGTCGCATTCTTTGTCGACAGCCACTGCGCATTACTTCTACGTAAGCACGCCTTCGTCGCACCATGTTGCGTTATGGTACAAAAGGTACGCCTTTACCCGGATGCAAAGCATACGGGGATCCACTTTCACCATTGTGAGACTCTCACGATCGCAATATCACTGTTACCCCAACTATATGCGCATTCCTCCCCGTCATGTAAGAACGGGTGTTACTCAGATGGAACATGGTCACACACGGACGCGCTACAAGGTCGCGGATTCGATATAGTCTAATGGGCTAAACAGACACGCCATGGGTCAAGTGCGCATCGTCGCATTTGGGGCGAAGAGGTCCGGCCCCATGTGCACACTTGAGTTGTGCACACATGGGCCATGCCGTTATGGTTGATTGGGCCTACGCGGCCATGAACAGAACTCAAGTCTAGCATAACATAGTCATGTACTATCTCATACTAGACTTGGGGGGCTTGTGGACGTATAGTCCGGACTGGGCCAGAATGGGTCGGCCCTACGCGGCCCACTCTACACCTAAACCCTAATCCATGCCCTATAAATATATGGCTGGATCTCCTTCTTGATAACATAACATGACAGGTTACACTAACCCTAACTCTTGTAGGCTACATCGCATCGATACTAACTTGACTGTCGGAGGTGGACCCCGGCTACGGCCTCGGGTCCACTCCTAACGGGTTCTCTTTGTTGACAGGTCTACTTAGGGCTCGAGAAGACGACGAACGGCCCATGGAGAGTCGTCGAATCCAGCCCGCGCCAGATTATGTATCAACAACCATGGACCACTTTTCAACGCTTTGTCCATGCCTTCTTTGGTATTGAATTAAAAGAGGAAGAACCCGTTATTAAGCATCACCTTTTGAAGACCAAATTTAGCCCAAGTGTTTCGCACATAGTTTTCAAAAATTAGGAATGCAATACGCTTCACAATAAAGTAACCGTATAGTGTATTAGCAAAATGATTACTTACCTCATTCACAACTTCCAACGGTATAGTAATATTAGCACCAGGAACACACTCTTCGTTCCTCATCTCCTTTATATTCACAATCTTCGTGGACGAATTATCCTTAAATATAGACGCAAATGAGATAGGAACCGAACCAGCTTGCCGGACATTGATCGTATCATTAGTACCATTGTTAGACTTCAGAATCGGAGCATCACCACTCTTTTCCTTGTCTAACGAGTCATTTTTAGAACCAATAGCAGATCAACCAAACATGATTTTAAATAAATAAAAAAAAATAAAAAAATAAAAAAAATAAAAAAAAAACTTGAACTCACAAACCGGAAAATAAACAGCAATAGTAGCAACGAACACGACAAAAGACAAAAGACGCAACCCAAAAAAGGTTTAGTCAACACAATACACCTCTAATCAATTCACATCATGGAGTAATTAATGATGACACAATAATAATATTAAGGATAAACACCAAAATTAATAACAAATTATTGTATAGATTATATACAATATACTACTTTGTTAGTAATTCTATACTATAGATATTGCCAGAAGCTAGAAAAGCAATTTAGTTCACCTAAATATAATATAGAACTCAATAACTAAGGATAGAAGTTCAAATATGATGGTGTAGAATGACATGAACATTTACGAAGTCAACATTTCAAAATAAAGTTAACCGATCCTCAAGAATCTACTACTAACTTTTTGTATCCGTACGTCTTAACCTTAGCATGTACAATCATTAATAAGAAATTTCAAAAGATATATCTCCAACTTATCCAAAACCCTACCACAAATTTGTGGCAATTTTGGAGCAACAAGTAATTAGCGGTTTAAAATCAAAAGGTTTGTATTTGAATGATATTTCATGTGTGATAATGTTTCTCAGCTAAATAGTACGTTGTTGGTTCAATTCATGTTTAAGACATATGAGATTGATTAATTGTGAGATAGTTAATTGCATTTTCAAAAAAGAAAATAGTGGTTTAAATCTATGCTTCTTTTATAACAAGCAATTAGTGGTTAACTTTTGTGTAATCGTTCTATTTCAAAACGCTTTATGAAGTAGTATTTCGATCTTGGTGTTAGTGCTTTGCATCTCAAATAATATGTATATCTTTATTAATCATTTAAACAATTTTATGTTAATGTGAATATGTTTTTTAGATCATTTTACACTCTATAAGCATTGTTGCAACTACATTATCAAACGCTTTTATCAAACAAACATCTACTGCTAACTGCTTACTACTTGTACCAACTGCTACCGCTACGTTTCGTTAAACATGCATGAAAACTGTTTTTTTCCCTCTATTAGTTGACTATATTGCTTATTTGTGACGTCACAAAAATAAGATATTTTAATTAGAGTAAATTACACCATTCGTTTTTAAGATTGCCCAACGTTCAACCTTAGGTTTTTTAGAATAAATGCACCATTCCTCCCCAATGTCTTCATTTTGCTTCCTCAGTAGTTCTTTTGACGTTAGTCAAGGCTTGTTAGACACCTCACATGCCTTTCATGTAAGGCTAAGTTCGTCATTTCGTGACTTTGTATTTTTCAATTTACTTGATAAATTCTTTTTTTTTCCTACAAATTTTCTAAACCCAGCAAAAACACACTCTATCTCATTAAAATAAAAAGAATACCACATAGTTGTTGCAAAAATAATAATAATAATAATAATAATAATAATAATAATAATAAAAACCCCAAGATCTCAGTGTCTCATTGTAGATCTTTTAAAAATACTTTTTCCAGCACTATCCAAGATTTCTAATCAAGTTAACAACAGCTATACAAGATTTCATATTTAATCAAGCTAACAACAGCCATTCAAGATTTCATCTTAAACTAAATTTCAAATCCGAAACTCAATCTCACAAAGCCATATTTTGTTACAACCTCTGATTCTTTCACAGATTTGATAAAAGATCCACTTTTTATTCAAGATCCTCAAGACATCTTTATCAATGGTTATATACGCGAAAAGATATTAAAAGATCTAGGGTTTGGTCTTTGGAGTGTTTGTTGATGGAATATGCTCAAGACACATTACATAATTATATGACTAAGTGTACGTAAGACTTAAAGGTCACATACAAATAGACTTAGATACTTTAGTTTATAATATAAATAATGCATTTATATTATATTAGCACCAAATATATTTTACTTTTTATTAACTAGTGTATTTATTAATATTGTATTAAAAAATAATTAGTTAAATATAATTAAATAAAATATTTATCAACAAAGTATTGATAAATAAACTAACCAAAATCAGAATACGGTATCCTCATATTTTGGTTAGGGATTTCGGCTAGGGCTAAGAAAAGACAGGGCGAGAAACTTGTTCACCAAGTTTAATGTTGAGGAGATGGGATTTAATTATAAAAACCATAACCTCACAACACAACATTAATACCTAACTTTCTCCTCTCCCACTTCTTTGTGTGATTCGAACGAAAAGGGTTTTCGGATTTTGGGGTGTTCGGATTTTGCTTTTTCTGTTGATCGATTCAAGGAGGTAAAAACAATCTTGTGTTTAAGGTGTTAGACTAGCATTTCGTAAGTGTTGAGTACGTGTACTGCGGATCAAGCTAGGCGAATAACCTACTCTTGGTTATTAAAGTTTCTTGATCATACCGAGCATAACAAGGTACATGTCTTCTTGTTATTCTAGATTAATTATACATAATATATGGATCCACGATTGGTGTTTTCTTATTGCTTCCGCTACATTGATTTATATTTATATGATTGTCTTATATTTATACTTGCATGAATACCGTTTTCTAAAATACTAACACCAACAGTAGTGTCACGAGCCTCTTATGTTATTTTGTGTAATTATCTTTGTTTTATATAAAAAAAAAATGTGTTTAATTAAGCTTCTATATTTTTTTTCTGGGCTCGATCTTTTACATTAAAAATGGATTAAAATCACTTAGTAGTCCGATTTACCAAATAAAGAACCATACCCTTACACTGTTTTCTTGAGTTTTGTTATTAAAAAAAAGTAAAGAAATGTAAAGTAAACACTTTCCACCAAAAATGAGGAGGAAACACTTTACTTTCATAATCAACAAAATCATACTAACTTTCATTTCATTTCTATTTCTTTTCCTCCTTAAGTGCTATACGAGAACACAAATTCTTATGTTTCCTTTTCATTTTCTTTCTTTTTCTACCTAACTTTAACTCGAATACACGGTGTTAGTAGTCAAAAGCACTTCCAAAAACACAATAGCAATCTTCGTGTTT
The DNA here is from genome assembly GCA_910596185.1 of Chrysanthemum makinoi. Classification (NCBI taxonomy): domain Eukaryota; kingdom Viridiplantae; phylum Streptophyta; class Magnoliopsida; order Asterales; family Asteraceae; genus Chrysanthemum; species Chrysanthemum makinoi. The sequence continues at coordinate 343,303,650 of OU343222.1, forward strand.
GAACCTGCAAAAAGATCACAAATCAATTATAAACCGAATTAATAATATTTTCTAGAAACCCTAAATTTCACAACCCAAAAACCTAACCACAATTAAACCCAAACCCATCACATACTTGAAATTATTTGAAACAACAAAGGCCATTTTTTATCTGCATTTTTTGTTACAAGCTTATCGAATCTGACATAAACGATTTAGATCCAAATTAGTGTTGTGATACTCGCGTCTCTTGATAGCAGAATGATCTTGGTGTGTGTTTTTTGGGGTGAAAAGTGGGCTTTGGAATGAAAGTGGTGTGTGTTTTTGGGATATGAAATTTGGGTTCTAGAAGAAAGTGAATGGGAGCGGGATAATTAATGTTATTATTTCGAATGATCCAGAAAAGAGGTAAATTATGCAACATGTGGAAGTTTGGTAGATAAACAGTGACACACTTATTTAGGTATGTGATTGTAAGTGGTGGATAAGTGGGAGGGGAATATTTTATGATCGGCTCGGCGCAAAACATCAGCTCCTCTCAGCTTGGCTCAGCTCCTCTCAAATTGTTGGGTTAGATAATGGATCCACTCACAAAAGTTTGGCTAATGAAAAGTACTCGCAATTTTTTATTCCTATAACTATCGTAAATGCATATATGTATAATTTCGTTAAAAAAAATGCAATTTCTTTTAAATGAAACTGATCCCGAAATTTTATGTCATATAAATGCATGTCTTGTTTAGTTAGTCAACTAATATGTCAAAAGGAAGAGCAAAGGTCAAAGAAACGTAATATACTCTTTCAAGAGTACCAATGTAGGTAATAGACTGTCTTAAATACCAATCCATGTAATATACATTCAAATTTCGACTATTACCATTAACATTTTAAGTGATTTCACAAAATATCATTATGTTCTATATCTTCATCTTTCTCATATTTAAACCTAGATTCTGGCGACCAACCACCATCTCCAAACCTAGATTCCGGTCAACATCAACAACTACAAACTACTTGTATCATCTCCTCAATGACTGAATAAAACAAGCTACCACAAAACCTGAAATGCCCGTACTAGACTAATTTTGTTTTAAACATAACATGATTCGATGTAACCTTGTGTTACTTCTTATATATACTTTTAAAATTATATTAAGATTCATACTTTGGAACTATGTTTATGTTAAATTATACTCAAATAACTTTTCAATGATAGGTGGCACGACCTTCAACGAGCCATAGATTATTTTATACAAAATTTGTAAGTTGTCCAAGTACCAGAACAGATCACAGGCATGGCTAAGAATCACTGCCACAACTGTAAGCCTCAGAAACCCCCACAAAATGCTCCTAGCTGTGGCTAAAAATGACAGTCGCGGCTAGAGGCCTCAATGCTGCACAATACTTTATTTTTGACACATTTTCTTTCGGAAACATACTTGCGCTTATTGTCACGACATGAAATAGCACAGAACTACTACATGAACATTAATAAACATAAGTGGAGTTATAAAAACATTAAGCATAAATGGAAACGTGTATTTGGGGTTGTACCAAACACCCCTTTAAAACTACTAAACAAGACTACGACACAAAGTTTAATACCTAAACCACCATAACTTATTTCTAAACTGAATATACACATGCTTAGGGCGTTTACAAGCTAAATATCAAAGTAAAAGTAAGCTAGACATCTAATCACATCATACTAGCTAGACAATATTTAATCGTCACATTAACATGTATGGAATTTCCTAGGCGGTGAGTACTCATATGTGGCCTTTACCACCCTCTTGCACGGATGCAATCCGGGTATCACATTCGTATACGAGAGATTTCTAATCAATCCTGTATCATAAGTGCATAAAGCACGGGTCGTCTCTATTTGGACGCTATATAGGGAATTTCTTGTTTCACTTATGTTAAGCACTCTATATAACAAATGGCACCTCATACGAGCACACTTGAATTAACTAATGATACTTCTTGTAAGTATCCTTAACTTGGCTATTTTTCAGCTATATTCAAGTCTAACATAACATATGATATTCGGCTATCTCCAAATCTAGTATAACATGTAATATCCGGCTATCTCCAAATCTATATAACATGACTTGGCTAACTCTTGGCTATTTCCAATTCTTGATATAAGCTATAGTTACTCGACTATTGTCAAGTCTACATAACATGTAATTATCAACTATTTCCAAATCTTTATAAACATAACATATATCGGTTATTTCCGAAACTAAGCTATTAAACTCGGTTCAATTTTACCAAAACTACATATAAACATACTAAGTCATGTTTAACTACAAAAGCATGAAACTAATCTGTTACTAATCTTATTCATGGTCTAGGCTCTCCGTTTGCATCCCGCGAGCACCTAAACATATAATCATAATATACTAACTTTTAAACACTTTATACTAAGCATATAACCTATGAACTTGTTTTAAAAATCAACTAATTAACTTAATCATATGGGGTTCTTGTGGCCTTGTGCCAAACACACATAAATCATCATATCGAGTTCTAATTATAAGCTTAACACAAATTCTTCTAATCAGGAAATCTTGATTGTATCACAAGACTTAACCATAAATATTTCTTAACTTGATTTCTAATATCATATTGAATCATAACATCAATTCTAGGGTTCATAAAACCCTTAATTAACAAAACCTTTAAAGTAACAGAATCATAAGCTTAACTAAAACTTCACATACCTTGGTGAGAGATTACTTCTAGCATTTTGAAAGCTTATAGGGTTTACATCAAATCACCAAAAACACTAACTGATAACATCAAATGCATGCAATATTTATATATCATTTATCCCGCGATTATTGCTTATTTCTTATATGTTTATAACTAAATTGATACTTAATTGCTTAAGTTTATTATTTTCAGTATTGGTGGAGCAATATTGAAAAATACGCGGAAAAAGACATGATTTGGAGCTTATTTGGTAATTATTTATGCAACATGCAAAGAGCATACGATGAAACTATGGGAATACGTCATATTGATATCTGGAAAAATTCACTTAGCGCTGGTGAATATAAAGACACACGGCGTATTTTACTCTAGAAATACGCCGTATTGAAAGCTCTGCAGTCAAAGCCCAAGTCAACTTATGAAGGTATACGACGTATGAAACTCTAGCTATAGGTCGTATTGAAGATCTTATCCCTAGTCCAAGTATATCGCAGATTTGAAGGTATACGGCGTATCACTCTTCAACAGTTCGCCGTATTTAAAAGATACGCATATATGCTTGGAATACGATTTCTTAGTCAGCAATTAAGAAATCTCGAATACCCCATATCCACTCTTAGATATGCCGTATCGGTGCTCTGACAGAACACTAAATAAAAACATAATACGGGTTTTTGAGAAAAGACGCTACCACCATACAATTCAACAGCCGAATTTCACCACTCGAAGACCCTAAGATTAGTCCCGAGAGTTAAGAAATCAAGAAGAGAAGGTTCCATATCATCACACTTAGTATAATCATTTGGTTTGCATATGGATTTCATTATGATTTCCATTTGTTTACTGTTTGTATTTAATTTATGTAACTCTACACACATTATGGGCTAACACCCTTTGGTGTTAGCCATGTTATGAATACTATGTTTATATTATTTCGTTTATGAAGATTTAATGCTTTGTTTTAGATAGTTTAGGTGTTTATCGTTCAAATAGTATACTCGTTTATTTGTTTATTGCATTAGATGTTTATTTTCTAGATCATCATATGTAGGATCATGCTTTTATGTTGTTTGATGATTCGGGTGGCATTGAATGATGATAATACAAGTATGCCATGTTTAGAGAGAGAAAGAGATGAGAGGGTGTTTCTAGAGAGAGAAAGTAAAACAAAAAGAAAGGTTAGATTATCAAGAAGCACCACCTCTTCCAAGAATGGAAGAGGTATTTATAGTTACAACCTAAATGTCCTCCTATCGAACTATGGATCAGGCATACAGTGGGTAAAGACTCGTCCGTCCTCCACGGTATTGCTCTAAACTAAATAACTAAGCTAATAAACTACTAAATAACGATATGCCTACGAGCTAACATATGCTAGACTATAATTAGGGTGACCGACACTTCCTTATGGATTTTTCAAATCCTAACAATCTCTGCCTAAGGGAGGTCACCCCATGAAATACATTTTGTATCCTAGCATTCTATCTTTGTCTTCAGTTATGAGGTTGTAGACTTCAATTCTTCAATTTCCGCATTCTTTGTGCTTGAGTAGCGATTCTTCAAAGTCCGACTACTTTGCACTTTCAGTGGAGGTCTTTGAACTGATCCACGTCTTGATGATCTTTGAGCTTTATTTGTGATCATCAGCCACAGTAAATCTCTAGATCACCCTTTGTTGTCTTGCCTTCATGTGAAGTTGTGACTTTTAGACCGACATGCTCACACTTTCTAGATCATGATTTTCTTCAATTAAGTGTGAATGCTATGAGCATGTGGTTATGAATTAACTTCTCAATATCGATCGGCTGCAACCGTCCAATGTTACTGCAAACAACAGTTAGAAATAAAACACATGAAAGTGTCTTTGTTTACTTTCATTGAATACAGTTGCAAGAACCACGGTTCCCCGTTCATCAGTATAAATACTGCCTGTGATCCGGTAGAGTTCCTAAGAATCTCCTTGACAGGGTTTCACAGCTTGATCTAGCCATTCTCAAACTGGAGCGTCCCAAAGTAGACAACACGGAGTGAGTGAACCAGCGAATTGAGATTCATTGATTGATGAAAAATTGATTTGAAAACAATCGCGTATTGCTTGAAGAAAGAGTTTTGCAATACGACGAAGGTTTTATAAGAAAGATCAATTTTCAATCTGAAATACTTTTTTTATTTGAAAATGAATACACATTCGATGTGCTAGAGAAAAGAATAGATTTGCACATCGAACGGTTTTTCCAAAAGTATTCGTTAATTCATTTCCTGGACCAAGGTTGATTCAAGAATGAATCGCCCCATCGTTTCTATCCACTTGTCACAAGCTTGATATTTTGGAAAGATCTCACATGTCACCCACCAAGAGCTTGTTTGATGTTGGCTCTAGAAGGATTTCCATCTTCATCGTGAATATTTAACATATCACTCGGATGTTCTGGCAATACCAAAAGGATAATGCGTAGGACTCTCAATATATTCTTACTTTTCACATTGTTTGAAACAACAAGTCTTCATGAATTTTGTTTCCTAATGAGATTTTGTGGATGATCTCGTGGCTCTAGACTCAATTGTGCATTTTGGTTTCCTATATCGGAGACTAGGGAGAAGGTCTCCTTCTTCAATATCAACCATCTCTAAGAGAAAGTCGATAGATAATGTAGGTTCCCCGTGAGAATGAAACAAGTCCTTTTAAGAGAACTTGAGTGGCTTGGGAAGTTAGGTGCGGTGCGTCATTGGGTCCGGTTTCTGCCCTATACCAGTGTTACCTCGATAACAATAGTAGCATATGAATTGAACCCGGTTTCCGCCCTAAGGTTGAATTATTGGAGGGCTATTTCTTTTCACCCTTTTCACATTTATTTCTTTTTCATTCTTCAACCCTTCTGCTTACCGATATTTCATTACTAGAACCTTGTTGGGTTTATTCTATTTCTATCTCAGTCGTCACTCTTCCCTTATTCTCACTTTTCTCCTTTTTTCAATCATACCTAAGGACTTCTATACTAACTAGTGGATTATCCCTGGATAGATCCCTCTGATTCTGGCGGGATCGTGGGAACTAATACCTAACCTTACCATCCTTATAACTCCAATGCATTAAATAAAATGGTCGGTCTTGTGGTATAGTTCTTTCCTTCTTGAAACCAATTGAAAAATCATTTGGAAAATCACTCAAGGTACTTGTGATATAATATCAAAGCATTTTGTAGCTTAATTGTTTTTGATCTTTTAGAAACGCTCCCCCTCAACATGTGCTTTGTGATTTTGAAATTGTTTAGCACATGGAGGCAAGAGGACTTTGAAATATTTCTTTGATCATAATTTCCTTAGAAAAAGCCTTTTGATTTTTTGGTAAATGCTCCTCCTCAATGTGTGTTTTGTTAAAATCATTTATCACATAGAGGAAGGAGGTTTTTGAAGTACTTCCACGATCACACTTGTTATAGAGAAACCATTAGAAAATCAATCAAGGTACTTTATGTTGAAACATAGAAATCTTTGTACCTTGATAGTTTATTTTCTTTGAAATGCTCCCCCTCAATATGTGCTTGGAGATTCGAAAGTGTTTAGCACATATGGGAGAGCATCCTGCACTTTGAATCAAAACGATCATCTTTTATCTGATTAATTCATATTTAAATCACATTTTCTCCCTCGATCAAAAATATCAAATCCTTTGAGATTTTGGATCCCAAGTAATTTAAATAGGTTTAGAAAACATGAGAGACAATGTGCCTTATTTAAATGCTCTTCTAGTTTTTGGATAAATGCTACCCCTCAACATGTGCATCATGTATTTGAAATCGTTTGGCACATGGAGGCAGGAGTGCTTTTAAAATCCTGAAACAATTCTATTTATACAGATTGAGATTTATATCATGATCTCTCCCCCTGATCAAAAATTTCAAACCTTTTGAGATTTCTGATCCCAACTGATTTAAATCATTTAGAAAATTTTGGGGAAAGACATGGCTTGATTTAATTTCGAAATAACTGATAAGGATCAATTTTAGACATTAAAGATTGTTAGTGTCAGGTATGATAATTTTAAGAGATCTTTAGCTAAAAGAAATAATTTCACAATCAAACAAGAACAGAAAAAATTTCATTTTGAAAGATCTGTGGGTTTTAAAGAAAATCATACCATGATGTAACATTAAATCTTTAGATCACCACTTTATTTTGTACAAACGGACTTTTTAATGAAATATTGTTTGAAAATATTTTATTTGAAATCACTTAAGATTTGACAAAATAACGTCCGGTTGATTTTCAAAAACTTTGAGTCCAATTTATTTTCAAACAACATTTTCCCATTTTGAGTAAATTCAAAAATGGTGTCATCACTATTTTTCCTGCACAAAGATACGTTAGGTGGTTAAGCTGCTTCTGTTGTTGCTGTAAGGCTGGAAGAAAACCATCTGCTGATGTAGTGAGAACTCTGGAGTTGTATGTATATCATGCACAAAGATCTGATTAAGTTCCATTTCTTCTTTTGTCGACCCAAGAAATAGTTGCCCATTCCAATCGGCATCCAACCATCTTCATTTGTGGGATTCGGAGCAGGAACATTCTTATATACCATGATATATGCATACGTTAGTGGACATACATACAGATGTATGGTGGTCGACAACACCTAAACAGGATTCGACTAATAAAAGTGAATCCAACATATCAGTCAGATAAAACAAAGGCATGGAAATTATGTGTTCATCAAACTCTAATCATCTAATCCTAGTAATCATATCCTAGATTCCTAGTCCTTCAACATAGGCAAACATCTTTTTCTGTAAAGCATATAGGATGATTATATAAGCTCGTTAGATGATATTAATTTGAAAACATTCTCCCCCTCAATCAATGACTCATTTCATAAAAAGTTTTAACCATGCTGAAGTCGTTGATTGGGTTTTGCAAATTATATGAAAACTCCAATTCTGATTGATTTTCAGGCAACTCATTTTCACCATTTTTTGAAACACAACAAATATTTTTCTGAATAATTTTAGAAGGAAAAATATTTGTGTAGGAACAGCAGTCCTTCGACATACTTTCCTTATTTTAGATTTTGGATAAGTGCTCGATATTTATGAAAATTTGGTTTAGCTCAGCACTTTCCCTTTTGAAGAGCGGGTTGCGTATCTGAAATAATAGCAAGCCATTGTTTAAGCATGGGTTACAGTCTGAAATAACTGCAAGCCATAGTTTGAGACATGAAGTGAAAAAAATATTTACACCTCCTGCTCGAACTTCATCTAAAGTCCCGTGCCATTATTGAATGACATTTCTAAGACCGTAGATGTTATTGATACCAGAAGAAATGTCTTTAGAAAAACAATATTTTTGGTATTTTTCAATTTTTTAATATTTATGGGTTTTTGATGATTTTATATTTTTCTATTTTGTTTTTGTTGGTTTTATATTTTTGTATTTTGCTTTTTAATAGAATATATACAAAGAAGATGATATAGTTTAAGAGGATGATTATACAAGTACCGAGATAAGGATATCGAACAGCCCTGTTGTAGAAGATAGAACTTATCATCTCTTAGACTTTCACCACCAAAGCTTTCTAGGCTCCTGAATCGTCGTGAGAACTTGAACCTTCTGAAAGTGAGACTTTGGTAGCTTCCCCCCAAACCGAAAATCTTCTTGTTGAGCAGATTCTAAGCTTTCTTTCAAGCTTGCCTTAGCCAGGTGCACAAAGAAGCACACCATATCATCAATCTTGCTCCTCCTTTTGAGAATGATCATCATGATTCTTCGTTCGGGGTTATATCATTAGATAGAACAAAGAACATATCATCCCACGCGAGTAACTCTTCTTAAATTTCTTTTCCAATCAAGTCCAGTGATCCATACCAAAAGGTGTCAAGAGGCCACTTCATCCGAGTAGTTGAAGTGATGTAGTCAGTCTCTTTGAATAGAGCTCACGAACCGGCAAACATATACCCAAAGAGAGAATAGCCGATAGCTCCGAAGTAACAGATTAAATCACTGATCATCACTGCGAATATCAACTCCGGAATAGATCATTAAGTCCGATCACGTGAATCTGCTAAACATCCCTGAAGTACATTTCTCTCCACTAATGATAGTGTATGAAGCTCAAGAACCTGAAGTGCCCAAATGCCCAAAGAAAGAATAACCGGTAACATGGAAGTAGCAGGTTGAATCACTGATTATCTCTGCGGATATCATCTCCGAAATAGTTGATTAAGCTTTCATGTGAAAGAACTTTGAGTCCCCAATATACACATCTCTATCCCCTGATGATTGCGATATCATCGAAATCATCACACACTTGTGTACCTCTTTTATCTTCATAAACTTTCTCTTACATTTCTTCCCCCACGTAGTTGGAAATGAACACTAAATACCATGAGTTAAACATTGAGTTTCTCTACGGTCATGACATTTGTCTTTCCTGGATATCTTCAATCACTTGAAAGTATTAGGTTCGTCAAGTTTACTCGCGTTTAGATGCGTGTCTCCTTCCCCCTTGCTGGTTTTGATACTTCAGAATCAGCAACTCATTATAAGCGTAGATACTTGAAATCTTTTGAGAAGAACACCATTAGCTCAAATGTATATGTGAGAATCAACTTGCTGAAGAATTATGTGAGAAAATCTAATTAGGGATTAAATCTGGCTATTCATTCTCCCCCAATTAGTGCTCTCCCCTAAATTGACAAAGATTTCAAGTGTTATTCTCAGCCCGGATTAAGAAGAAGTCTTTTGATAATTAAATGCAACTCGTCTTTAGTCTTCTAACATGCAGTAGAAAATGAAGAATAGACTGTAGACTCGACCTTCTTCAAGATTGTCCGTTTGGGGAATAGAAAGTTAACATCTTCATCTCACCAGAAGCATTCCAATTAACTTACATCTTGAAAATCCCCTTAACTAAAATCCCTCCCAATCAAACAAGAACAGAAAGATGTTCATCAAAGGAAATCAGCAATCAGCCCGCAACGAACACTTGAAATGGTAACACCAAACAAACAATCACATCAAACAAGAACAAAAGGATGTTCAGAATTATCATGTTGATGTATACGTGAAGCATTAACTGGAAGCACTTTGTTATTAATCATATCAGCCCATGTGAAGATGCCAACCAACGGCTCTTAGAAGAAACACCATGTGAAGATGACCCGATAAGAATAAGTTCGGTTCTTACATGAGTTAGGAGTCGTATGACCATTTATTTTCAGATGTAACTCAACATGCAGAATTATCACACTTCTTCTCCCCCTCAAAAATTGCATACGAAGATGCCATTCTTGATTAACCAAGTGAATATCTTCAAAATGTAGTCTATTCACACTTCTCCCCCGCAAAAGTTGCATATGATGTCGCCATCGTCATTATAATAGAGCAAGTGGAATAAGATTACTAGCAACTGTAAGTCGGTTCACTTGATGATTGAGCGCGCATGGAAAAAGTATGAAGCATGTTGATGAGAATGGTCATAAATAAGAAGATTTCTCTTCTTCGGAAGATAAAGCACACTGAGGCGTGCACTTTTCTTTTCTTTAGGTAACGAGGTTTGAACTATTGTATTCAAACGTCATAAGAAGATTTCTCTTCTTTCGAAGATAAAGCGCACTGAAACGTACACTTTTCTTTTCTTTGAGGAACGAGGCTTGAACTGAAGTATTCAAGCGTCATAAGAAGATTTATCTTCTTTTGAAGATAAAGCGCACTGAAACGTCCACTTTTCTTTTCTTTAGAGAACGAGGCTTGAATTGTTGTGTTCAAACGTCATAATCTCTCTCTTTACTACATCTCTTGGCAAACTTGTTATCAACCCGATTATCATTCAGTAGGCTCTTTGTTGTGACAGCAGATGGAGAAAACCCAATATGATGAATTTGACCCTAAAGTAAAATAAACTTAACTCGTGACTTAAACTTGCACACATTTAACAAAGAGAGGTGCCGAGAGTTCATGCCCCTTTGAATCCCTAAGTACTCTATACTCATCATCCAACCAACCGTCAAGTATAAGACGTACATCACCTCTTGAAAATCCACAATTTAATGTGACACTGAGCACTACAACATAACTCCTTAAAGTGATAGTTATTTTGTGGTGGTAAAAAGAAAAAGAAAAATCACCCAAAAATAACTAGATTTCCAAGTCTTCGTTTTTGAAAAATGTTAAAAACTCGAGCAAGGATCTCGAAGAATCTTCATCCAACCATCGCCGATACCTTCAGATACTAAGTACACTCGCCGGTGAAATTTCACTTCAACTTCAAATAAATAATAATGAATTAACGCCATTGTCACATATTGTGGTTAAAAGTCCAGATCTAGCCTCCTTTGACGTTTTAAGTGAACTATGATAATGGTTTCATCCCGACCACGGTTATAAGCACATAACCCCATAAAACATTGTAATAACCAAATTGCCATGAAGAATATCCAAACAATCACCCAATTCATGAAGTACACCCTTTATCCCTTCTTCGAAGTTGAAACCGTAGCACCAGCATCAGATAAGATTCAGAATTATACTTACCCTTTCTCCAGGATGGATCCATCATCACGGGATTTTACAATTCTATGGTTTAAACCGAGAAATAGATTCTTTCACGGGATTTTACAAAACCAAGAATAAACCAAGAGATAGATCCGGAAATGCACTTTTCTTTTACCAGGATGTTTCCATTGTTACGGGATTTTACAAGTCTATGATTTAAACCGAGAAATAGATTCTTTCGCAGGATTTTACAAAATCAAGATTAAACCGTAAACAATGTCAGTTTGAATGTGTTATGACAACTTTGGTTTCGGTGAATATCTGCTTTAGGGGAACATGCAACAGTTCATCAACGATTCTTCTCCATCATCAACAATTCTTATCCCATATGTAGAACACTTCACAAACCATACTAAGTAGAGTAGTATACATTACTTCCCCCTGAGGTTGACCGTAAAATATCAAAGTACATGTTTCTCCCTCATGATGGTTTCAAACTTTCGGAAGCATCATTAACGTGTACAACCATCTGCATGAAAAGTTCTTGTCATAAGCAAACATCTTGAAAAATCATGAGTGACACTGAAGATTCTTGAAAGATTTTGCTCAGACTGTGAAGTATCATTGACATTTTGTAGCGAAGAATATTCCAAGAGAATTGCTGATCACATCTCGACCATTAAACCCTTTGGTAAACACATCATCCACGGATTCTATCAGCTATTGCTGTGACCACTTGGAGAAATAAACCAGATATACCAAACTTGAACATGAAGTAGAATTTCCCAGATTTGTTACTTAAACTTGTACTAATCCTTGTGAAAACGAAACGGTGTACCCAATGTACAAACCTCTTGACGAATCCTCAACAGCGTGAGACACCGAAGTGTTAGCTACGTTGTGGGTTAAGTGAGAAAGAATCACAAAGGTAACTAGATAGCTAAGTCTTCGTCACACTCTATAAATGCCCAAACAAGTCATTTTCGCGGAAGGGTAGAAAGAAAGAAGAAGCAAATAAGTAATCGCGCTCGGAAAACCTCACTTCAGATCCAAATAAGAAATACCGAACACAAACAACCCCGTAGTCAATCTAGTTCCAATAACAATTCAAGCCGTGACAAAATATTCTCCGTGAAAATGTATAAACCAAAGTACCAAGCCTTATAACATAACGAATCTCATCATCAAACCAAATCTCTTATCATCAAATCTCATTATCACAAATCTCATCGACAAATCTCTTTTCAACAAAGATCATTATCAAATCTCAGAACACACCAAATCTCATCATCAACCCTCATCAAGTCACAAATCATATTCTCAAACCGCATCATCAAAAAAAACTGCATCTTTAAACTAAATCTCATCTCAAATCTCATAATAATCATTAACTGGACCAACTAATCAATATTTTCTTGACCTTGTTCAAAAAGTTTAATATTTCATCCGGACAAACTCAACACCACGTTAGGTCCAATTCACTCATACCCGGTCCACCAACATTCAACTTATATGTCCGAAATAATAAACTTAATGTAACCCCTGTGAATATACCAGATGAAATCTATGGATCCGGCCCATTTATACAAAGTCCAACACTTATCAAATTATCATCCTTGTAATATTGGCCCATGAAAACTATCACCAATACACGTCCGGCCCACGCCCAAATAAAACAGCCCAGTTCAATCCAAGACAAATCTTGCCCTAATTCTTCGGACTATAAAACACACCACAAAGCATCACTTTACCTTAACTAGTCTCACCCCATGCACTTCTGTCCGCCCCCATGTTTCACAATCCCTAATCTCTCTTATCACTTCACACCAACAACCCTAAAAATACTCCTACAATATCCGCCCCCTCCTTTACAAACCCTAACGCTTTCTCGAGTTTTTATTTTTAAGGAATGGAAAGGGATAGGAAGGGAAATTAAAAATATTGGTGTTCTTAAGTTTTTTTAAGGAGGAAGAGTAGGGGACGGGAAAGGGGGAGGGAGGGAAGTTATGGAATTTTTAGTGTATATTGGTTCCGCCCATTTTTGAAAGGATTAGGAAGGAAAGTGGGTTATTAACTTCATGGGCTTTTGTAAAATTACAAATATGTCCTCATTATTCCTTCAAGGACGTTGAATTTCCTACAGTAATTTATTAAAGATGCGATTAAAAACAAAAACAAAACTTTGTGCTTGAGAAAGTATCTACTATCTACCAATCAGATTCCTCAGCAACCATAGTATATCTGTTTCTTTTGTAGTGTTTTTAGTAGAACTGAAGCGACCTCTCTCTACCTTAGGTAGGGGTAAGGCTGTCTACATCTTAACCTCCCCCATACACCAGAAACGGTATTGGGTACCCATAACCCGTAGAAGACGGCATTGGGCGTTACTTTACTTTACTTTTTTTTTTGTAGTGTTTTTTATTTATTTTTAATGTTGATTTAGGGGCTTGTTTAACTAACTGTGATTTTGATTCATATGTATTTATTTAGTTCTTATTAGGGTGAAATTCTACATCATCTTTTCAACTCAATCCTAAGGTAACAAATACATGGCAGTGCTGTGAATTCAAAGTAATTGTTCTACATGCCCGTGAACTAAAATATGTATCTTTACCTCATAAAATTTGGCTAAAGGTTATGTTCTTTCTGTCTTTCATATAATTAATTAGTAGTTTTGAATTTTAACTTTGAGTGATGATCATTTTATTGTGTTCATTATCAACAACAATTTTTAATTAGCGTGAATGAGGTGACCCGTATGCTTGAACGGGGGTACATTTGTAATTTTATTAGCTTTATGTCCTTTCCTTTCTTTTTAAAAATATAAACTCATGAACACAAATTAAAATAACCACTTTCTTCCCATTCTCATCCCCTGCTTTGCCCTTCCCGTCTCATCCTTCCATTCTTTAAGTTTTAGACTTGAGAACAGAGAGTAAACTCCATATCCCTAATTAATCTCATCAAAAAATCAGTTAACGATTCAACCAAACACTCTTAGGACAATAGAAGTTTCCATCAACTCTCATCTTAATCGATCAATTCCTCCTTTTTTTCGCATAGGTTTTATTAATCCTTTATGTAGAGTTTTAAACTGAATCAGAAAGATGTGAGGAAAACTCAATGGTTTTGCCCAGCTTTTAAAATGGTTCGAATAGCTTGAATTAGATTAAAAAGGGTTGAAACCTTAGGGTTATAATTCGTTTTAGTTTCAAATCGAACATGATGGGAGGAATATAACAATATTGTTATTGTTTTTCCTTTAAAAGATTCATAAATATATTGAAGTTAATCCTTCAACAACAATAGATCTATGATGGGAACACTTTCGTGTGTTTAGACCTTTGATTTCACAATATCTTTGAGTCACACACGAAATGGAAACTGAAATTTAATGTGTTGGTACTAGTTGATGACTGAGAATTATTTCTTTGTATTGAGTATGATTGGGACTGTTCGAACGAGATCAGTGATGAAATTGGTTTGAGCATATACAAAGTCGTCGAAGAATTAGACACATAATCGAGCCAGCTCTGAGATCATCAATTGAATTTCTTTTGATTCCGTATTGTTTTCTGATCATTCATTTCGATTTCCTTTTATGCTTAGATTGGATCGATGAAGATTTTTCTTTGTGGTTTGTTTGGATCAGAAACGTTCCTTTGAGAACACTTTTAACCATGAAGCAAAGGAATCTGAGATCAAGTGACCCTTGAGATATCATCCTTGATTGAAACTTGTAGAGATTTTTGATATTTTTAATGTCGATTGTGATGTTTGTATGGTTGTAGCAGTAGATTTGAATGAGTTGTAGATGTTAGATTATTGAATCTTTGTTGATGATTATGATAGTAATGATGTATGATTTCTTGATGATAATTGATGAGGTATGATATATGATAGATGATACTGGGGAAAGTTTTGGTTTCGATTAGATAGGTTTGTGGTGTGATGAATGAATTTGAGAATACTTGATGTTTGTAGAATTGCTGATTTTCATTTGGTTGTGATTATGATGTTTATGATCTTTGATATATGGTTTAAATGGTCAACAACACTCTTTGTTAATTCAATTCAAAAACGCATCATCCCATATCGACAAACCTCATGCCCTGTACCCCATCTTCAAACTGCTCGAGTATTCTTAACAAAATGCAACCATGTACCCCATCTTCAAACCGCATCATTTAAACCTTAAAATTAAACCTTCAAACCGCATGCATCTATGAACAAACCGCTTTATCATCAAAACGCATGTATCAAATCGCTTTTGACTTGGTCAACCGCAGATTGGATGGTCAAACCACATCGACCAAAATGCATCGACCAAAACGATCGCTCGACCAAACCGCCGACCAAAATGATTTGACCAAACCGCTTTAGAAGCAACAAACCTGGACAAATATTTTAGAAAACCACATTGAAGAAATTGGTCTCAAAGCCGCAACTTTGTTAAGGGCCAAAAGCATAACTTTTGACAAACCATGAGATAAGAAAACTTAACCACTTCAAAACCAGCATCGAATAACAAACATCAAAATTGTTTAGAAACTGTTTAAAACCAGATTTATCACATATTGGCCAGATTCATGATCAAACAGCTTAGAACATCATATCAAATAGTTGATTCATGATCAACAGATTTAAGTAACAAACCAACTGTTTTAACTATCGACTAAAACCAGCTTAAAATCGACTTAAAATCTGCATATACACAACAGATTCATCAACCAATAAACACCACAAATACTCCAATAGCATCTTAGCAGACAACACATCAAACATCACACAACCACATCAAACCGCATCAAAGAACCATACAAACTGCATCAAACGTCATATAAAAACCATACGAATCATCAAGAACAACACAACCTTGGCTCTAATACCAATTGTAGGATCATGCTTTTATGTTGTTTGATGATTCGGGTGGCCTTGGGTGATGATAATACAAGTATGCCATGTTTAGAGAGAGAAAAAGATGAGAGGGTGTTTCTAGAGAGAGAAAGTAAAACAAAAAGAAATGTTAGATTATCAAAAAGCACCACCTCTTCCAAGGATGGAAGAGGTATTTATAGTTACAACGCGTCCTCACTGTCGGACTGTGGATCAGGCATACAGTGGGTAAAGACACGTTCGTCCTCCACGGTGTTGCTCTAAACTAACTAAATAAGCTAATAAACTACTAAATTACAGTATGTCTGCGAACTAACATTTGCTAGACTATAATTGGGGTGACCGACACTTCCTTATGGATTTTCCAAATCCTAACATCATATAAATAGTGTTTGAGCTAGTGGTGATCCGTATCTCTATAGTCCCGTGCGTGTGAGACTGATAAGGTAATACTATGTTCGCCCGTCTTTAGGACTCAAGGCTAGACAAATAATGCTGAAACACTTAAGTTAGTATAGTGCTCTTCAACAGACCTAGCGGGTGAGAAGAGTAGGTATCGCCGCCGCAGTGGGGTACCAAAGACAAATCGCATAGATTAGTTGATATGACATAATGCATGCTTGTAACTGAGTAGACTAATAATTTGCTTCAGGGATATAGGTTGCATGCATAAAAAAAAGTACTGAGAAATCTAGCTTAGTTAACCTTAGATAGAAATGTTTGTCTATGTGTTTTTGATATCACTATTACATTACATTAAATCATTGTATGAGTAAACAAATAACTAAATGAGCATAGTAGAAGTAACATGGCTAGCACTTCCTTCTCTGATTGATCATAACCCACATAGTTTAATTAATTAGTTTTATTAGTTTTATTTACTTTTCTTGTTTAGTAGTTTAATTAATCTCAAAATCAAACCCCCCTTATTAATCTATAAAATTTACTAGGTTAATTCTAAAAACATTGCTCTGAGAACGACATCGATTACCCCATTGGCTACATTGATGGGTTAAACTGCCCATTAGTATTTGTCTATAGGATAATCCGAAAAATATAAATTAAAACTTGATAATAAAAATATAGACAATGACATACAGGGAAGTGCATGGAAGGTTCAAAACCAAACGGGCCGACACAAACCGAGCGGAACCGACAAAAAAACCGACGACAAACCGGTTCGGTTTCGGTTTTGTTTTTTGATACCGGTTTTGGTCGGTTCGGTTCGGTTGGTCCGACCCAAACCAGAAAAACATACCAAACACACGTAAACTTAAGCGAACGAAGCGGACCGACACTAAACGAACCAACGACCATATTCGGTTGTTTAGGTTTAGAGTTTTATGGTTTTCGGTTTTGGTTTTGTCGGTTAGTCGGTTTTGGACCTATTTCGGACTATGACAGAACATCGCACAAGCCTTGAATCTTCACATGTGGGTTGATTCTAAGAATAATGATGTTAAAAAGTTTTTCCCTCCAAAAGTCCCTAGTTAAGCCATGTCCCACACACACACATATTCATTTGTTTATGGGATAAGAATTCTGATCCTATAAGATAATAACTCAAGGGTATATGGGAAATTTTATGTAGTCGTTAGTCTTTGCAGATTAAATTCTTTTGCATCATTAGTCCTTTTAAGATTAACCATTTTGCAATGTAAGTCCTTATATCTAAATAAACTAACGGGAAAATTTTCTAGATATTCTAATGTCTATAAAATACTATTCTGACTATCTGTAAATTTTAGGGTGTTACAAAACCCCATTTTTCATCAAGATCAAAGGAAAA
>OU343222.1:343321621-343390394 GCA_910596185.1 Chrysanthemum makinoi
CAAGTCTTCTCCGACCGCCGCGTCAGCCTCGCTGGTCAACTGTTTAGAAATAAAATCAATAACGACACACCCAACATCATGTATATATATAAATAAAATGATTAAATAGTTTCTTACAAAGTTATGGCGAATAGCAGCAGACGACTGAGATCCGTGAAGGCTAGATCGTGTTCGCCATTCGGTTTTGTCGATTCACCTTTGAGATCTTCTGCTTCTTGGGGTCTGTCCAAAGATTAACCTGCGTATTTTAAATTATAAAAACTGATATATAAATGAATTATTATTATTATTATAAAGTGTCTATCCAGAAATTCACCAACGCATCCCAATCCTCTGGCGTCTTGTTCTCTGGACACTTTCTTTTGATCCCTCAATTTTCTCCAGCCCACTTGCTGCCGTAAAGTTATCTTTTGTACCGATATTTGTTGTCGCTTATCGTTTTGGAGATAATACTCGATACTGTCAACAATCTTATCTCCATTCGGGCCAGCAAGGTGTGTGTCGAGATCAAAGTAGTGCTTTCAATAAAATATAAATAAAAAATATACAAGTTTTAAATAAACAAACAAGTTTGAATAAATATACAAATTTAAATAAAGGTTAAAAAAAAATACGTGTAGATGCTCATGGATGTGGGCCTTGTCCGTTTCGGGGACCTTAGCCCATGAATCGCGAAACATGGGAATCGAGTCTCGTAACACCTCCCCAACATAGTTGGAGAACCAAGAAGAGTGAGGGCCCACGTGTGTCCAAAACCCCTCCGGGTTGGGCCGAAATTCGATCGACACAGGACGACCATCCAGTGCCCTCTTCGCCTTCAGTGTCGTGTTCTTCGTGGGACCACGCACCACCTTCCCGCCTTTCCCAATTTTGGCGTTTGGGTCTGCAGCTTTGGATTTAGAGCCTACAAGTAATCAAATTCAAGTGATGATGACATAAAATAACTGTAGGATCGTTATTTTATTGTGTTAGATGATTCGGGTGGTCTTGGGAGATCAAAATACATGTTTTCCATTTTAGAGAGAGAAAGTAGAGAGAGAGGGTGTTCTTGCTAGAGGTTTACCACAAAAGTTGAATATTAGATTATGAGAAGCACCACCCCTTCCATGGATGGAAGGGGTATTTATAGTTACATAAAATACGACCTCCTATCGGCCTGTGGATCAGGTATACAGTGGGTAAAGACCCGTCCTTCCTCCCCGGTGTTGCTCTAAACTAAACTACGCTAACAAACTACAAATAAACTACTTAATAACGTAACCAACGACACGTCTACGAGCTAACATATGCTAGACTTATAATTGGGGTGACCGACACTTTTACATGGAATTTCCAATTCCTAAAAATCTCCCCCTAAGGGAGGTCACCCCATGAAATACATTTTGCATCCTAGCATTCAATCTTTGTCTTTAGTTCTTGAGTAGACTTGAATTCTTCAACATCTGCATCTTTGTGATTTTGTAGCGATTCTTTAAAGTCCGCATTGAATTGTACTTTAAGTGGAGGCCTTTGAACTGATCCACATCTTTGATGATCTTCGAGCTTTCATTGAGATCATCAGCCACAGCAAATCTCTGGATCACCCTTTATTGTGTTGCCATCATGTGAAGTTGTGACTTTAGGACCGACATGCTCACATTTTTGAATCATGACATCTTTCCATCAGAGTAGCGGAAGCCTTACTGGTTCATGATATTTGCAGCAGCGAAGCAGAAGCATAGTATGAAATATCATAGCCAGGTTATGTAGATATGCACCAGTCATGAATTCTTCAAATTAAGTGTGGATGCTGTGAGCATGCGGCTTTGGATTGACTCCTCAATTCTGATCAGCTGCAACGTCCAAAAGTACCGCAAACAACAGTTAGTAATAAAACACACGAAAGTGTCTTTGATCACTTTCGCTGAATTGAGGTACCACGGCCCACGGTTCCCCGTTGATCAGTACAAGTACGGCCTGTGATCAGGTAGGATTCCGAAGAATCTCCTTGACAGGGTTTCGCAGCTGTTCTAGCTGTTCTCAAACCGAACGTCTCAAAGAAGACAACACGGAGTGAGTGAACCAGCAAATTGAGATTCACTGATTGATGAAAAGATTTGAAAACAATCATGTATTGCTTGAAGAAAGAGTTTTGCAATACGACGAAGGTTTTATGAGAAAGATCAATTTTCAATCAAAATACTTTTTGTATTAGAGAATGATTACACATTCGACGTGCTAGCGAAAAGAAGAGATTCGCACATCGAACGGTTTTTCTAAAAGTATTTTTCAATCAGAGATACTTTTTGAATTTGAAATGAATACACATTCGACGTGCTAGAGAAAAGAAGGTTTGCACATCGAATGGTTTTTCCAAAAGCATCCGTCAATCCATTTCCTGGACCAAGGTTGATTCACGAGTGAATCGCCCCATCGTTTCTATCCAGTTGTCACATGGTTGATCTATAGAATAGATCTCACATGCCACCTACCAGGAGCTTGTTTGATGTTGGCTCCAGAAGGCTTTCCATCTTCATTGTGAATAGTATGCATATCACTCAAATGTTCTGGCAATACCACAAGGATAATGCGTAGGACTCTTAATATATTCTTACTTTCCACATTATGTGAAACAGCAAGTCTTCAAGAATTTAGTGTCCTAATGAGATATTGTGGATGATCTCTTGGCTCTAGACTCAATTAGTGCATATTTGGTTCCTATATCGGAGACTAGGGAGAAGGTCTCCTTCTTCAATATCAACCATCTCTAAGAGAAAGTCGATAGATAATGTAGGTTCCCCGTGAGAATGAAACAAGTCCTTTTAAGAGAACTTGAGTGGCTTGGGAAGTTAGGTGCGGTGCGTCATTGGGTCCGGTTTCTGCCCTATACCAGTGTTACCTCAGTAACAACTAGTAGCATATGAATTGAACCCGGTTTCTGCCCTAAGGTTGAATTATTGGAGGGCTATTTCTTTTCACCCTTTTCACATTCATTTTTTTTTTCATTCTTCAACCCCTTCAGTGCTTACCGATATTTCATTACTAGAACCTTGTTGGGTTTATTCTATTTCTATCTCAGTCGTCACTCTTCCCTTATTCTCACTTTTCTCCTTTTTTCAATCATACCTAAGGACTTCTATACTAACTAGTGGATTATCCCTGGATAGATCCCTCTGATTCTGGCGGGATCGTGGGAACTAATACCTAACCTTACCATCCTTATAACTCCAATGCATTAAATAAAATGGTCGGTCTTGTGGTATAGTTCTTTCCTTCTTGAAACCAATTGAAAAATCATTTGGAAAATCACTCAAGGTACTTGTGATATAATATCAAAGCATTTTGTGAGCTTAATTGTTTTGATCTTTTAGAAATGCTTCCCCTCAACATGTGCTTTGTGATTTTGAAATTGTTTAGCACATGGAGGCAAGAGGACTTTGAAATATTTCTTTGATCATAATTTCCTTAGAAAAAGCCTTTGATTTTTGGTAAATGCTCCTCCTCAATATGTGTTTAGTTGAAATCATTTATCACATAGAGGAAGGAGGTTTTGAAGTACTCCCACGATCACACTTGTTATAGAGAAACCATTAGAAAATCAATCAAGGTACTTTATGTTGAAACATAGAAATCTTTGTACCTTGATAGTTTATTTTCTTTGAAATGCTCCCCCTCAATATGTGCTTGGAGATTCTAAGTGTTTAGCACATATGGGAGAGCATCCTGCACTTTGAATCAAAACGATCATCTTTTATCTGATTAATTCATATTTAAATCACATTTTCTCCCTCGATCAAAAATATCAAATCCTTTGAGATTTTGGATCCCAAGTAATTTAAATAGGTTTAGAAAACATGAGAGACAATGTGCCTTATTTAAATGCTCTTCTAGTTTTGGATAAATGCTACCCCTCAACATGTGCATCATGTATTTGAAATCGTTTGGCACATGGAGGCAGGAGTGCTTTTAAAATCCTGAAACAATTCTATTTATACAGATTGAGATTTATATCATGATCTCTCCCCGATCAAAAAATTTCAAACCTTTTGAGATTTCTGATCCCAACCTATTTAAATCATTTAGAAAATTTTGGGAAAGACATGGCTTATTTAATTTCGAAATAACTGATAAGGATCAATTTTAGACATTAAAGATTGTTAGTGTCAGGTATGATAATTTTAAGAGATCTTTAGCTAAAAGAAATAATTTCACAATCAAACAAGAACAGAAAAAATTTCATTTTGAAAGATCTTGGGTTTTAAGAAAATCATACCATGACATAACATTAAATCTTTAGATCACCACTTTATTTTGTACAAACGGACTTTTTAATGAAATATTGTTTGAAAATATTTTATTTGAAATCACTTAAGATTTGACAAAATAACGTCCGGTTGATTTTCAAAAACTTTGAGTCCAATTTATTTTCAAACAACATTTTCCCATTTTGAGTAAATTCAAAAATGGTGTCATCACTATTTTCCTGCACAAAGATCGTTAGGTGGTTAAGCTTACTTCTTGTTGTTGCTGTAAAGGCTGGAAGAAAACCATCTGCTGATGTAGTGAGAACTCTGGAGTTGTATGTATATCATGCACAAAGATCTGATTAAGTTCCATTTCTTCTTTTGTCGACCCAAGAAATAGTTGCCCATTCCAATCGGCATCCAACCATCTTCATTTGTGGGATTCGGAGCAGGAACATTCTTATATACCATGATATATGCATACGTTAGTGGACATACATACAGATGTATGGTGGTCGACAACACCTAAACAGGATTCGACTAATAAAAGTGAATCCAACATATCAGTCAGATAAAACAAAGGCATGGAAATTATGTGTTCATCAAACTCTAATCATCTAATCCTAGTAATCATATCCTAGATTCCTAGTCCTTCAACATAGGCAAACATCTTTTTCTGTAAAGCATATAGGATGATTATATAAGCTCGTTAGATGATATTAATTTGAAAACATTCTCCCCCTCAATCAATGACTCATTTCATAAAAAGTTTTAACCATGCTGAAGTCGTTGATTGGGTTTTGCAAATTATATGAAAACTCCAATTCTGATTGATTTTCAGGCAACTCATTTTCACCATTTTTTGAAACACAACAAATATTTTTCTGAATAATTTTAGAAGGAAAAATATTGTGTAGAAACATGATCCTTCACATACTTTCCTTATTTTAGATTTTGGATAAGTGCTCGATATTTATGAAAATTTGGTTTAGCTCGCACTTTCTTTCCTTTTGAAGACGGGTTGCGTACTGAAATAATAGCAAACCATGGTTTAAGCATGGGTTACAGTCTGAAATAACTGCAAGCCATAGTTTGAGACATGAAGTGAAAAAAATATTTACACCTCCTGCTCGAACTTCATCTAAAGTCCCGTGCCATTATTGAATGACATTTCTAAGACCGTAGATGTTATTGATACCAGAAGAAATGTCTTTAGAAAAACAATATTTTTGGTATTTTTCAATTTTTTAATATTTATGGGTTTTTGATGATTTTATATTTTTCTATTTTGTTTTTGTTGGTTTTATATTTTTGTATTTTGCTTTTTAATAGAATATATACAAAGAAGATGATATAGTTTAAGAGGATGATTATACAAGTACCGAGATAAGGATATCGAACACGCCCTGTTGTAGAGATAGAACTTATCATCTCTTAGACTTTCACCACCAAAGCTTTCTAGGCTCCTGAATCGTCGTGAGAACTTGAACCTTCTGAAAGTGAGACTTTGGTAGCTTCCCCCCAAACCGAAAATCTTCTTGTTGAGCAGATTCTAAGCTTTCTTTCAAGCTTGCCTTAGCCAGGTGCACAAAGAAGCACACCATATCATCAATCTTGCTCCTCCTTTTGAGAATGATCATCATGATTCTTCGTTCGGGGTTATATCATTAGATAGAACAGCAACATATCATCCCACGCTTGAGTAACTCTTCTTAAATTTCTTTTCCACCGAAGTCTGAAGTGATCCATACCAAAAGGTGTCAAGAGGCCACTTCATCCGAGTAGTTGAAGTGATGTAGTCAGTCTCTTTGAATAGAGCTCACGAACCCGAAGTAAACATATACCCAAAGAGAGAATAGCCGATAGCTCCGAAGTAACAGATTAAATCACTGATCATCACTGCGAATATCAACTCCGGAATAGATCATTAAGTCCGATCACGTGAATCTGCTAAACATCCCTGAAGTACATTTCTCTCCACTAATGATAGTGTATGAAGCTCAAGAACCTGAAGTGCCCAAATGCCCAAAGAAAGAATAACCGGTAACATGGAAGTAGCGGGTTGAATCACGATTATCTCTGCGGATATCATCTCCGAAATAGTTGATTAAGCTTTCATGTGAAAGAACTTTGAGTCCCCAATATACACATCTCTATCCCCTGATGATTGCGATATCATCGAAATCATCACACACTTGTGTACCTCTTTTATCTTCATAAACTTTCTCTTACATTTCTTCCCCCACGTAGTTGGAAATGAACACTAAATACCATGAGTTAAACATTGAGTTTCTCTACGGTCATGACATTTGTCTTTCCTGGATATCTTCAATCACTTGAAAGTATTAGGTTCGTCAAGTTTACTCGCGTTTAGATGCGTGTCTCCTTCCCCCTTGCTGGTTTTGATACTTCAGAATCAGCAACTCATTATAAGCGTAGATACTTGAAATCTTTTGAGAAGAACACCATTAGCTCAAATGTATATGTGAGAATCAACTTGCTGAAGAATTATGTGAGAAAATCTAATTAGGGATTAAATCTGGCTATTCATTCTCCCCCAATTAGTGCTCTCCCCTAAATTGACAAAGATTTCAAGTGTTATTCTCAGCCCGGATTAAGAAGAAGTCTTTTGATAATTAAATGCAACTCGTCTTTAGTCTTCTAACATGCAGTAGAAAATGAAGAATAGACTGTAGACTCGACCTTCTTCAAGATTGTCCGTTTGGGGAATAGAAAGTTAACATCTTCATCTCACGGTAAGCATTCCAATTAACTTAAATCTTGAAAATCCCCTTAACTAAAATCCCTCCCAATCAAACAAGAACAGAAATATGTTCATCAAAGAAATCAGCAATCAGCCCGCAACGAACACTTGAAATGGTAACACCAAACAAACAATCACATCAAACAAGAACAAAGGATGTTGAATTATCATGTTGATGTATAACGTGAAGCATGCTCGAAGCACTTTGTTATTAATCATATCAGCCCATGTGAAGATGCCAACCAACGGCTCTTAGAAGAAACACCATGTGAAGATGACCCGATAAGAATAAGTTCGGTTCTTACATGAGTTAGGAGTCGTATGACCATTTATTTTCAGATGTAACTCAACATGCAGAATTATCACACTTCTTCTCCCCTCAAAATTGCATACGAAGATGCCATTCTTGATTAACCAAGTGAATATCTTCAAAATGTAGTCTATTCACACTTCTCCCCTAAGAAGTTGCATATGATGTCGCCCATCGTCATTATAATAGAGCAAGTGGAATAAGATTACTAGCAACTGTAAGTCGGTTCACTTGATGATTGGCCGCATGGAAAAGTATGAAGCATGTTGATGAGAATGGTCATAAATAAGAAGATTTCTCTTCTTCGGAAGATAAAGCACACTGAGGCGTGCACTTTTCTTTTCTTTAGGTAACGAGGTTTGAACTATTGTATTCAAACGTCATAAGAAGATTTCTCTTCTTTCGAAGATAAAGCGCACTGAAACGTACACTTTTCTTTTCTTTGAGGAACGAGGCTTGAACTGAAGTATTCAAGCGTCATAAGAAGATTTATCTTCTTTTGAAGATAAAGCGCACTGAAACGTCCACTTTTCTTTTCTTTAGAGAACGAGGCTTGAATTGTTGTGTTCAAACGTCATAATCTCTCTCTTTACTACATCTCTTGGCAAACTTGTTATCAACCCGATTATCATTCAGTAGGCTCTTTGTTGTGACAGCAGATGGAGAAAACCCAATATGATGAATTTGACCCTAAAGTAAAATAAACTTAACTCGTGACTTAAACTTGCACACATTTAACAAAGAGAGGTGCCGAGAGTTCATGCCCCTTTGAATCCCTAAGTACTCTATACTCATCATCCAACCAACCGTCAAGTATAAGACGTACATCACCTC
Source organism: Chrysanthemum makinoi (assembly GCA_910596185.1). Taxonomy (NCBI): domain Eukaryota; kingdom Viridiplantae; phylum Streptophyta; class Magnoliopsida; order Asterales; family Asteraceae; genus Chrysanthemum; species Chrysanthemum makinoi. Next base: position 343,329,753 of record OU343222.1, read on the forward strand.
TTGAAAATCCACAATTTAATGTGACACTGAGCACTACAACATAACTCCTTAAAGTGATAGTTATTTTGTGGTGGTAAAAAGAAAAAGAAAAATCACCCAAAAATAACTAGATTTCCAAGTCTTCGTTTTTGAAAAATGTTAAAAACTCGAGCAAGGATCTCGAAGAATCTTCATCCAACCATCGCCGATACCTTCAGATACTAAGTACACTCGCCGGTGAAATTTCACTTCAACTTCAAATAAATAATAATGAATTAACGCCATTGTCACATATTGTGGTTAAAAGTCCAGATCTAGCCTCCTTTGACGTTTTAAGTGAACTATGATAATGGTTTCATCCCGACCACGGTTATAAGCACATAACCCCATAAAACTTTGAAATAACCAACCATGAAGAATATCCAAACAATCATCCAATTCATGAAGTACACCCTTTATCCCTTCTTCGAAGTTGAAACCGTAGCACCCAGCATCGATAAGATTCCGAGAATTATACTTTCCCTTTCTCCAGGATGGTTCCATCATCACGGGATTTTACAATTCTATGGTTTAAACCGAGAAATAGATTCTTTCGCGGGATTTTACAAAACCAAGAATAAACCAAGAGATAGATCTGGAAATGCACTTTTCTTTCACCAGGATGTTTCCATTGTTACGGGATTTTAAAAGTCTATGATTTAAACCGAAAAATAGATTCTTTCGCAGGATTTTACAAAATCAAGACTAAACCGTAAACAATGTCAGTTTGAATGTGTTATGACAACTTTGGTTTCGGTGAATATCGCTTTAGGGGACATGCAACAGTTCATCAACGATTCTTCTCCATCATCAACAATTCTTATCCCATATGTAGAACACTTCACAAACCATACTAAGTAGAGTAGTATACATTACTTCCCCCTGAGGTTGACCGTAAAATATCAAAGTACATGTTTCTCCCTCATGATGGTTTCAAACTTTCGGAAGCATCATTAACGTGTACAACCATCTGCATGAAAAGTTCTTGTCATAAGCAAACATCTTGAAAAATCATGAGTGACACTGAAGATTCTTGAAAGATTTTGCTCAGACTGTGAAGTATCATTGACATTTTGTAGCGAAGAATATTCCAAGAGAATTGCTGATCACATCTCGACCATTAAACCCTTTGGTAAACACATCATCCACGTATTCTATCACTATTGCTGTGACCACTTGGAGAAATAAACCAGATATACCAAACTTGAACATGAAGTAGAATTTCCCAGATTTGTTACTTAAACTTGTACTAATCCTTGTGAAAAGAAACGGTGTACCCAATGTACAAACCTCTTGACGAATCCTCAACGCGTGAGACCGAAGTGTTAGCTACGTTGTGGGTTAAGTGAGAAAGAATCACAAAGGTAACTAGATAGCTAAGTCTTCGTCACACTCTATAAATGCCCAAACAAGTCATTTTCGCGGAAGGGTAGAAAGAAAGAAGAAGCAAATAAGTAATCGCGCTCGGAAAACCTCACTTCAGATCCAAATAAGAAATACCGAACACAAACAACCCCGTAGTCAATCTAGTTCCAATAACAATTCAAGCCGTGACAAAATATTCTCCGTGAAAATGTATAAACCAAAGTACCAAGCCTTATAACATAACGAATCTCATCATCAAACCAAATCTCTTATCATCAAATCTCATTATCACAAATCTCATCGACAAATCTCTTTTCAACAAAGATCATTATCAAATCTCAGAACACACCAAATCTCATCATCAACCCTCATCAAGTCACAAATCATATTCTCAAACCGCATCATCAAAAAAAACTGCATCTTTAAACTAAATCTCATCTCAAATCTCATAATAATCATTAACTGGACCAACTAATCAATATTTTCTTGACCTTGTTCAAAAAGTTTAATATTTCATCCGGACAAACTCAACACCACGTTAGGTCCAATTCACTCATACCCGGTCCACCAACATTCAACTTATATGTCCGAAATAATAAACTTAATGTAACCCCTGTGAATATACCAGATGAAATCTATGGATCCGGCCCATTTATACAAAGTCCAACACTTATCAAATTATCATCCTTGTAATATTGGCCCATGAAAACTATCACCAATACACGTCCGGCCCACGCCCAAATAAAACAGCCCAGTTCAATCCAAGACAAATCTTGCCCTAATTCTTCGGACTATAAAACACACCACAAAGCATCACTTTACCTTAACTAGTCTCACCCCATGCACTTCTGTCCGCCCCCATGTTTCACAATCCCTAATCTCTCTTATCACTTCACACCAACAACCCTAAAAATACTCCTACAATATCCGCCCCCTCCTTTACAAACCCTAACGCTTTCTCGAGTTTTTATTTTTAAGGAATGGAAAGGGATAGGAAGGGAAATTAAAAATATTGGTGTTCTTAAGTTTTTTTAAGGAGGAAGAGTAGGGGACGAAAGGGGGAGGAGGAAGTTATGGAATTTTTAGTGTATATTGGTTCCGCCCATTTTTGAAAGGATTAGGAAGGAAAGTGGGTTATTAACTTCATGGGCTTTTGTAAAATTACAAATATGTCCTCATTATTCCTTCAAGGACGTTGAATTTCCTACAGTAATTTATTAAAGATGCGATTAAAAACAAAAACAAAACTTTGTGCCTGAGAAAGTATCTACTATCTACCAATCAGATTCCTCAGCAACCATAGTATATCCTGTTTCTTTTGTAGTGTTTTTTAGTAGAACTGGAAGCAGCCTCTCTACCTTAGGTAGGGGTAAGGCTGTCTACATCTTAACCTCCCCCATACACCAGAAACGGTATTGGGTACCCATAACCCGTAGAAGACGGCATTGGGCGTTACTTTACTTTACTTTTTTTTTTGTAGTGTTTTTTATTTATTTTTAATGTTGATTTAGGGGCTTGTTTAACTAACTGTGATTTTGATTCATATGTATTTATTTAGTTCTTATTAGGGTGAAATTCTACATCATCTTTTCAACTCAATCCTAAGGTAACAAATACATGGCAGTGCTGTGAATTCAAAGTAATTGTTCTACATGCCCGTGAACTAAAATATGTATCTTTACCTCATAAAATTTGGCTAAAGGTTATGTTCTTTCTGTCTTTCATATAATTAATTAGTAGTTTTGAATTTTAACTTTGAGTGATGATCATTTTATTGTGTTCATTATCAACAACAATTTTTAATTAGCGTGAATGAGGTGACCCGTATGCTTGAACGGGGGTACATTTGTAATTTTATTAGCTTTATGTCCTTTCCTTTCTTTTTAAAAATATAAACTCATGAACACAAATTAAAATAACCACTTTCTTCCCATTCTCATCCCCTGCTTTGCCCTTCCCGTCTCATCCTTCCATTCTTTAAGTTTTAGACTTGAGAACAGAGAGTAAACTCCATATCCCTAATTAATCTCATCAAAAAATCAGTTAACGATTCAACCAAACACTCTTAGGACAATAGAAGTTTCCATCAACTCTCATCTTAATCGATCAATTCCTCCTTTTTTTCGCATAGGTTTTATTAATCCTTTATGTAGAGTTTTAAACTGAATCAGAAAGATGTGAGGAAAACTCAATGGTTTTGCCCAGCTTTTAAAATGGTTCGAATAGCTTGAATTAGATTAAAAAGGGTTGAAACCTTAGGGTTATTATTCGTTTTAGATACAAATCGAACATGATGGGAGGAATATAACAATATTGTTATTGTTTTTCCCTTCAGAGATTGGTAAATATATTGAAGTTAACCCTTCAACAATAATAGATCTATGATGGGAACACTTTCGTGTGTTTAGACCTTTGATTTCACAATATCTTTGAGTCACACACGAAATGGAAACTGAAATTTAATGTGTTGGTACTAGTTGATGACTGAGAATTATTTCTTTGTATTGAGTATGATTGGAATTCGAACGAGATCATGATGAAATTGGTTTGAGCATATACAAAGTCGTCGAAGAATTAGACACATAATCGAGCCAGCTCTGAGATCATCAATTGAATTTCTTTTGATTCCGTATTGTTTTCTGATCATTCATTTCGATTTCCTTTTATGCTTAGATTGGATCGATGAAGATTTTTCTTTGTGGTTTGTTTGGATCAGAAACGTTCCTTTGAGAACACTTTTAACCATGAAGCAAAGGAATCTGAGATCAAGTGACCCTTGAGATATCATCCTTGATTGAAACTTGTAGAGATTTTTGATATTTTTAATGTCGATTGTGATGTTTGTATGGTTGTAGCAGTAGATTTGAATGAGTTGTAGATGTTAGATTATTGAATCTTTGTTGATGATTATGATAGTAATGATGTATGATTTCTTGATGATAATTGATGAGGTATGATATATGATAGATGATACTGGGGAAAGTTTTGGTTTCGATTAGATAGGTTTGTGGTGTGATGAATGAATTTGAGAATACTTGATGTTTGTAGAATTGCTGATTTTCATTTGGTTGTGATTATGATGTTTATGATCTTTGATATATGGTTTAAATGGTCAACAACACTCTTTGTTAATTCAATTCAAAAACGCATCATCCCATATCGACAAACCTCATGCCCTGTACCCCATCTTCAAACTGCTCGAGTATTCTTAACAAAATGCAACCATGTACCCCATCTTCAAACCGCATCATTTAAACCTTAAAATTAAACCTTCAAACCGCATGCATCTATGAACAAACCGCTTTATCATCAAAACGCATGTATCAAATCGCTTTTGACTTGGTCAAACCGCAGTTGACTGGTCAAACCACATCGACCAAAATGCATCGACCAAAACGCATCGACCAAACCGCTTCGACCAAAATGATTTGACCAAACCGCTTTAGAAGCAACAAACCTGGACAAATATTTTAGAAAACCACATTGAAGAAATTGGTCTCAAACCGCACCTGTTAAGGGCCAAAACGCATAACTTTTTGACAAACCGCAGATAAGAAAAACTTAACCAGCTTCAAACCGCATCGAATAACAAACATCAAAATTGTTTAGAAACTGTTTAAAACCAGATTTATCACATATTGGCCAGATTCATGATCAAACAGCTTAGAACATCATATCAAATAGTTGATTCATGATCAACAGATTTAAGTAACAAACCAACTGTTTTAACTATCGACTAAAACCAGCTTAAAATCGACTTAAAATCTGCATATACACAACAGATTCATCAACCAATAAACACCACAAATACTCCAATAGCATCTTAGCAGCAGCAACACATCAAACATCACACAACCACATCAAACCGCATCAAAGAACCATACAAACTGCATCAAACGTCATATAAAAACCATACGAATCATCAAGAACAACACAACCTTGGCTCTAATACCAATTGTAGGATCATGCTTTTATGTTGTTTGATGATTCGGGTGGCCTTGGGTGATGATAATACAAGTATGCCATGTTTAGAGAGAGAAAAAGATGAGAGGGTGTTTCTAGAGAGAGAAAGTAAAACAAAAAGAAATGTTAGATTATCAAAAAGCACCACCTCTTCCAAGGATGGAAGAGGTATTTATAGTTACAACCTAAACGTCCTCCTGTCGGACTGTGGATCAGGCATACAGTGGGTAAAGACACGTTCGTCCTCCACGGTGTTGCTCTAAACTAACTAAATAAGCTAATAAACTACTAAATTACAGTATGTCTGCGAACTAACATTTGCTAGACTATAATTGGGGTGACCGACACTTCCTTATGGATTTTCCAAATCCTAACATCATATAAATAGTGTTTGAGCTAGTGGTGATCCGTATCTCTATAGTCCCGTGCGTGTGAGACTGATAAGGTAATACTATGTTCGCCCGTCTTTAGGACTCAAGGCTAGACAAATAATGCTGAAACACTTAAGTTAGTATAGTGCTCTTCAACAGACCTAGCGGGTGAGAAGAGTAGGTATCGCCGCCGCAGTGGGGTACCAAAGACAAATCGCATAGATTAGTTGATATGACATAATGCATGCTTGTAACTGAGTAGACTAATAATTTGCTTCAGGGATATAGGTTGCATGCATAAAAATAAGTACGAGAGAAATCTAGCTTAGTTAACCTTAGATAGAAATGTTTGTCTATGTGTTTTTGATATCACTATTACATTACATTAAATCATTGTATGAGTAAACAAATAACTAAATGAGCATAGTAGAAGTAACATGGCTAGCACTTCCTTCTCTGATTGATCATAACCCACATAGTTTAATTAATTAGTTTTATTAGTTTTATTTACTTTTCTTGTTTAGTAGTTTAATTAATCTCAAAATCAAACCCCCCTTATTAATCTATAAAATTTACTAGGTTAATTCTAAAAACATTGCTCTTGAGAACGACATCGTACTTACCCCACTGGCTACATTGATCGGGTAAACTGCCCATTAGTATTTGTCTATAGGATAATCCGAAAAATATAAATTAAAACTTGATAATAAAAATATAGACAATGACAGACTAGGGCTGTGCATGGAAGGTTCAAAACCAAACTGGACCGACAAAACCGACGGAACCGACAAAAACCAAACCGACCCGACAAACCTTCGGTTCGGTTTCGGTTTTTGTTTTTTACGATTTTCGGTTTCGGGTCGGTTCGGTTCGGTTCGGTCCGACCCAAAACCGAAAAAAACATGCACAAACACACGTAAACTTAAACGAACCGACGGACCCGACACTAAACCGAACCAACCTGACCATATTCGGTTCGGTTTCGGTTTAGGTTTTTTATGGTTTTCGGTTTTCGGTTTTGTCGGTTCAGGTCGGTTTTGGACCGACGCTCAGCCCTATGACAGACACATCGCACAAGCCTTGAATCTTCACATGTGGGTTGATTCTAAGAATAATGATGTTAAAAAGTTTTTCCCTCCAAAAGTCCCTAGTTAAGCCATGTCCCACACACACACATATTCATTTGTTTATGGGATAAGAATTCTGATCCTATAAGATAATAACTCAAGGGTATATGGGAAATTTTATGTAGTCGTTAGTCTTTGCCGTTAAATTCTTTGCATCATTAGTCCTTTTTCGTTAACCATTTTGCAATGTAAGTCCTTATATCTAAATAAACTAACGGGAAAATTTTCTAGATATTCTAATGTCTATAAAATACTATTCTGACTATCTGTAAATTTTAGGGTGTTACAAAACCCCATTTTTCTCAAGATCAAAATGGAAAAGCAAAAGTCAAACAAGCCAACAACAAGAATCGAGAAATCCAAAAACTTCAACCAACCAAGAACAACTACAACTACTAACGTCAACGACTACAACCAACAACAAGAAATCCGAAATCCATAAACAACTACACAATCTGTCCCATTTCACATCCATTATTCTTACCCAACTCATATCCACAACAAACCACAACAAAAACCCCATCCTTCTCAATTTTTTTTCTCTTTTTATCGAAAACAAAAAAGTAGAAAGATCTCGGGTCTGTTTACGAATCACTCAAAGATTTTTAAAGATCCAACATAACTCGTCATAGATCTTTAGGGCAAAAGAAATTAAATTTATCACATAAACAATAACTTCAAATCCATGATAAGAACCTGTTCAAAAACAAGATTCGGGATTTGAGTTTGTATGTTTGTGATTCGAGGTTAAGGGAAAGCCAGAAACAAACCGGAATCAATTTAAAAAAAAAAGACAAAAAAAATCTCCACCTTGTACGAATTGCGATTTAAGCAGAAACAAAGGGTTCGATATGAAGGGGTGTTTGTATTTCGAATTTTATGGGTTTTATCAACAATTTTGTATACTGTACCTATCTCACATAGGTGGGTGAAAGAAGTGAACATGGGTTTATAGGTGTTATTCCTCTAAAATGTTTAAAAGTCTTTTAGGAGGCTTTTGAAAGGAACTAGTGGATGATTAATATTCTTTATATTATATTTATATAATTTATTTAATTAATTATAGACTTAACACTTAGAACTTTGCATCTTTTGCCTTAAGATAAATTCGTCGTACCTTTTTCACTACATTAATGAAAACAATTAATTCTGTTTTACAATTATTTGGCAGTTATTTCTAAAGGGTATAATGAATGGTTGTGTTGGTTCATTTTGGAAGGAAGCAACAGTCATGTTGGTTGGTTGTTAACCACCAAAACTTAACTATAAAAGGGTGTCTTTAATTTGGTTCCAGATTAGACATAACAAAATCTGAAACACTTTCAATACATACAATATGCAAACCTTTGATGTTCATGTGAACTTTATGTACGCTGCATAAGGTTATGTTCTTTGAAGTCGAATCCTGAGAAGAAATTAATCTCGTATCCCACCAAGCGTTAATATTCGCGATTAATATTCTTTAAGGATAGTGATTATCACGTCCTCAATTTCGTCATAATATTGAAGATTATTATTCGGCCATATTCTAACAAACGTAAAGAATATTAATCTTTAAAATTCTAATAAAATTAAAGAATATTAATCATGGATCAACTGCTGTTTTAAGGATGTTTAGAAGCGGCACCATCAAACTGGACAGAATGGATGGGATGAACTTTACTTGTTGGAAGGAAATGATGAAATTTCGGTTGACTGCGTTCGAGGTTTATTATATTATGGAAGGGCAACCAATTGGCGTCATGCCTGAAGAGGAACAAAGGAAGCATAATCAATATGAAACTCTATGCAGATGATACATTCTGAGTGCCCTCACTGACCGACTGTATGATTTGTACAAACTAATGACTTATGCAAGGAAAATATGGAATTCTCTATAAGAGAAATACAACGCTGAAAAGGAATGGGCAGATAAGTTCATCACTTTTAAATTCTTTGAATTTGCCATGGAAGATAATGTTTCTATTTTAGATCAAGTTCATGAATTTCTCATATCAAAAATCTTAACATTGAAATCCCGGAAAAGTTATTGGTTGGGGCCATCAATACCAAGTTACCATCTTCTTGACACAATTAAAGGAAGAAACTGATGCACACTTAAGAGGATTTTACTTTGGATCAGATTCAGAAACATTTAAGAATTGAAGAGGAAACTCGTATTCGTGAAAAGAATCTGAATGGTGCATCAAGTTCTAAGGTTAATTATGTTGATTCAAGAAAGAACAACAAAAATGACAGAAGAGGAAGGGCACATGGAATTCATCCAAAGACAACAAGAAAGACAAGAAACCGTTGTTTGAGGTTGTGTGTTACAAGTGTGGTGACAAAGGGCATATCAAGCGCTACTGCAAGAATCCGAAGAAGAAAAATCAGATTTCAAACAAGATGGATGAATCTGAAAATGCAATGGAACAAGTTGATACCACAGAAATCACTGTTGTGGTTTCTGAAATGAACATTGGAATGATTCGAGAACTGTATATGGTTAGTGTGATAACAACTGATTGGTGTTATGATTTTGGTGCAACTACATATGTTTGCAACAACAAAGACTTGTTCAAAACTTATGAGGAAACTGAAAATGGACATGAAGTGATGATGGGTGATAATCATACTTCAAATGTTGTTGGTTCAGAATATGTGGAGACCCAATTCACATCTAAAAAAAAGTTGAATCTCATGAATGTTCTTCATGTTAGTAACATTAGGAAGAATCTTGTTAATGGTTTCAAACTTTGTAAAAGTGGGGTTAAGGCTATATTAGAATCGGACAAAGTGATTCTGTCCAAATCCAATGTATTTATAGGTAAAGCGTATGCTTCTGATGGCATGTTCAAACTTAAAATCAATAAATTGCCAGTTCTGCTTACTTGCCTGTTTGTAATTCTGTTTCTAATTTTAATATAAAATGTTCTACATTTAATTTATGGCATAATCATTTAGAAAACATAAATTATATGACTATGAAAGATATGTTAAAACAAGGCATTATATCCTATAATTATGAACATGAAGATGAATGTGAAATATGTGTTCAAGCAAAAATGAAAAGAAAACCTTTTCCTAAAGTAGATAGACAATCTGAAATTTTAGAGTTAGTGCATTCTGATATTTGTGAATTGAATGGACTACTAACTAGATGTGGAAATAGATATTTCATAACGTTCATTGATGATTGCTTTAGATATACCTATGTTTATTTATTAAAATCAAAAGATCAGGACTTTGAAACATTCAAAACATATAAGGCTGAAGTAGAAAACCAAAGAGGCAAAAAGATACAAATTCTAAGAAGTGATAGAGGTGGTGAATACTTTTACACCAATTTTTTTTCATATTGTGAATCACAAGGTTTGATTCATCAAAGGACAACACCATATACACCTCAATAGAATGGTGTTGCTGAGAGGAAGAATAGAGTTTTAATTGCAAGATACGATTAATGCTATGTTAATCAATTTAAACTTGCCTAAGAATTTGTGGGGTGAAGCCTTGCTTATAGCATGTCATGTATCTCCTTATGAAATCTAGAGGGAAGAAAGCCTAACATCAGTTTTTTTAGAGTTTGGGGTTGTTTAGCCTAAAATAAGGTTCCCTTACCCAATACATCTAAAGTAGGATCTAGAGGTTTAAAAAGTGTATTTGTGGGATATACAAAAGACTCTAAATCTTATCGTTGTTTAGATTTAGATTCGAATGTCATTGTTGAATCAAGAGATGTAGATTTCTTTGAGAATAAATTTCGTCATGATTTAACAAGCACAAATGAAACTGTGACTCAAATCCCACAAAATATTTCTAGTCCAGATTTGAACTCTAACAATAAGAGGAATATGGCAGAATCTTCTAGTGCACCTAGAAGAAGTGAAAAGGGCTGGAAAGGAAAGAAACTTGGATCTTGATTTTATTGATTCTCAAGTTATAATCTTTCTTGTTCAATGTGATAATGAGAATCATGTTATTAATAAAATACATATTCTACTTAATGTAGAGGATGCACCTAAAACATATAAAGAGGCTATGACCTCTAGGAATTTTACATTTTGGAATGAGGCAATCGATTATGAAATGAATACCCTAATATCTAACAATACTTGGGAACTTTCAAATTTACCTCCATTTTCCAAAGCAATTAGGTTTAGATGGGTATTTAGAATAAAATATCATACATATGGATCTATTCAAAATTTTAAAGCTAGGCTGGTGATTCAAGGTTTTAGTCAAAGACAAAGAATTGATTACTTTGATACATATGCACGAGTAGCTAGAATCACTTCTATTAGGGTGCTCTTTTCATTAGCTTCTATCTATAATTTGCCTATACATCAAATATATGTTATAACAAGCTTTTTGAATGGTGACTTAGATGAAAAAGTCTATATGAAACAATCTGAAGGGTTAAAGTTTCTAGATCATGAGAATTAAGTTTGAAAATTAGAGAAATTTTTATATGGGTTAAAACAAGCACCTAAACAATGGCATGAAAAATTTGATAAGTCAATACTTTAAAATGGTTTTACCCATAACTCATTTGATAGATGTATTTATTCTAAGTTTACAAAGGATCATGGTGTCATCCTATGCATTTATGTAGTTGATATATTGATTGTTGGAACCAATATGGAAGGTATCATTTAAACTAAGAAGTTTTTGTCTTCATGCTTTCAAATGAAAGACATGAATGAAGTTGATACTATATTAGGAATAAAGGTTAAAAGACATAGTAAGGATTATGCATTAAATCAATGTCACTACATTGATAAGATTATAGACAAGTTTCAACATTTAGTTATAGAGGAGGCAAACTCCCCTATATGAGTCATCTTGTAAACTGGTTGGGAATAATGGAAGAGCTGTTGATCGATTAGAATATGCAAGTGCAATAGGTTGTTAAATGTATGCTACACATTGTACTAGACCAGATATTGCATATTATATGTGCAAACTTTCTAGATATATAAGTAATCCAAGTCATGATCATTGGAAAGCGACTGGAAGAGTTCTTGTTTATCGTAAAAGAACTAGACAATTAGCTTTGTATTATGGTCATTTTCCTGCTGTACTTGAAGGATAGTCAGATGCTAGTTGGATAACTGGCAGTAGTGATAGTAAATCCACAACTGATTGGATTTTTACACTTAATGGTGGGATTGTTTGTTGGGGTTCAAAGAAACAAACATGTATTACACATTCCACCATGGAGGCTGAGTTTTTAGCACTTGCAGCCGTGGGTAAGGTAGTTGGATGCCTAAGGAATATGTTGTTAGACATAGAGTTGTGGCCACAACCCATGCCAACTTTGACAACTGGCAATTAGGGAGTCGATTTTAGGTAACCGCATTACGTTAAACTAAACCGAGCTTTTGCCTTTATCACTATTTTTATCGACCATGACTTGATTTGATATCGTTTATTGGTTTTGATGATCTATTTTATTATTGAATGAGTTATCGTGTGATTTTTAACTCTTTTTTATAGGCACTATTCGATTCGGCACTATAAAATCCTAAAACAATAAATAACGTAACTTTTATACCGTAACTCAAAAGTTGACAAATAAATAGTCAAAACTCGTGGAAAAACATAAATAAACGTAATAGAAAGTCTAATGAATGTTGTGGGACACTCGTAGGACATTATATGAGCTCGGAAATGGGTAAACGGGATAGTTTACGAAAAATTACGGCTTCGGCCCCTCCCTTTTAGTGTGGCCGGACAACCCTCCTCCCCTTTTATTTATTTTGAGGTCCCGCCTTTCCAACTATATAAACTCCCTCCCTACCTCATAATAATTCTTCCATTTCTCTCTCTAAAATACACCTACACTACTTTCTCTCTCTAATCTCTTTCTCCTCAAGAACAAACCCTAACCCTAGCCACCACTCCACCACCATCGCCACCTTTCCGGCCATTTTCCGGCAAGTGAAATTACACTTCCACCACCATTAGATAGATCTCTCTTTCCTCTTTCTATCCATATAAAAATTTCTTACAAAAGCCTACATTAACACCTCCAAATCTTACAAATAAGATTCGTGATTCTAGGGTTTTCATTAAATCTTGTAGATCGGGTTGTAAAAAGGTAAATGGAACATGGATCAAGCTTGTTTTGGCCATGGAAAGCCACGTATGGGTCATATAAGGCTCGTACATAGTTCGATTTTTAGAGCTTTTGGTTTAAACATGGGATTAAAACTAATTTACACTTAAATAAACATGTAGCTAGTGATTTGGTATCATGTGGTGTATCATATTGTTGTGTTTTTGCATTTTAGGCATAGTTTCATATGATGGGTTTATATTAGTTGTTGGGTTTGATGTTTGGATGATGATTGGAGGTTGATTGATTGTGTTTGGTTGTTGTAGAAGCCATTTGGGGAATGTTTGGTTGTGTAGATGAGGCGTACAAGCACCAAGACCCACGATGGGTCATGGTTTGGTGTTGTAAGTGACCCATACGGACCACGGGTATGGGTCGGGTTGTTATGGTAGCTTGTTGGTTGATATTGTTGGTGTTCGGATGAGACGCGTGGAGCCGAAAAGCTTCTAGAGCTTGTTTGGTTCACGTGGTCTTAACCGTGACCGTGTGATGACCATTAGGGTCATAACATTGGTTTCGGGTATATTAGGTAGTTTGATTTGTTGGAGAGATTGATTTGGGGTGATTTGAGATTGAATTGCGCTATTATGACTTTTATTTGGACTTATAATATAAATTGTCAACTTTGAGCAACGTCGGTGTTACTTTGAATTTTTAGTCAATAGTTGACCCCGACAAAGCCGTAACATGGACTTTAGTATATATTGAACTTTAGATTGATTAAAAGCCAAGAAGTCATGACTCGTGCTTGTGGACTCGAAACGAATAACGATTTGAAAACTAATAATGAAATTGACATAATATATATAAAAGGCTAATAAAAACTATGAAACATAAATAATAAAAAGGCTTTTATACCAAAAATATCGATAACAAGACTTGTATTGTTATTTACTACTTTAAATGGGAATTAACAACTTAAAATAAAAAGGTTTTCTAATAAATAAGTATTCAATGTTTCGAATGCACGTTTATAGAAATGTGCCATTTATGAGCATTTAATACTATTTTTAATTATTTATTTATTTACGTTGTGTGCATGAGTTGTGGATAACCTAACATTAATAGTGTCGATCCATGTGGATAACAGACTTATTAGGTTGACGAATCTAATAAGAGCCTGTTAGGCACGTTGGATAACAATATTAGTGGGTGAATTATCCTTATGACTCGTTAGGATGCGACTGAATAATAAGCGACACGAATAAATGATTGAGTTTATCGAGTTGACGAATTCGATAAGGTATACTATTTATTCCAAAGCTTATTGGACTATGGAGCTTATCGCTTAGACATCTCATTGTGTTGCGTTGAGTCACATTAATGCTTATTTGAATGCATTCATGATATCATATTGAGCCGATACACACACGATGATACCAAACGCTAGGACTAAACGGTGAAACAAGATATTTTTGGAGATAACGAAAAGGAATACATTGGGGTAGATAACGTTGATTTTGGGAAAATATATATTAAAATTGGTTTACATTAATAGGTTGTGGCGAGTCGATAGTCGCTGAGCCGTGATTAGCTGTTATCTTCTTGCTAGTGTTTATTTGTGCGTTGCTTGCTGGAGGTGAGTTTCATAGCCCCACTTTTATCTATGTTTTTAACTAATTTGGGGTGAGAATCATGCTACTCTTTTTGGACCTTTTAAACTATTTTGATTTCCTTATGTGCTTGACTGTTTAGATAGATATGTAGTAGCTGTTGCCTTAGTCTAGGGTAGCAATCCTAATTGCCATAACACGTTGCCTAGCTAAGAATAGACTTCTACCTCGACCTAGTCCAGGGTTAGCAATCGTTCTAGACTTTGCTACGACTATGCTGGCTAGAGTCGCTAGGGGCCCACTATGACATCGGATTTGATATTGTGATTGTGATATTGGTATGTGATTGATGTGTATCTATCTTAGGTCTCGCATAGCAAATTAACACCTACAATTCCACTATTTTAAACTTGGATTTAAACCTATGAACTCACCAGCGTCAGCTGACCTTTTAGCATGTTTTTCTAAGGTAATTAAGTGATGTTTGGATTGCGTGTGCGGTGGAAGCTTGGCAAGAAGGCATGGTTGAAGGATCAAAATTAAGACTCTGATAATTTATGGAGACCTATTTTTATAAATCAAGTTCGGGCCTATTATTTACATTTTGGGATTAATGTTTTGAATATTTAAATTTTGGGATTGGTTTTGAATGATAAATGACTATCTTGTTTGCTATACTTGTGTGAGATGCCAATCCAATTGTAACGCACCGAAAACTTGACTAAGTCTTCCGTTGTACCGAGATTTGGGGGTGTTACATATTGGTATCAGAGCTCAAGGTTATAGAGAACTAGGTATTTAATAAAACCTAAACTATAACCACTTTTTAAGAAAATTAATCCTCGATCGACGCATGCCCGCCTGCCAATCCGAAGCTTCCGTATTTGATTATGGTATGAACTGCGATTTGATTTATGAGATATTATGTAATGCGATTTGATTTGGGTAAATGTGATTTGATTGTCGAGATATTATGGACTTGATTTGGATTATCGATATGTTATGATTTTGGGATTTTGAACTGATTGTATGATTGTTTTGGTTTGAGATTATATGATGCATGGATTATGTGATAGAACAAAACTTACGTGTTTTATTTAAAGGCATATTTTGAGTAATGCGGTACCTCTATTTTAAAGCTTTTATTATGTGACATATGTTTTGGTTGAGTTGATGCACTTATTAGAACTAGTTATTTTCGAACACTTAAACCTACCCTATGCCATTGTCACGGACTATGCCTTCACTAGCTTATGATGTGTATGAGGATGTCCTTGCTACTGCTAGTTCCCCAGCATTGACTCTCATGACTGTTGTGCATGGTGATCCCTATGTGATTGCCCGTCACTCTTGTTCATCATCATCATTAGTTTGCCCTAGCTCATCTAGGCAGCTCACTTTGCATCAGGTCTTAGCACGAGCCCAGACTCCTAGACTTACTCGTGGTACTGCCCGCTGATAACATCAAATTAGCCTGATCTTTTATATATCAAATCCCCGTGTTTATGGCCTCATTTGCATTAATATGGTACTTAATTCTTTCATATTCGTTCATATTTGCATTTCAGGATAAATGAGGCGTTGAAGTGGAAAAGATGTGATATAAGGCCAAAGATATGTTCTGAAGATTGATTTACGAGCGCCTTTGGATTTTATGTGAAGATTACGCCGTAACTAGCTAATAAGGTTACGGCGTAAATATGAGCTTTGAAGGATACGGCGTAACCAATTCTTATTGTTACGTCGTAATTATTATCTTGAAGGTTACGGCGTAACATGGCAATTTAGTTACGTCGTAGAGATTATTTCGGAGGGATAAGTATGAGATGAGGAAGGATTACGGCGTAACTCGGATAATTAGTTACGCCGTAATTAATTACTTGGGCGCAAAGTTTCGAGGTCCAGGGATTAGAAGCGGCAAGTTAATATTTATTCACTTCGAGGACCAAGTATAAATATATCAAGAACGACAAGGGGCTGAAACCGCAAGTATTATTAGGGCTTTTAGACTTAATTTGAATCAACACGCTACTTCAGGGACAAAAAGTGTCAACCATATGCAATATAGTTTCAAGAAATTCCAATGATAAGAAAACTACGAAGTTACTATATTCTTATATACTTGCGGCGTAACTATATAAATAGTTACGGCGTAACTTTAGTTACGACGTAACTAATTTATTTAATTACGCCATAACCATGTCGGGGACTATAAATACAGCCCTAAATCTGCATTTTCCAGTATCTCTCTTCACCCCTCTCCTAGGGGTCGATTAGGGCACCACTCCAGGGTATTTTCCAGAAGTCCGAAGCCAGTTTTGAAGGAAGATTTCACTCGCAATCATCATCATTATTAGCTCTACATCAAGTAATTTGTATCAAACATTATGTTCAATTCAATTTATGATTTATTCATTTTTGTTGGTATGATTTATTATATGTTTGGCTAAGCACCCTGGTGCTGGCCTAGTTATGATTCTTTAATTGTTTTGTTTGCATTTACTCTACTTTCGTACAATTATTTCTAAGTGTATGCATGCATAGTTTATTGGTAGCCACCCTTGGTTCGGTAGTTTTGAATGGCGGTACAGGCAAATTGCCTAGGAGATATGACCAACTGACCCTAGGTGAGCGGACTGAGATGGGAAGGGTAAGATATGACAAACTGACGACCCTTTCTACTTGTGCGATTTGAGCAACTGATCACCTATCGTTTGGATGAACTTAAGAATTAGGGGGTGAGTGTATAAGTTCCTAATGGCCGGGAACTCACTATTATAAATCTAGCATGTAGCGGTACTTAATGACTCGACTTAGGGGACCAGGAACAACAGGACTTATGACGGTGCGCCTGATTTCTCCTGTGGTGGCATCTTTGCTGATAGGTTAGGGAGAATTGACCAAATGTTGTCCTCTCGACTTTGACCCCACCTGAAGTAATTGGAAGTAAGTAGACGTAGACATAACTAGCTAGGATGAGTAACTAGTTTCGCACCATTCTCCTTCATTGATCACATCTTTTGCCTTTATCTGCTTTCTTTATTTCCTTGTTTTATTAGTTAATTTTATTTCAATCTTAAAAGCAATTAATATCGTGACATAAACTTAAGTTAATTTCCGATCCACATAGCTCTTGGGACGACCTCGGTTTTACCGAATACTACACTACACACGACCGGGTACACTGCCCATTAGTGCATTAGGGTAGACCATAGGTATAGCGAGTAATTATAAATATTAAAACCTGGTCAGTAAAACCTGCATCACCCGCATGTCCGTCCGACCACCATCATCACCTATTCACCTAGCAGCCCATTCTCTTCTGTCATCACCACCAGCATCACCATGTGTTAGAAGACCTAGATCCACTACTGTACCACTTCAGGATTCACCTACACAGAGACTCCGAGTCATGGGCTCTCCCTCTGAAGATGAGGGCGAGAAGGAGCATGAGATTGAGGAGGAGTATGTAGATGAGGATGAGGATCCTCAGGAGGAGGACGATGAGGATATCCTAGAAGGGGGTACTCCTCCATTGTAGAGTCCTGCGCATTCTGCGCATTCTCCAGGACCAGGCTCTCCGTTACCTTTGCCTGAGCCTGATTCTCCTGGGCAGCCTTTTGATTTTGGTTCACCTCCACATTCACCTGAGATAGGTAGCCCATTAGGTTCAGAGATACTTTCAGAGATTGCTTCAGAGCCCGAGGAGTATGGGGAGACGGGTCTGATTTGGGAGAGGATTACATCTCAGGGTGTTAGGCTTAGTAGGTTGATAGATCGCTTAGTTGGAGTATCGTGGGCTAGTGTAGAGGATTTGAGAGCAGATATGGGCGTTGTAGTTAGGAGGACTACGATTTTGAGAGAAGGTATGTCGGAGCTCCAGGAGCAGGTAGGGGACCTTCTGAGAGGGTTCGCGACAGCCCGAGATGCCGACAGAGCGCTATGGCGCAGGATAGGCAAGTTATAGAGGGAGGTCGTGGATTTGAAGAGTGATCGCGACGCTCACCGTGTTGAGCTTTCATCTCTATGGAGAGAGGTTGACGACGTTAGGAGATCTGTTAGTGGTATTTGCGATCGTGGCTAGATTGTGTTAGATTCATGGCATTGCACCATCTTGAAACTGAGTAGTCTCTAGTTCGAGATGTAGATCTATCATAGTTATCTTGTTAAGTATCGTTGTTAGGATCATTTTTGATTTTCCGTATCCTTTCATGTATTCCACTTTGGAACCTATGAGTTATGGTTATTAGAACGTGCATCCTTTAGTTATGATTCAGACCTTAGTTGTTTTGTTATGATATAGTGTTATCCTTGGAACCCAACCTAGTATTATAGAGCGAGAATTGTGGACTTATGAAACTGTTATTCTTGCCTTCAGAGTGATGGCAACAAGATGAAACCCGCCTAGGAACAACCGAGCAGCTCTTGCTATTGTGGTTGCCTATGTCCGTCGAGGTCGTCGTCCGACCCTGACCACTCCACCTGTTGAGAACCTGAACACTAATAACCCAGCTGTAGAAAACCCGAATGACAATGACCAAGCTGAGAATGATCCTGTTCTACCTAACCCACAGCCTTTGAACCCAGTCCACATTGACCAGCTTGTGACGCAGCGTATAGCTGAACTGCTAGCTGAGTCTAATCTCTCTAACACCTCTGGTGGAACCCCACCGCTTAATCAAGCTCGAGGTTGTACCTACAAAGAGTTTCGATTCTGTGGTCCCATCGAGTTTGGAGGAACCGAGTGAGTGGTTTACCTAACTAGGTGGATGGAGGAAACTGAGTCTGTGTTTACCGTTAGTAACTGTGAAGAGGATTGTAAGGTTAAGTATGCAACATTTACCTTGAAGGACGAAGCATTGACCTGGTGGAACAACTATCACAGATCCGTAGGAAGTGATGTAGCTTATAGCATGACTTGGACCCAGTTTAAGGATCTCTTGATCAAGACTTACTGTCCTAGGAATGAAGTTAAGAAGCTAGAGATTGAGTTCTGGAACCATAAGGTTAAGGGCACCGACATGACGACTTACAATCGTCGTTTCCAAGAGTTGTCGTTGCTTTGCCCTAAAATGGTTCACACTAAAGCCCTTAAGATTGAGAGGTATATTGATGGATTGCCTTTAGCTACTAGGAATGATGTCATCGCTGCGAAGCCGGTTAATTTGCATGAGGCAATTATTGTGGCTCAGCGTTTGATGGACTCTTATGTGTTAGAAGGAGGAGACAAGGGTAAGAGTGATAGGAGTGATAAGAGGAAGAGGAATGAAGTTGTTAAAGGGAATGGCAACAAACGGCAAGAGACAGCCAGGGTGTTCGCCATAGGAAATGGAGAGAAGAAGGGTTATGAAGGTAGCAAGCCCTTGTGTGGTCGTTGTAAGCGAAACCACCATGAACCATGCCCAATAGTGTGTAGGAATTGCTCTAAGGTAGGACACATGGCCAAACACTGTAGGTCCCATCCACTTGTTGCGGCTCAAACTGCACAAGGAGCGGACTGGAAGGCCACTGTCACCTATTTTGGATGTGGAAAGAAAGGGCACTACAAGAATGAGTGCCGAGAGCCATGGATGAAGGGAAACCCTGGTAATGGAGAGGATTTGTTAACCGAGGTATGGGAAGTAATGGCTTAGACCCTGTGAAGCAAGAGGTTGTAGGGAATCATGGAAATCAGGGTGCTAGGCATCAGCAGAGAGACATGGGAACAGCGCATGGGTATGCTATTGGGAAGGAAGCTGGTGAGGACCCTAACGTAGTTACGGGTACGTTCCTTCTCAATAATCGCTATGCTTCCATACTGTTCGATATTGGTGCCAAATATGAGTTTCGTATCCACCAACTTTATTCCATTACTAGGAATTTTCCAAACACCTCTAGGGTTCAGTTACGATGTGGAATTAGCTAATGGGAATAGGGAGAAGATAGACACCGTAGTCCGAGGTTGTACCTTGAGTTTCCTAGACCACCGTTTAGCATAGACCTATTGCCAGTCACCCAAGGAAGTTTTGACGTCATCATCAGAATGGATTGGTTGTCGAAGAACGGTGCACACATCATCTGCGATGAGAAGTTCTTGCGTGTACCGTATGGCGAAAAAGTTCTAAGCATACAAGGAGATCGGAGCGAATGTGGAAGTCCTTCCCGATTGAGCATCATCTCTTGTATTAAGGCCCAGAAGTACATCGATAGAGGAGGTTGTCTTTTCTTGGCTCGAATTTCTGAAAAGAAAAGCGAGGAGAAGAGTGAAAGACACGTTAAGGATGTACCCGTTGTTAGAAAGTTTTCGGATGTGTTTCCCAACGATCTGCCAGGGATTCCACCTGTCCAACAAGTGGAATTCCAAATTGAGTTGATACCTTGTGCTGCACCCGTAGCCCGGGCACCCTATCGACTTGCTCCAAGAGAATTGGAGGAACTGTCTAAACAGTTGGCAGAGTTTTTAGATAAGGGATTCATTCAACCAAGTTCATCACCGTAGGGAGCACCGGTGTTGTTTGTGAAGAAGAAGGATGGATCGTTTCGGATGTGTATTGATTATAGGGTGTTGAATAAGTTGACAGTGAAGAACCGATACCCGTTACCAAGAATAGATGACCTATTTGACCAACTCCAAGGAGCTAGTGTCTTTTCCAAGATCGACTTACGGTCTGGTTATCACCAGCTTAGAGTTCGAGATGAGGATATCCCTAAGACGGCGTTTAGGACTAGTTATGGGCACTATGAATTCCAAGTGATCTCGTTTGTGTTAGGAATTGGAAATTCCATGTTAAAGTGTCGGTCATCCCAATTATAGTCTTGCATATGTTAGCTCGTAGACGTGTTGTTATTTACGTTGTTTTGTAGTTTATTAATTAGTTTGTAGCGTAGATTAGTTTAGTGTAACACCGTGGAGAAGGACGGGTCTTTATCCACTGTATGCCTGATCCACAGCCCGTCAGGAGGGCGTATCATTTGTAACTATAAATACCCCTTCCATCCTTGGAAGGGGTGGTGCTTTTCATTAATCTAACCTTTCATTTATTAGTTTCTCTTTCTAGAAAACACTCTCTCCTCTCTTCGTCTCTCTAACCATGGCTATCTTGTTTAATCATCAACCAAGGCCACCTAAATCATCATCAACTCAATATTTAAGATCCTACAAATGGTACCAGAGCCTAGGTTTTGTTGTTTTTGATGATTCTCATGGTTTTGTGTTTGGTTCATGTGTGCGGTTTGTATGGTTTTTGTGTATTTGGATACGATTTGATGTGATTATTTTGAAGCTTTAATCTGTTTTGAACCTGGTTGTGTGGTTAGATAGTTTTTATGCAGTTTCAAAACTGTCTAATACTGGTTTTAGTATTCTGGTGTGGTTAGGTAGTTTTTAAGCATTTTCAAAACTGTCTAATACTGGTTTTAGTATTCTGGTGATTATGCTGGTTGTGTTCACTGGTTCTTCGTAGAGACTTGTTGTCATGTTCTTCGTAGAGACTTTGTGGTCATGTTCTTCGTAGAGACTTGTCTAATTTTTGTCCAGATTCAATGAACCTTTAGAGATTTGTTGACTTTTAAAAAAGTCAATGGCGACTTGTGTCATAATCTGTCTAGATGCAAAGTTTTCATAGCGACTTGTTACAAACTGCTTTTGAGCTTTTTGTCTTTTACTGGTATGCAAGTTGTCACTATGTCCAGATTCATGGTCTGAAAAGCGAGTTGAGATAGTTTGACTTTTGAGTCAAAAAGTCCTTAGCGACTTGTCTCAAATTTTTTTTTAAAGCAAGTTGTGTTTAAAATAGTGAAAAGCGAATTGTAAAGAAGCGATTGTCAAGAATCACTTGTGTCAAGAAGCGACTTGTATGAGAAAGAAATAGAAGAAAGCAGTTTGATATGTCTTAATCACATTTTAACAACCATCACAAATCTGTTAAAACATTTAACTACAACATCAACCTGTTATTTCTACAAGCATCTAACAACAATCATCATCTCGTTTTAAACATTATCAAATATCAACATCAGGTTTCATACATGTATAATTCTAAAGGGTGACGCCATCATCATCTCTTGATCTCAGTTAACTCATGTTAAATCATAACCTCAAGGGTCATTTCACACGATATACACATCATAGATCAACTCATAACCGATAAAGAAAAACAAGTCATTAGATCTCAGCTCTTTGTTTCGTGGCATTCAAAGGCAACATCAAGACCACGAGGGTCTAAAACACGAATTGAGTTGTTCATCACAGATCTATGTTTTACAATATCCGAATAAATTGAAGTTAGAACTAAACCATTAATGGGTTCATTCTCCTTCATGATCGGTCAAAATGAAATACGAATGGAAACTAATTAGATATCAGTTCCTTGTGTGCCTTTCAATAAAATCCGACAATTAAAAGTCATGCTCACAAAGTTATACATCATTGACCTTAGCTTTCGTGAAGTTCTACTTCAAACTTTATGTTCGACACACGAAAATAACTTAACAATGAATGTTAATTCATATTTCATTGCTTCGGTTTTACTAAACTGAAATGAATATAATCGAATTAAAGAAAAACCTACCCATGAACTTCTTGGTTATTGATGCCGTCTCATGTGAAACCTCAAACCATCCGTGTGGCGAGGCTATCCGTGTCTAGGATAGTTGTGATTAACGTTGATATGCTATGCTACTGATGAGGACGAGTGACGTTGATGAGTAATACATGGTAATTTTTTTTTTGGAGCGTCTCTGGTTACTGAAAGAGAAAGGGAGGCAGATTGGTTTGAGTGTTTAGGGATTGTGAGAGATATTAGGGCAAGTAAGTATTAAGTGGTGAGTTATATATTGACGTATTTTAGGGTTTACTTGATTTACTTGGGCCGAGATTTGATTGTGTGTGGGTCAGGAGGAGATTCATTGGACCAGTTTCTGTTCACTTGGACTTGGTTATACATTGAAATTTGTCTGTGCGTGAGAGACGTTGGGCTTTGGTGTTTTAAATGAAAAAAAAAAAAACCATAACGAGAATTTATTTGATTGATATTCATTTTCATTTGAAAATTGAGCCATGGTGTTTATGTAACATGAAGTTTGCATGTTGTTGGGATCTATTGTACGTATTGAGAGTTAGACCGAGTGAGTCTTGTTAATTGGATCATATGTTGTGTATTGATAATGGGCTTGGACTAGGTTGGAGCATGTTAGGTGATGACTTGGATTTGGATGATGAATAGATGGGTTTCTCTAAATTGAATCGAATATCTGAGCTTTGATGAAATAATATTTGATAATATTGGATTTGATGATGAGACTGGTTGAGTTATGAGATCTAAGTTGTTGATATGAGTAGTAGTGTTGTTGTTGTGGGGTTTTGGCACCTTGGTATATACATTTTCACGGAAAATATTAGGTCACGGCTCGAACTGAAAGTTGAACAAAGTTGACTACGTGGTTGTTAGTATATGGTATTTCGTATTTGGAATTGAAGTGAGGTGTTTCGGGCGCGTCTACTTATTTCGTCTTCTTTCTTTCTACCCTTATGCGAAGATGACTTGTTTGGGCATTTATAGAGTGTGATAAAGACTTGGCTATTTAGTTACTTTTGTGATTCTTTCTCGCTTAACCCACAACGTAACTATCACTTCGGTGTCTCACGCAGTTGAGGATACGTCAAGAGGTTTTGTACATTGGGTACACCATTTCTTTTTCACAAGGATTAGTACAAGCTTAAGTAACAAATCTGGGGACTTCTACTTCATGTTCAAGTTTGGTATATCAGGATTACTTCTCTATGTGGTCACTGCAATTGCCGACAGAATACGTGGATAATGTGTTTACCAAAGGGTTGAATGGTTGTAATGTGATCAGCAATTCTCATGGAATATTCTTCGCTATAAAATGTCAATGATACTTCACAGTCTAAGCAAAATCTTTCAAGAATCTTCAGCGTCAGTCATGACTTTTCAAGATGTTTGCTTATGACAAGAACTTCTCGTGCTAATGGTCGTACACGTTATGATGCTTCCGAAAGTTCGAAACCATCATGGGGGAGAAACGTGTACTTTGGTATGTTACGGTCAACCTCAGGGGGAAGTAGTTTATACTACTTGACTTAGTATGGTTTGTGAAGTTGTCTACATATGGGTAAAGAATTGTTGATGATAGTATTGAAGATGGTGAATGAACCGTTGATGAACCGCTACATGTTCCCCTAAAACTGTTATTCACCCAAACCAAAGTTGTTATAACACATTCAAGCTAACATTGTTTACGGTTTTGTCTTGATTCTGTAAAATCCCGCGAAAGAATCTATTTCTCGGTTTGAATCATAGTGTCACACCCCCAAATTACCTGTTTTGTAGCGGAATGGAATACCTGGGGGATGACTGTCATAGCATCAAAGTTACAGTTATATCGAACGACCTAAAGTGTCGTTTTGAAAATATCGTTTGATTAAGTAAAATAATTAGAGTTTACAAAACATAGGTCCCAAAAGAGTTCCAATATACCAAAATGAGTTTGTTACAATCAAACGATAGTTAAGTGCATATAATATATGTGAGACACGTCGACATCGCGACTCTATGATAAGTCCACATGCATGCCATGAAGTGAATGCCTTAGATACCTGAGATAAAACATGTTAAAAGTGTCAACACAATGGTTGAGTGAGTTCATAGAGTTTGTCTAACATGTAAAGCTTTTAAAGAATGCTCATGCAGCAAAGGCAAAGTTTTTGGTCATTTAGAATAGTCCACAAAGCAAATGCATTTTAAATCCACTCTGTTCCAAGTTCCGCCCATACAAAACTTGCAACCTGTGTGTTCACAATCCACTGTCAAAAGTAGTATGTCTAGAAGTCAAGTACACGTTATCATAATAGTTCACAAAGCAAAGGCATTATAAATCCACTCAGTTCCAAGTTCCGCCCATACAAAACTTGCAACCTGTGTGTTCACAACCCATTGCACAAAATAGTGTGTCTAGTGGTCAAATATACGCTGTCATAATAGTTCACAATATAGCACCACGTATATAATAATGTATGCCAAGCAAAGCCCCTAGAATAAATAATATGCGTCCCGTAACATAGTGAACGAGAGGTTGGCCGACCTCTAATAGCGCTATCCATACTACCTACTAATAGGAGACTAACAATGCGAATGTACGAACGGTACATCATACAACTATTAATATACAATTAAGAACACTCCGAACATGGGAGAATTTGCACTGCTCCGTACAAGGGAGACTTAGTATTGATTCGTTCACATAGGGAGACTTTATAGTGATGCTCCGAACTTGGGAGACTTTATAGTGATGCTCCGATATTGGGAGACTTTAGGTCAAGGTCATAGCACGTATGGTTCAATAAGTTCAAACAAGTCATAAGTTCGTAATTAAGTTTAAGTGTTCCATTCAAAAGTTCGTAAATATGTTCAAGTGTTCCATTCAAAAGTTCGTAATTAAGTTCAAGAGTTTAAGTCGAGTTCAAAAGTTCAAAACAGTCAAAGAGCTCAAAACATATCAAAAGGTTCAAAATAGTCAAAGGGTTCAATATTATGTCAAACAAGTTCAAAATAGTCAAAAGGTTCAATATTAAGTTAAAAGAGATTAATTATATGTCAAAATGTTTTAAATCAAGTTAAAAGAGATTAGTTATATGTCAAAGTGTTTTAAATCAAGTTAAAATAGATTAATTATATGTCAAAAAAATTAAATCAAGTTAAATGAGATTAATTATATGTCAAAAATGTTTTAAATCAAGTTAAATGAGATTAATTATATGTCAAAATAATTAAATCAAGTTAAAGGAGATTAATTATATGTCAAAAAAATTAAATCAAGTTAAAGGAGATTAATTATATGTCAAAAAAAGTTAAATCAAGTTAAAGTGTTCAATTCTATGCCAATATGTTCCTATCAAGTTAAAAGATTTCAAATATATATGTCGAATGGCTCAAAATCAAGGAAAGTGGTTCAAATAATAGTGTTCATAACATAGTGATCAATTTATTTCAGGCACAATCTACTTACTAGCATAAGTAGTGAAACAACAGTTATTTAAGTTTATATAAGGGTAAAGTAAAAGCAAGTAGTTGAGCATGTATCTCCCCCAAAGAGTTTATAAAACAATTAAACGAGTAAAAGTGGGGCTACGAACTCACCTGATGCAATGATTATGATGACAAAAGTAGATACACTGATATGAGGTGCAATCTCTATCTGCAACCTAATATGAATGATATGTTCTAATGTAAGTCATGAAACAATGTCGTGCATGCAAACTCATATGATATCCATACCACTTGTACATTTAAAAATAAAGTTTATCGTCAAAATTTACGTTTATGACATCTCGTCAGGTTGTAAAATACTTTACAAGTATTTATGTTGAAACGACATCCTACAATAGTTGCTTAGTGATTTATCAAGAAATTATAGTTTATAAGTAGTTTTTGGAAAAGTTCGAGAGATCGTATATTACTCGTTACAACTTCGTTTGACGAACGGTTGAACATTTTGGAAAATAGGCCAGGCGAACTCACTTTTACTTAAAGACATTATTTTCTCAAAAGTACTCTATCGATAGGAAAAACGGATTCAAACATGGTCACTTGCGATAACCATTTTGGCCTAATAGAAATATATAAGTGTTAATATTTGTGAAAATAATAGTTACGATAGTCATAATTAAAATGCTTGTAACTTAGTCGATATAGCTCGGTTTTCTACGTTCTATATATCCTCGGAATTGTGATAGTATGTACTAATATATTTTTGATAAATCGACTCATTTAGATAAGGTTTAAAACTCATTTTTGCCCCTTAAATAACCCTTGACAGCAAGTATAATTTCAGAAATTTAGTTTTCGTCGTTAAACTTGAAAATAGCATAACTTCTTTGTTATAAATCCGTTTTAACCCGTTCAAGTGACCAGGGTTTCATTTTTAAGTATATTTTCTGAATATCTAGCCCAAAATAATTTATAACCTGTCGAATTTTCCAGATTTTACAAAAATGATCAGACCTTATTTTTAAGTTGTCGAAAGTGATACTTCTTGTATAATACTCGTTCTAACCACTTCAAATCAACACCAAATCTATTCTAAACCTATCATACACCTTCTTAGGGTGTCATGGGATCCTAAACATCATCAAAAATGATATGTTTCAAGAGATTAATTATAGGATAATATATATTAATTATAAGTACTAAAAACAATAAAAGTGATATAGATACACATGAAACTTGCATGTTTTCTTTCAAACATGATAAAAATAACTTAAGTATGAATATGAAATATTAATAATGAGCATGAAATGCTTACTAGTATGATGATGAGGTTTATGGAACAAGGTTTTCCTAAATACTCTAGGTTTTTATTGCAAAACCTTAAAATAGAGTATACTAGTGTTTATAAAATTACTTGTTCTTGAAAATCTTGAGTTTTCTTCCTTGGTTTTAGTCTTGGTCGAACATGGAGATGGACATGGAGAGGATTTTAGTTTTCTTTCACCTTGTATTGTGTGTTTGTATGTGTTTTAGTTTGCAAATATCTAATAATAATCCATGCCTAGTCATTGAAGTTAATAAGTGTACATTTAATCTAGATATTTATGAAAAGATGGTGACTAGGGGGAGGGAGGTCGACCAAGGGTACATGGGTAAAAGATTTGATGAGTTTTGGGAATTAATTGCATTTAAGTGTAAGTATTATGCATATTAAGTAGATATAATTAGGTATTTAATGTAGCGTTAACTAGAAATCAATTTTAACGGAACAAAATAAAATATATCGAAGTCATAAAAATTATAAAAATACATTTCTCGCAAGAATTGAGTGAATAAATAATTATTGAGTTGGATTTACGAAAACCGTCGTAAATGTATATATAACAAATTTAAAAACCAAAATAAATTCAAAACATCGGGTAAACTAATAATATAATTTTTATAGTTTTAAAATGAGTATAAAAATATATCAGGATAATTTTTGGAAGGGTCGGATCAATTATTCAAAATAAATGATCATGCGATAGCGTTTATTTAATAAGAAAGTATACGTTACTGAAATATGCAAACCCCTGCATGAACTAATATGCAGATAATGGTCGTAAATATAAATTTTTCTCCGGGGATATATAATGTTTTTTTTGGGTAAAGGGGAGTAATCCTGCACCCTGGTAAATATATTAACCAAAAAAACGTTTAAGTACAATGGATATGAGTGAAATCTCATATCTCAGCCCGTTACATAGGCATAAAGCTTACATAACAAGATACTTCCTATTTTCTAAACAAGAAAACAAACCACTACTCAAATGATAACATAGGACATAACGAAAGAAAATTACTTCCTAGGACCTTGAAGCTTGGTGCCATACATGGCATTAAAGGCATCCAAATTCCCTGGAAGATCATAAACTTGATTTGCATAGTCATCGTAGTCATAGTCATCATACTCATCTTCAAACTCTTGGCCACCACCGAATAGATTAGCAGACTCATCAAATGGGTTAGCAACCACCTCATCTTCAGAATCAGAAACCACGATCTCTCCTACTTTAGAAAAAGGGTTAACTCTCTTAGTAGAAGATGCGGGCGGATTACAAGAATCACTAGTTTTAGGAGCCACACCCGACTCCATCTCTTTAAAATCACTCACAAGGGGTTCTTGTGATGCAGTACCTGTCTTAGTAGACTTATCTTCATTAACTTCCATTGTACGACCAGAATCCACATCCATGTTGGTGTCATTAGAAGG
The DNA here is from genome assembly GCA_910596185.1 of Chrysanthemum makinoi. Lineage (NCBI taxonomy): Eukaryota > Viridiplantae > Streptophyta > Magnoliopsida > Asterales > Asteraceae > Chrysanthemum > Chrysanthemum makinoi. The sequence continues at coordinate 343,358,989 of OU343222.1, forward strand.
AATACCAAACGCATCCGTATTAAGAGCATCAAACTGGTTAGATGTAGAGATATTTGTTCCACTCGAACTAGCCACATCAGAAGCATTCTTCTTAGTGACTTCCACTTTATTAGGTTCAGGAGGAGTCTTTTTGGGTTGATATTGAAACTGCTTACCCACAACAGGTTTAGTAAACCCTCCTTGACCCGGAATAGTAGACCCACATTGCTTTCCCTTCTTCTTGTTATTTACCGTCTTGAAACCATCATTAACACGCTTAGTAGGCTGAGCAGGAGGTTCAACAACTTTAGGACATTCAATAAGAGTATGACCAAAAATCTTACATTTATCACAATGAGGTGGTTTCCACTCATATTCAACCTGTATCTTCTCAATAGTCAAACTCGACCCATCAAGTAACGGTATCTCAACAGTAAGGCTGTCCCTAAGCACCTCATCCGACTTCACTTCAATCATGCATCTAGCAAAACTACTACGGCCCCACGAGTCCTTGCACATTTGGCTAGGGAAAGCATCTAACCTTTTGTGCGTGCCTATCAATGTGGCAAGGAGACTAAGGCCATCATTAGAAAACATAGCAAGAGGAACATCATGGAATTTAACCCACATAGGGATGTTGGTCAAATCCTCTTTAAGTAAGTTGGTGTTCAATGTCTATGGTTTAAGAATAATAGGTACATTTCTAATCAACCAAGGACCGTTTTCAAGAACATCATCAACACCTTTCTTCGAATTGAACTTAAAAAAGAAGAACCCCTTTGCATTCATCATTATCTTTTGTATACCAAACTTAGCCCACACATTGCGAACAAAGTAATCAACAACAAGAAAACCAAGTCGTTGACCAAGGAAATACCCATACAAAGTATTCTCAAACCTAGTGTTCACTTCTTCAACCACTTTCATCAGGACAGAAAGATCCACACCATTAGCTTTCTTATTACACTCCAACCTACGAAAGTTTGTCGTGTGTTTCTTTGGTTCAGTAGAAGTAACACCAGCATACGATGTAGAAGGTTGTTTCAAAACACCAACCTTCTCATTACCAACAGCCCCATGTGCATTCGTATCAACCTTATCATTAACATTATTAGGACTACTAGTAGCATTAACATTAGAATCCATAGGAACACTTGTATCTTGAGGAGGTTTCGAATAATAACCAATAGCAGTAAGCATCTCCTCTAGCTCCTTCTGTGACTGCGGCACCTTAAGATGCTCAAATGGATTAGTCCCAGTAGTAGCATCCACTGTCACAGCTGGTTTTAATGGTTGCCCATCGTCACCCACAAGAACAAGTTTTCCCTCAAAGATTTGTTTTTCAATAGCCCGAATTTTCAATAAAGTATCATGACCCTCAGGCGTGTCATGACTAGGTGCATCATGACTAGGGCTCGAACCAAGTGAAATCGGCTCCACTTGTCCATCAGTATGAGAACTACTCCCCTCTTTAATCGGAGAAGGGAAAGCATCCATGTCGTCAACAAGAATAGACGAGTTAATGTTCTCCTCTCCCATACAATCCAGCATAAACAAACGTAACACCAATTCAGACAAACAACCAAACAGAAATCACGAAGACAAACAACGAACAATACGGTCTGATGTTGTAAACAATACCCAGTAAAACCCTAGTCGATAAGCTAGGTTTTATAAAACGTTACGAACCAAGCAGCTAACCCATATAACAAGTTGAAACAGTAGCACTTATAAGCAATTAAGAACAAAGCTGAAGAACCCTAAAGAAAAATTGACCGCAAAAGAACCCTAAACAACCTAAACACAATTGACCAACACCCTAACCTGATTACAAACGTGTTAAAAGCAACAGGCTTGTGATGAAATTAAAGGTGTTCAAAACGATCAGAATGATGGTTGCGTTAGGGTGAAGAGATCGCCATGGGGGGTCGGTTTTAGGGTTTGGGAGAGAACTTATGAAACTTTGAATAGTAAATTTTTGAAATAACCTCTCAAAATATCAAATCGACCTAAAAAACGATGAATAGTAAAATGATGAATAGTAAATTCCCAAGATGAATAGTAAATTTAAAAAATGACCGGAAATTGAGAATTGTGACACATAGACTTGTAAAATCCCATGACAATGAAAACATCTCGGTTAAAGTGATGTGCATTTCCGGATCTATCTTGCGGTTTATTCTTGGTTTTGTAAAATCCTGCGAAAGAAACTATTTCTCGGTTTAAACCATAGAATTGTTAAATCCCGTAATGATGGAACCATCCTGGAGAAAGGAAAGTGTATTTCAGGATCTCATCTGATGCTGGTGCTACGGTTTCTTCTTCGAAGAAGGGATAAAGGGTGTACTTCATGAATTGGATGCGTGTTTGGATATTTGTCACGGCAGTTTGGTCATTACATGTTTTTACGGGGTTATGTGCTTCTAACCATGGTCGGGATGAAAACCATTATCATAGCTCACTTAAAACGTCAAAGGAGGCTAGACTTGAGCTTTTAACCAGAAGATGTGACAATGAGGTTAATTCACTATTATTTATTTGAGGTTGAAGTGAAATATCACGGGTGAGTGTACTTAGTATCTCAAGGTATCGGGGATGGTTGGATGAATATTCTTCAAGATCCTTGTTCGAGCTTATTATCAAAAATGAAGACTTGGAAATCTAGTTATTGTTGGGTGACTTTTTCCTTTTCTTTTACCACTTGAGGGAATCGGGCTCTTACCACCACAAAATAACTATCACTTTAAGGAGTTACGTTGTAGTGCTCAGTGTCACATTCAATTGTGGATTTTCAAGAGGTGATGTACGTCTTATACTTGATGGTTGGTTGGATGAAGAGTATAGAGTACTTAGAAATTCAATGGAGGATGAAGTTTCGGCACCACTCTTTGTTACATATGTGCAAGTTTAAGTCACGAGTTCGGGTTAGTTTACTTCAAGATCAAATTCATCATATTGGATTTTCTCCATCAATTGTCACGACAAAGAGCCTACTGAATGATAATGGGGTAATTACAAGTTTTGCCAAGAGATGATGAAAAGAGAGAGATAATGACGTTTGAACAAAACAGTTCAAGCCTCTTTCTCTAAAGAAAAGAAAAGTGTACGTTTCAGTGCGTTTTATCTTCCAAAGAAGAGAAATCTTCTTATGATGTTTGAACACAACAGTTCAAGCCTCGTACTCTAAAGAAAAGAAAAGTGTAAGTTTCAGTGCGCTTTATCTTCTGAAGAAGAGAAATCTTCTTATGACTTTTGAATACAACAGTTCAAGGCTCGTACTCTAAAGAAAAGAAATGTGTACGCTTCAGTGCGCATTATCTTCGGAAGAAGAGAAATCTTCTTATTACGACCATTCTCATCAACATGCTTCATGCTTTTTCCATGCGCTTTCAAACATCAAGTGAACTGGACTACCGTTGATTGTTTCCTTATTCCACTTGCTCAATTACAATGACGATTGCGACATCTTGTACTACCTTGAGGGGGAGAAGTGTGAATAGACTACATTTGGATGATTTTCACTTATTAAATCAAGAATGGAAACTCCGTATGCAATTCTTGAGGGGGAGAAGAAGTGTGAATTTACTGCATGGTTGATTGATTTCTGAGAATAAATGGTCAAACGGCTCCAAACTCATGTAAGAAACGAGCTTCTTCTTATCGGGTCATCTTCACATGGAGTTTTCTTCTAAGAGCCGTTGGTTAACATCTTCACACGTGCTGATTTGATTAATGACAAAGTGCTTCCAGTTGCGGGGCTGATTTCCTTAATGAACATCTTTTTGTTCTTGTTTGATTGGGGGGGGATTTTAGTTAAGGAGATTTGCTATTTGTAAAATAACGGGGAATGCATTGGGTGAGTTGAAGATGTTGACTTTCTATTCCCCAATTGGACAATCTTGAAGAAGGTCGAGTCTACAGTCTGTTCTACATTTTCTGATGCATTTTAGAAGACTAAAGACGAGTTGCATTTAACGATCTAAAGACTTCTTCTTAATCCAAGCATTTATCATACAGATTGTCACTTTAGGGGAGAGCACTAATTGGGGGAGAGTGAAATGTCAGATTCAATCCCCAATTAGAAATGCTCACGTATTTCTTCAGCAAGTTGATTCTCACAGATAAATCTGAGCTTATGTTGTTCTTCTCTAAAGATTTCAAGTATCTGGGCTTACAGTGTGTTGCTGATTCTGAAGTATCAAAACCAGCAAGGGGGAAGGAGACACGTATCTAAACGCGATTAATCTTGATTAGCTTAATACTTCTAAGTGATTGAAGATATCCCGGGAAGACTATTGTCATTACCGTAGAGAAACTCAAGGTTTGACACATGGCGTTTAGTGTTCTTATTCCAACTATGTGGGGTAAGAGATGGAAGAGTTAGTTTCTGAAGATAAAAGAGGTACACAAGTGTGTGATGATTTCGATGTTATCGCAATCATCAGGGGAGAAAGAATTGTGTACACTGGGGGCGCTCAACTGTTTCACTTGAGTGCTTAATCAGTGATTCAGAGATATAATCACTTATTCCGGAGTTGACATCCGCAGAGATTGTCATCCGCAGAGATAATCAGTGATTCGGCCTTCTTCTTCAACGTTATCGGTTATTCTCTCTTTGGGCATTCGGGTACTTCGGGTTCTTGAACTTCATACACTATCATCAGGGGAGAGAAAAGTATACATTGGGGTTATTCTTTGGCTATTGGACTTAATCTGCGCTGCGATGGTATAAGTTTCTCTGTCTTCGGGTATATGTATGTGGGGTTCGTGAGCTCTAGTCTAAGAGACTGACTGCATCAATTCATCTACTTAGGGGAAAGTGGTCTCTTGACACCTTTTGGGGATGCATCGCTTCAGACTTCAGTGGTAATGAAATATGAGAAGAAATTTAAAGAGTAGGATGATACATTGCTGTTCTTGTTGATGATATAACCCCGAACGAAGAATCTCGACTATCGATCTTAAAAGGAGCAGCGGGATTTATGATAATGGTGTGCTTCTCTGTGCACCTGGCTAAGGAAAGCTTGAAATAGAGCTTCGAATCTGCTCATCTAATGGATTTTTGGTTTGGGAGAAAGCTGCCAAAGTCTCTCTTTCTCAAAGGCTCATGTTCTATCATTCTATTCTGGAGCCTCGGAAGCTTTGGTGGTGGAAGTTTAAGAGATGACGAATTCTATCTTCTACGACGTGCTGCTCGATATCCTTATCTCGGTACTCGTATCATCATCTTCTTAAACTATATCATCTTCTCTATCTTTGTATATATTTATCAAAAACAAAATACAAAAATATAAAACCAACAAAAATAAAATAGAAAAATAGAAAATTTCGAAAACCCATAAAAATCAGAAAATTTAAAAATACCAAAAATATGTTTTTCGAAAGACATGTCTTCTGGTATCGATAACATCTAAGGTCTTAGAAATTTCATTCAATAATGGCACGGAACCATAGATGAAGTTCGAGCAGGAGGTGTAAATATTCTTTTCAAAATATGTCATAAACTATGGCTTACAGTTATTTCAAACTGTAACCCGTGCTTTAACTATGGCTTGCAGTTACTTCAGACTGTAACCCGTGCTTAAACTATGGCTTGCTATTATTTCAGATAGCAACCCATTCTTCAAGAAAGGAAAGTGCTGTGCTAAACCAATTTTCAAATATTTCGTGCACTTATCCTAAAACAAATTGAGGAAAGTATGTCGAAGGACTGCTGTTCCTACTCAAATATTTTTCCTTCTAAAATTCTTCAGAAAAATATTTGTTTTAACAAAATGGTGGTAAATGAGTTGCTTGAAAATCAATCAGAATCAGAATTTTTATAAATTTGCAAAACCCAATCAATGACTTCAGCCTGGTTAAAACTTCTTATGAAATGTGTCATTGATTGAGGGGGGAGAATGTCTTCAAATTTATATAATCTATCGGGCTTTCTTAATTATCCTACGTGCTTAACTAAAAATGATATTTGCCTATGTCGAAAGACTAGGAATTTAGGATATGATTGTTAGGTTTAGATGATTAGAGTTTGATGGACACATAATCCCATGCCTTTGTATGATTTGATTGATATGTTGAATTGACTTTTATTAGTCGATTGTTGTTTGGGTGATGTCGACCACCATATATTTGTATGTGTGTTCACTAACGTATTTAGGTATATTGGTATATAAGAATGTTCCCGATCTGGATCCCACAATAGATGATGATTGGATGCCGAAAGGAAAGGGTAACTATATCTTGGGTTGACAAATGAAGAAACTGAGCTTAATTTGACTACTATGGAAAGTTGGCATGAAAAATGCAACGTAAGAGGTCTCACTGCATCAGCAGAGGGTTTTCTTCATCATCAAATGAAGAAACGGAGCTTAATTGGACCTCTATGAAGAGTTGGCATGACAAATACAACGTCAAAAGTCTCACTGCATCAGCAGACAGTTTTCTTCCAGCCCTATAGCAACAACAGAAGCTTCTCAACCACCTAACATACCTTTGTGCAGGATAAGTAGTGAATAATACCATTTTTAAACAATTTTTAAATAATATTGTTTTAAAAAAATGGAAAAATATTGGTTTTGAAAATCACTGGACTTCATTTTATCAAAACTTAAGTCACTCAATCATCGACTACGGTCATCGATTGAGGGAGAGAGTGATTTAAAATAAAATATTTTCAAACGATATTTCTTCATATAAGTCCGTTTGTACGTAACAAAGTGGTGATCTAAAGATTTAATGTTATGTCATGGTATGATTTTCTTTAAAACTCAAAGATCTTTCAAAATGATTTTTTTTTTGTTCTTGTTTGATTGTGAAATTGTTTTATTTTACTTAAAGATCTCTTAAAAACTATCGTACCCGACACTAACAATCTTTAATGTTTATAATTGGTCCTCATCAGTCAATTTCAAAATATTAAATCTAGCCACGTCTTTCCCCAAACTTTTCTAAAATTATTTAAATCAGTTGGGATCACAAATCTCAAAAGATTTGAAATTTTTGATCGGGAGAGAGATCGTGATTTAAATCTCAAATCTGTTTTAGTCCTTTAAAGGCAGTCCTGCCTCCATGTGCCAAACGATTTCAAATACACGATACACATGTTGAGGAGGAGGATTTATCCAAAAACAAGATGAGTATTTAAACCAGACACATTTTCTCCCATATTTTCTAAACATTATTAAATCATTTGGGATCCAAAATCTCAAAGGGTTTGATATTTTTGATCGAGGGAGAATTTGTGATTTAATTATGAAATCTGATAAATAATGATCGATTTGACTCAAAAGTGCATGCTGCTCTCCCATATGTGCTATACGCTTTCGAATCTCGAAGCACATATTAAGGGGGAGCATTTCAAAAAGAAAATAAACTTTCAAGGTACAAAGATTTCTATGTTTCAACATAAAGTACCCTGATTGATTTTCTAATGGTTTCTTAATGGCTTTTGTGATCGTGGATGTACTTCAAAAGAACTCTTGCCTCTATGTGATAAAATGATTTCAAATATCCTATGCACATAGTGAGGGGGAGAATTTACCAAAGAAAATCAAATGGCTTTTTCCATGGAAATTGTGATCAAGAATATATTTCAAAGAACTCTTGCCTCCATGTGCTAAACAATTTCAATATCATATGCACATGTTGAGGGGGAGCATTTCTAAAATGATCAAAATAATTAAGGTACAAAATGCTTTGATTTTATATCACAAGTACCTTGATTGATTTTTCCAAATGATTTTTCAATTGGTTTCATGAAAGAAAGAACAATACCAAAAGACCGACCAATTTACTTTATGCATGGTGTTATAAGGATGGTTAGGTTAGGTATTCCTTCCCCGATCCGCCCGAGCGGGAGGGATCTACCCAGGGACAATCCACTAGATAGTGTAGAAGTCCTTAGGTATAATGAAAAAAGGAGAAAAGTAAGAATAAGGGAAGAGTGCTGACTGAGATAGAGCTAGAACTGGAATAAACCCAACAAGGTTCTAGTAATGAAGTCTCGGTAAGCACTGAAGGGGTTGAAGAATGAAAAAGAAATGAATGTGAAAAGGGTGAAAAGAAATAGCCCTCCAACAATTCAACCTTAGGGCAGAAACCGGGTTTAATACATATGCTACTGGTGGTTACTAAGGTAACACTGGTATTGAAGACAAGACGTCATGGACCCAGTGACGCACTGCACTATAACTTCCCAAGCTACTCAAGTTCATCTTAAAAGGACTTGTTTCATTCTCACGGGGAACCTACATAATCTATCGACTTTCTCTTAGAGATTGTTGATATTGAAAAAGGAGCCCTCTCTCCCTAGTCTCCGGCATAGGAACCAAATGTGCACTATTGAGTCTAGAGCCAAGAGATCATCCACAAAATCTCATTAGGACACAAAATTAATGAAGACTTGCTGTTTCACACAATGTGGAAAGTAAGTATATATTTAGAGTCCTACGCATTATCCTTGTAGTATTGCCAGAACATCCGACTAATATGTAAAATATTCACGATGAAGATGGAAATCCTTCTAGAACCAACATCAAACAAGCTCTTGGTGGGTGACATGTGAGATCTTTTCATAAGATCAAGCTTGTGACAACTGGATAGAAACAATGGGGCGATTCATTCGTGAATCAACCTTGGTCCAGGAAATGAATTGACGAATACTTTTGGAAAAACCGTTCGATGTGCAAATCTTCTTTTCTCTAGCACATCGAATGTATTCATTTTCAAACACAAAAAGTATCTCTGATTGAAAAAAAAAATACTTTTGGAAAAACCGTTCGATGTGCAAATTTCTTCTTTTCTCTAGCACATCGAACGTGTACTCTTTTCAAATACAAAAGGTATTTTTGATTGAAAATTGATATTTCTCATAAAACCTTCGTCGTATTGCAAAACTCTTTCTTCTAAGCAATACGCGATTGTCTTCAAATCAATTTTTCATCAATCAGTGAATCTCAATTCGCTGGTTCACTCACTCCGTGTTGTCTTCTTTGAGCGTTCGGTTTGAGAATAGCTAGAGCATTGCGAAACCCTGTCAAGGAGATTCTTCGAATTCTACGATCACAGAAATACTTGTACTGATCAACGGGGAACCGTGGCTCGTGTACCTCAATTCAACGAAAGTGATCAAAGACACTTTCGTGTGTTTTATTGCTAACGTTGTTTGCGGTACATTTGGACGGTTGCAGTGATCAAAATTGAGAAGTCAATCATAAGCGCATGCTCACAACATCCACACTTAATTTGAAGAAATCATGACAAGTGCTTATCTACATAACCTGGCTTAGATATGTTTATACAATGCTTCGCTATGCTGCTTGTAAATATCTTGAACGGTAAAAGCTTCCGCTACTATGATGAAAAGATGTCATGATCCAGAAAGTGTGAGCATGTCGGTCCAAAAGTCACAACATCACATGAGGGCAACACAACAAAGGGTGATCCAGAGATTTGTTGTGGCTGATGATCTCAAGAAAGCTCAAAGATCATCAAGATGTGGATCAGTTCAAAGACCTCCACTTAAAGTACAAAGCATTCGGACTTTGAAGTTGCACTACTTAAGCACAAAGATTGCGGAAGTGAAGAATTAAAGTCTACGAGCTCAGAACTAAAGACAAAGATAGAATGCTAGGATGCAAAATGTATTTCATGGGGTGACCTCCCTTAGGGGGAGATTATTAGGAATTGGAAATTCCATGTTAAAGTGTCGGTCACCCCAATTATGGTCTAGCATATGTTAGCTCGTAGACGTGTTGTTATTTACGTTGTTTTGTAGTTTATTAGTTAGTTTGTAGCGTAGATTAGTTTAGTGTAACACCGTTGAGGAAGGACGGGTCTTTACCCACTATATGCCTGATCCAAAGCCCGTCAGGAGGGCGTATCATTTGTAACTATAAATACCCCTTCCATCCTTGGAAGGGGTGGTGCTTTTCATTAATCTAACCTTTAATTTGTTAGTTTCTCTCTCTAGAAAACACCCTCTCCTCTCTTCATCTCTCTAACCATGGCTATCTTGTTTAATCATCAACCAAGGCCACCTGAATCATCATCAACACAATATTTAAGATCCTACAGTTTGGTTTTACCAACGCGCCAACGGTTTTCATGGATCTCATGAACCGAGTGTGTAAGCCATATTGGGATAAGTTTGTGATAGTATTCATAGACGACATCTTGATATACTCTAAGAGTAGAGAGGCGCACGAAGAACATTTGAGGCTCATTTTAGAGTTGTTGAGAGAAGAGAAGCTGTATGCAAAATTCTCTAAGTGTGAATTTTGGACTCCATCTGTGCAATTCTTAGGTCACGTGATAGATAGTCGAGGAGTTCATGTCGACCCAGCCAAGATTGAAGCCATTAAGGAATGGACAGCCCCTAGGAACCCATCAGTGGTTTCTAGGTCTAGCGAGGCTATTAGGAGGTTCATAGAGGGATTCTCCAAAATAGCTAAGTCGTTGACCAAGCCGGCCGAAGGACGTTAAGTATGAATGGGGAGAAAAGGAAGAGGAAGCATTCCAACTTCTAAAGGAGAAGTTGTGTAGTGCGCCCATCCTAGCTTTGCCTGAAGGAAGCAAAGATTTTGTCGTGTACTACGACGCTTCGCATAAAGGCTTGGGTGCTGTTTTGATGCAACGGGAGGAGGTGATAGCTTATGCCTCCCGAAAACTTAAGAAGCATTAGAAAAACTACACCACCCATGAATTGGAGTTAGGTGTTGTAGTGTTTGCCCTTAGAATCTGGAGACATTATCTGTATGGAACCAAGTGTGTAGTTTTTACCGACCAGAAGAGCTTGAAGCACATCTTAGATCAGAAGGAGTTGAATATAAGACAGCGTCGTTGGTTAGAGTCGCTCAGTGATTATGACTGTGAGATTCGTTATCATCCTGGTAAAGCCAACGTAGTGGCAGATGCCCTCAGCCGTAAGGAGAACATTCCACCATTACTCATTCGATCCCTAGGAATGACCATTAGTTTGCCTTTACCATCTCAAATCTTAGCCGCCCAAGCTGCAGCAATGATGGAAGAGAACCGTCCTTATGAGAATCTGCATGGAATGGTAGAAAGTGAAAACGGCTTCTTGAAGCGTTTCGATGGAACTTTATGTTTTAAAGACAGAAGCTGGATACCATTTCTTGGTGGAATCCGTGAGTTGATTATGCACGAATCGCATAAATAAAAATACTCTATTCATCCCGTAGCCGATAAGATGTATCAGGACTTGAAGAAGCTCTACTGGTGGCCTAACATGAAAGCCGACATAGCTCAGTATGTTGGTTGGTGCTTGACTTGTTCTAAGGTAAAGGCGAACACGAAACCCTCAGAACTCTTAGTTCAACCCGAACTTCCAGAATGAAAATGGGAGCGAATCACCATGGACCTTATCACCAAATTACCAAGAACGACTAGCGGCGTATGGGTAATCGTAGATAAACGACTAAGTCTGCTCACTTCTTAGCCATTAGCGAGGTCGATAGTCTCGACAAGCTTCTTCGGTACGTACATTAAAGAGATAGTATCGCGTCATGGAGTAACGGTATCTATCATTTCTGATCGAGATAGCCGTTTTACATCCCACTTTTAGACATCCTTATAGTCAGCGTTAGGAACAAATCTGGATATGAGCACTGCTTATCATCCTCAAACCAACGGTCAGAGCGAAAGAACCATTCAGACCTTAGAGGACTTCCTTAGAGCCTGTGTCATCGATTTCGGCAAAGGCTGGGAGAGACATCTCCCTTTGGTCGAATTCTCATACAACAATAGATTCTAGCATGGGCTCATACACATGGCGAAAATGCCGTTCTCTGTTTGTTGGTAGGAAGTTGGCGAGAGTCACCTTACCGGTCCCGAACTTGTCCTAGAAACCACTGAGAAGATAGTTCAGATTCGTAACTGTTTGCAAACCGCTCGTGATAGACAAAAGAGTTATGCCAATAGAAGGCGTAAACCCTTAGGATTTTGCTAACGCTACACGCGTCGTTCGGAGTCAAAGGAACTTCCTTTTCGTCGAGCAAGTTTTTCAACACCCTAGGCAGTGAACCTAATCGTTGTAGTGTAGTATTAGGGTAAGCCACGGGAATTGATATCGTTCTATAGGGGAATAGGAATGCTAGTGAAAAGTTACTACGCTAAGGTTGGGGTTGAGGAAGATTATTTTTGTGCTTTTTATGTTTTTAGGAAATGGAAATGTACGAATCTCGGGGTTTGGATTTGGGGGTTTTGGTACTTCTACCGATTACTCTACTTATCTAATCTAACTAGTGGGTAGTCTATGTCTAATTAATGTGTGCTCGTATGATAGTTTAAGAATGTGTTTACTTAGGTTGTATTATTCCTTAATTATCTCCTATTGATGGTTGAATTGTCACGTCCTTATTCTTAATCGCGTTGTGTGTCTAAGGTCGTAGGGTATGCATTTATCCCTAACTCTTTCAAACTACCTAAGGTTATCGCCTACAAAAACTCTAGGATTTATAAACTCAACTCTAAGGTACTCTTCGGATGGTTTAGCCTACAATGACTCTAGGTATTATAAGCTAAGGTTCACAAAGATGAATCAAGCATTAACTACACAACGAATGATCTATCGCAATACTAGATAATTAAATTGAGATAGAGACTACCAATCAATATTCAATAATTAAGTTTCATATTCCTAAGCAAACACACAAGTAAATTAGCCGGACATGGAGAACATGCAAGCATACACACAAATAATTGAAGACATAATTGAATTAATGAAGTAAAACACTTATCTTGATGTAAGATAGGGTTTGGAACCCTAAAATCCTGTACAAGACAGCCTTGGTTCGGTTTAGGTTTTTACTCCAAAAGACTACACACTGACTACTGAAAAATTCGGATTCTATATATAAGATTACAAATGCGACGGCGTCACCTTATAGTTTGTGACGACGTCGGGTCGCCGTCATTAGGGTTTCGTCTTGGCCACGTTAGTCTTTCGACGGTGTCACCTTATGCTTGTGACGTCCCCCCGATCTCTCAGTCGTCTGGATCAAATATAGGCCGTCTGGGGTGTGACGACCTACTCTTTTAAAACTTGACACCGTCACTTGTATTTAAGCAATTTGGCTCTTGAGCCATCCAGAATGGGCATGGCGGTTAAGCCGCTTTAACACGATCCGCGTCACGGTTTTAGCGGCCTGAGTGTCTCGATTGTTGACTTTGGCCATTTTCTTCATATATGGCCTTTTCATCGAATAAGTGTCATTACAGTAATTTGCCTTCAAGAGACCTAAAAAGTGAAAAGGAACGATATTAAGTAATAGTGGATACAAAAGTGATCAAATAAGGGCTTAAACGACCCCTCAAAAAGGTACATTTTAAAACCTTATCAAATATCCCTACACTTGGTATTTGCTTGTCCTCAAGCAAATGTGCTTTTAGGCAATTAATTTATAAGTTAGGGTTCATGAAGCATTGGTTTATAACAATCCACAACACATATAAGCCCATAAAAGTCACAACAAGCGGAATAAATACTAGCACCTTACATGGGGTGTTTGGATACTCATCTCTCGGTGTATATGAAATATGACAAGTGGAAATGGAAAATAAACACTCATAACCGGTCCTAGTACATAGATTACCATAGGCTTGAGACTAGATCAAACCTCCATCGCTTTGGCGTAAGCACCTAGGAAAGACTATCAAAGAGGTCTTTTAAAGGGTTGTAATGTTAGGCTTACGGTAGGGAAACAAAGGGTTTGGTGGGATAGGCTATTTAATGGTGGCAAGTCAAAAATCTTTATGTTTCAAGCATGCGAAGAATGGCATTGCTAAGCCAAGACTCGACACTCTAGACTCTAGATAACTGAAATAAACATACATAAATTTAAAGATATATGTAGGATGGTGGCCCTTTTTTTTCTTTTTTTTTCAACACTCTATTTTTTTTTCTCTTTTTCTATATTTTTTTTTCGATTTTTTTTATACACTTTTACTCTACCATCCTCTACGGTAACATCAAAATGATAGGGATTTATAGGCACATCCCTACACTTGAGTTTTTATTACTCTAACACTAATTTGACCCGAATTGAAAAGATCAAAACACTTGGAGTACATTATTACATAAAATAAAGGGAATTTGAATTTAACGTTCCCTTCCGGTCATTTCATAAACTTTAACTTTTCCCATGAGTCCCAATCGTCCCAAAAATGTATACAAAGGATATGACTCGACTTAGCAACTTATGCAAGCAACTAGATAATTGAACTAAGGGTTTAGTGTGATAACAATAATGCACTAAAAGTGCATACTGAGGTAGGCTAAGGCGAATTGGGTGTATATTTGGGGGTGAGGTGTAAACAATGCTCTTCATTGATATTCCGGAAAACCGAAAAATCAAGAGAACCGCGAAAAGGATAGGCTCAGAGGGGTTAACTAGGGGTATCGTGTACTAATAGTGAGTACAACGCAAGGGTGTGGGGGAATTACTCAACCGAGGTGGAAGAAGTAATTATATTACGGGTATCAAACAAGGGTTATCCTAATTCATCTTATCATTTAGTTATTCCTAACTACACAAGTGTAGTCTTACTAACGATCTCGGGATGCATCACAAAACAAGTTCTAGAATCTATAATACTACCGGTTCACACACTAAGCATTAAAGATGAATGCTTTAATTCCTACTAATCTAAGGGTGATCCTCACATTTTGGGTGGAATTTAAGTGGTAAAGGGTTTTTGTGCTAGTCATGTAACTTCCTATCCATGAGACGCTTTTGTTAAGACTAATGGCCCACTCCTATATGTCATGAAAAATTAAAAATTTGGTGCAAAAATTACCCTAACCGACATTTTCTCATGGTTTATTACACAAATGCAATTGGACAAAGCAAATATTCAAGGATAAGCATAGTTTCAAAGTTCCCGTTTTATTTTCCCTCCCTACACTTAAACTGAACATTGTCCCCAATGTTCCCAAAAGTATCAAAGTTATGATAATAGAAGGTAATTAAAAATGAAAGAAACTAGTACTCCCCTGATTAGCTCGGTAGGATCCGTGTAAAGTGGTGGTTACATTTTTCTTCTAGAAGAACGTTTGCGTGAAAAGCTCATTCTCCTCTTATGTATCTTCTTCTTGGTAAATTAAACCTACACACTTGAAGAAAACAAACGAAACCTTCGCGTAAAATCGGCGGTAATAATATATATAGGACTCTACTAAACTAGGATATAATGCTTGTGGAATGAATGTTTACAGAATTTCTGGAAAATTAAGACCTGGAAAATTCCAAAAATTTTATAAGCTTTCAGAAAACGAGAAAAAATTTGATCATTGGTTTTACGCACCTTCGGCCGTCGAGGTTGTGATCTAACGTCAGGGTTATCCTCACAAAGCTGGTGCAATTTTCTGGAAAAAAAATTCTTGAAAATTTACATCTTTAGAATCTGGAAAAATTTCCTGCAAAACATCCATTATGACTCGATACAAGAATTTGACTCGAACAAACACACATATATATCTTTTAATTAATTAAAATTCTCATGTTTACGTTTCTTTTGAAAATGTGTGTAATCCTCCCTACACTTATCCCTTATGTAAAGTACCTTTATATGTAATTAAGATGAGGTTGAAGACAAAATAAAACATTTTTACAAATTTAAACATGAGAATAAACAATTAATAAAAGATATACGACACACAAATGAAAATGAAAAACAAATATACATGGGTTGCCTCCCAAGAAGCGCTTGTTTTTGTTAGTCCAAGCGACTCTACCCTTATTACGGATAAAGGGAGGTTTTCCCTACACTTAAGTTTAAGTGCGGGTGATAGTAGCGATACACACCCTTAGGGTAGAAATTTGCTGCGTGAGGAGAGGGTGATGGGTGATTTATATGCTCAAAGGAGTGTGCTCCATTCATTATAACCTTACCTAATTCTATTCGTGTAGCGGGTGAATCAAATCTCTCTCCTAAAAATGGATAATCTTCTATCAACTTCAAAAGATTCTTAGTTAAGGATCCATCTTGACCTAATAAACCGGTTTAAACCCATAATGTTTCTTGTTATCAACCATGAATGGGTGATATAAGTGTGTAAGGTCATGGGTTACTCCTATATTAGCTTCCACTCTACATGGCCTAGAGTCTACCACCTTTATCAAGCAACTACCGGACTATCTATTTTGATGGGTGGATTGGGGCCTAATTCAATTCCAAGATTCATCTAATGACGGAAAATAGGTAAGGTTTTTGGTTGAGGCTTCGGTTCATCAAAATTAGGAACTTCCCTAGGACTAAGAGAGAGGTCATGACAACAAGCATCTAAACCTACATTCTCTAGTGGCATTTGGTCCAAGGTTCTCTATCAATGGGGTTCCTATAGTCTCTTTTACTTCTTCGGGTAAGTTATAGGCGATGTGTGTCCCTCAAGTGATGGTAGGGCTTGTGGGCTTGGAGTTTCCACCTCATTCTCCATTATATCTAGATTTCCTAAAAGTTCATCATGTGTTTTAGTATGATCTAACCAAAATACACTCCTAAGTATCTCAAATCCTTTTTTAGCCATTTCAAATTCTTGGTCCGATTCATAAGAATCGTTCTCAAAAATTTGATCACTATATTCTATTTGCCTAAAGGATTCCTCACGCGTGTCATATGTTTTGAAATCTATCCCACGCATGCAACTAGGCAGTTCAACTATAACCATCTCACAATCTTGTTCGGGTTTAGGTTCCATGTTCTTAAAAACTAGGTCTTTTTGATCATGATGCCTAAGGTTGGATAAATCCTCCTTATCCATTTCCTCAAGTTGTGACAACTGATGGTTATGCTTAGGAGGCTTTTCTCAAAAAATTTCCATAGGGTCTCACTAAAAGAAGTTGATTCTAACAACGATCGGTGAATAGAAGCCACACAAGCACAAAATTTATCAAATCCATCCAATCTTACATCCGTCTACTTTTGGATATCTCTAAGATCACTCACAAATTCATTAGAGCAATAAAAAGCAAACCAATCTGCGAAATTCAATTGTTCCTCATTTGTTAATGATTCAAATGCAACTTCACTTGCCATAGCGACAAATGAAAAGGGTTTTACGAACACAAACACAAAGAAGGAGGATAGACTACAAGGAAGCTAAAAATGAGAAAAAGCTTACTTGATAGGAATCAAGTAAGGAAACCTAAACGAGGTGGACTCCTAACTAGCTATTCTATTCCTCAGCAGCGGCACCAAAAACTTGATAACGCTACACGCGTCATTCGGGGTCAAAGGAACTTCCTTTTCGTCGAGCAAGTTTTTCAACACCCTAGGCAGTGAACCTAATCGTTGTAGTGTAGTATTAGGGTAAGCCACGGGAATTGATATCGTTCTCTAGGTGAATAGGAATGCTAGTGAAAAATTACTACTCTAAGGTTGGGGTTGAGGAAGATTATTTTTGTGCTTTTTATGTTTTTTAGGAAATGACAGGTACGAATCTCGGGGTTTGGATTTGGGTGTTTTGGTACTTCTACCGATTACTCTACTTATCTAATCTAACTAGTGGGTAGTCTATGTCTAATTAATGTGTGCTCGTATGATAGTTTAAGAATGTGTTTACTTAGGTTGTATTATTCCTTAATTATCTCCTATTGATGGTTGAATTGTCACGTCCTTATTCTTAATCGCGTTGTGTGTCTAAGGTCGTAGGGTATGCGTTTATCCCTAACTCTTTGAAACTACCTAAGGTTATCGCCTACAAAATCTCTAGGATTTATAAACTCAACTCTAAGGTACTCTTCGGATGGTTTAGCCTACAATGACTCTAGGTATTATAAGCTAAGGTTCACAAAGATGAATCAAGCATTAACTACACAACGAATGATCTATCGCAATACTAGATAATTAACAATTGAGATAAGAGACTACCAATCAATATTCAATAACTAAGTTTCATATTCCCTAAGCAAACACACAAGTAAATTAGCCGGACATGGAGAACATGCAAGCATACACACAAATAATTGAAGACATAATTGAATTAATGAAGTAAAACACTTATCTTGATGTAAGATAGGGTTTGGAACCCTAAAATCTGTACAAGACACCTTGGTTCGTTTTAGGTTTTACTCCAAAAGACTACACACGACTACTAAAAATTGATTCTATATATAAAGATTACAAATCGACGGCGTCACCATGGTTTGTGACGCCTTGGGTCGCCGTCATTAGGGTTTCGTCTTGGACGTTAGTCTTTCGGCGTCACCTTATGCTTGTGACGCCGTCCCCTTCAGTCTCGGCGTTGTGCGGATCAAATCTAGGCGTCGAGGTGTGACGACCTACTCTTTTAAAACTTGACACCGTCACTTGTATTTAAGCAATTTGGCTCTTGAGTCGCAGAGAATGGGCATGGCATTAAGCCGCTTTAACACGGGGCATCACCTTCATTTTAGCAGCGAGTGTCTCGATTCTTGACTTTGGCCATTTTCTTCATATATTCGCGCTTTTTAGTCCGAATAAGTGTCATTCCAGCAATTTGCCTTCAAGAGACCTAAAAAGTGAAAAGGAACGATATTAAGTAATAACGGATACAAAAGTGACCAAATAAGGGCTTAAACGACCCCTCAAAAAGGTACATTTTAAAACCTTATCAGATTTCAGATTGGAGATCGCGTTATGTTAAAGGTTTATCCTTGGAAAGGAGTGGTTCGTTTTGGAAAGCGTGGAAAACTCAATCCCCGATATATTGGTCCCTTTCCAATCCTGGAAAGAATCGGACCAGTAGCTTACCGTCTTGAGCTACCTTCGGGAATTGGCGATTACACAATGTCTTTCAAGTTAGTAATCTTAAGAAATGTCTTTCGGAGGAAAACATAGTTGTGCCTTTAAGGGATATTCGGATTGATGAGAAATTGAATTTCGTTGAGGAACCGATTAAGATCATGGTTCGTGAGGTTAAACGGTGAAAGCATAGCCGTATTCCGATTATCAAAGTCGTTGGAACTCCGAGCGGACAGGGGAGTTTACTTGGGAACGTGAGGATGTATTCCGTAAGTACCTAAGCTCTTCATGACACCAAGCAACTCCGGTGAAACCGGGACGGGTTTCTTCACGAGCTGGGAGGCTATGACAACGGCAATTAGGGGAGTCTATTTTAGATAACCGCATTATGTTAAACTAAACCGAGCTTTTGTCTTTATCACTATTAGTATCGACCATGACTTGATTTGATATCGTTTATTGGTTTTTATGATCTATTTTATTATTGAATGAGTTATCGTGTGAGTTTTAACTCTTTTTGATAGGCACTATTCGATTCAGCACTATAAAAGACTAAAACAATAAATAACGTAACTTTTAGACCGTAACTCAAAAATTGACAAATAAATAGTCAAAACTCATGGAAAAACATAAATAAACGTAATAGAAAGTCGAATGAACGTCGTGGGACACTCGTAGGACAATATATGAGCTCGGGAATGGGTAAACGGGATAGTTATGAAAAATTACGGCTTCGGCCCCTCCCTTTTAGTGTGGCCGGCCACCCCTCCTCCCATTTTATTTATTTTGAGGTCCCTCCTTCCCAACTATATAAACTCCCTCCCTACCTCATAATAACTCTTCCATTTCTCTCTCTAAAATACACCTACACTACTTTCTTTCTCTAATCTCTCTCTCCTCAAGAACAAACCCTAACCCTAGCCACCACTCCACCACCATCGCCACCTTTCCAGCCAAATTCCAGCCATTTTCCGGAAAGTGAAATTACACCTTGTTAATACAAATATCGTCATTAAACGTTATTTATATTTTTGATCTTTGCCTAAGTTTTGTTAACGACAAAAGTAAATTTAATTTATAAAAGCTTAAAGCTTGTCAAGTTTATTAGATATTAAAACAAGCTTTCTCAAACAATATATTCATCATTCAAGCATTTACACTTTTAATTAGTAACATCTTGATATGACTCTAATCATTATGTATGATAAGTAGTTTGTAGAATGTGTTAGGTTCTTAAAACCAAACACTACTTAAGCATTTGCATAATTCTATAAATAGTAATACAACATTTGACATCATGTATTACATCATAGAAATCATTAGAAGATTCCATTAGATATTTTGTGAAGATTTGTACTCTTCATATCTTGCACAATCTCTCTTAGATAGAGTTGACTTTAAGCAAGATTTGATATCTTGGCTGTCAACTTGGCGGTACCATTTTGGTACGGTGAACCCAAGGGGTCCGCCGTCCGTGGGCGCTCTGTCCATTTTGGCTATAAATAGCAATGCCAAGCCAAGTAGTTTTATCATCCCTTTCTAAGATACTCTCATACATATCTTCTCTCTAACCTTTCTAACTCAGTTTCTTATCATATTAGTGATCTATTTTGTAGCAAAGAAGATCAAGTCATATTCAAGCTTCAACGAGAAGTTGGAAGTCTTGTTTGTTTAGTGTTGTATGATCTAGTGTTGATCCATACTTCATTGTTGTATCAAACCATCATAATCTTGTGAGTGTGAGTGGTTAGTATTTTAGTCCTCAAAATACATTGTGTGTGGGAGTAGTTGTACCCTTGGAAAGAACTCGACATCTAGCTTAGTGTCGGAAATAGTGTATGTAGAAGTGTAAAGGTTTTCTCCGATTGAAAGGGAGCTTGTTGACTAAGTGAAGTTAAACTCTCGAGTGTGAGACTCGGGGAGTGGAGTAGGGCAAGGAAAAAGAGTCCTTGTAGGCCGAACCACTATAAACAACTTGTTGTGGTTTGATCATTTCTTTCCTTATTTACTTATTACTTATTGCTTGCATATTTCATTAACACACTTAAGATCAATATCAATTGATCTTTCAATAAGTTTCAAAACAAAGTTTTTAATCGGTAAACTATTCAACCCCCCTTCTAGTTTTCTACACACCTCCACCACCATTAGATAGATCTCTCTTTCCTCTTCTATCCATATAAAAATTTCTTACAAAAGCCTACATTAACACCTCCAAATCTTACAAATAAGATTATTGATTCTAGGGTTTTCATTAAATCTTGAAGATCGGGTTGTAAAAAGGTAAATGGAACATGGGTCAAGCTTGTTTTGGCCATGGAAAGTCACGTATGGGTCATATAAGGCTCGTACATGATTAGATTTTTAGGGCTTTTGGTTTAAACATAGGATTAAAACTAATTTACACTTAAATAAACATGTAGCTAGTGATTTGGTATCATGTGGTGTATCATATTGTTGTGTTTTTGCATTTTAGGCATAGTTTCATATGATGGGTTTAGATTAGTTGATGGGTTTGATGTTTGGATGATGATTGGAGGTTGATTGATTGTGTTTGGTTGTTGTAGAAGCCATTTGGGGAATGTTTAGTTGTGTAGATGGGGCGTACAAGCACCAAGACCCACGATGGGTCATGGTTTGGTGTTGTACGTGACCCATATGGACCACGGGTCCGTGGGGTTGTTGTGTAGCTTAACGGTTGATATTGTTGGTGTTTGGATGAGGCAGCGTGGAGCCACTTCGAGCTTGTTTGGTTAACGTGGTCTACTTATGGCTGTGTCATGGCCATTAGGGTCATAACATTAGTTTCGGGTATATTTGGTAGTTTGATTGGTTGGAGATTGATTTTTGGGTTGATTTGAGATTGAATGCGCTATATGACTTTTATTTGGACTTATAATATAAATTGTCAACTTTGAGCAACGTCGGTGTTACTTTGACTTTTTAGTCAATAGTTGACCCGACAAAGCCGTACTATGGACTTTAGTATATATTGGACTTTAGATTGATTAAAAGCAGTCATGACTACGTGCTTATGGACTCTAAACGAATAACGATTTGAAAACTAATAATGAAATTGACGTAACATATATAAAAGGCTAATAAAAACTATGAAACATAAATAATAAAAAGGCTTTTATACCAAAAATGTCGATAACAAGACTTGTCTTGTTATTTACTACTTTAAATGGGAATTAACAACTTAAAATGGAAAGGTTTTCTAATAAATAAGTATTTAATGTTTTGAGTGCACGTTTATCGAAATGTGCCATTTATGAGCATTTAATACTATTTTCAAGTATTTATTTATTTACGTTGTGTGCATGGGTTACGGATAACCTAACATTAATAGTGTCGATCCATGTGGATAACGGACTTATTAGGTTGACGAATCTAATAAGAGCCCGTTAGGCACATTGGATAACAATATTAATTGGTGAATTATCATTATGACTCGTTAGGATGCGACCGGTTTATGGGATAATAAGCGACACAAATAAATGATTAAGTTTATCGAGTTGACGAATTCGATAAGGTCTACTATTTATTCTGAAACTTATTGGACTATGGAGCTTATCGCTTAGACATCTCATTGTGTTGCATTGAGTCACATTAATGCTTATTTGAATGCATTCATGATATCATATTGAGCCGATACACACACACGATGATACCAAAGCTAGGACTAAGCGGTGAAACAAGATATTTTTGGAGATACTTGAAGGAATAAATTGGGGTAGATAACATTGATTTTGGGAAAATATATATTAAAATTGGTTTTACATTAATAGGTTGTCTTAGAATTAGATAGTCATTGGCCGTGATTTCTTGTTATCTTCTTGCTAATGTTTATTTGTGCGTTGCTTGCTTGAGGTGAGTTTCATAGCCCACTTTTATCTATGTTTTTAACTAATTTGGGGTAGAATCATGCTTCTCTTTTTGGACCTTTTAAACTATTTTGATTTGCTTATGTGCTTATTTACATTTAGATAGATATGTGGTAGTTGTTGCTTAGTCTAGGGGTAGCAATCCTACTATAAGCATTGCTTAGCTAGAATAGAACTTTTGTTATGAAATCATGGAGTATTGGAGTTAATACTTATTTGGTAAGATTTGAATACTTGATAATGTACATATGATAAGTATTAACAAATTTGATAGTGAAAGTTAGTCTTGATAACTTTAAGTTTATGCTTGATGTATTTAAGGGTAGTGGAGTGTAAGAGTTGTAGAGCATATCTTCTATACCATAGAAGTAATATACTTATGCATTATTATCTACGTAAGGGATCTCTTAGTGTATAAAAGGAGTCTAGCTAGGTTAAATGTATATACATATTCAAGCCATCTTAAAGTAGAGCTTGAGGTTGTAAATCCTAGTACTAGGAGAGTACTTCATTGTTGATTAATAATATTGAAGATTTTGGTGTTATACTTGTTCTTACATTAATCTTCTAAGTGCATTCAAGTAGATTCCACATACTTGTATGCATCTACAACAAAAGTTCTCATTGTTGTTTTGGAACCATCAAGGCAAAACACGTTTACAAGCTAAGTGTTCTAGATCAAGGTTTTGGGACTCCACAAGTGTGGTTTTGAGCTTGTGTCACGAGAGCTTTGTTTTAGAAGATCTTGTGTTGTCAAAACTAAAGAAATGGACTTTGACAAATCAAATGTTGTTAACAGAGTTCCCAAGTTGCAGCCTAATGAATATGAACTCTGGAGAATACGAATTGAACAGTACTTCTTGGTACTTGATTTCAAGCTGTGGAACATTGTGCTCTATGGAGACTCCTACACATCCACTATAACTTGAAGTTCTTTGGAAGGCGGTCACCAAAGAAAGAATTGCTCTATCACCAATGAATTTGGCTACGAAAAGGCGATTTGAAAACATATGTAAATCAAACTTTTAGATCTTTAATGATTATTGTTAAAGGGTATTATAGTTCTACAACAAAGGATATTTCCGTTGATGAACAAAAGAAACTAGTTGCTAAAAATAATGAAGCTAAAATGATGCTTTATAATGCTTTACCTAGAAAAGAATATGAAAGAATTTTTATGTGTGAAACCTCCAAAGATATTTGGGAATCTTTAATTGTTACACATCAAGGTAATTCACAACTCAAGGATAACAAAATTGATCTTCTTGTTCAACAATATGAACAATTTGTTATCCTGAAGATGAAACCATTGATTGTGGCTTTGCTCGTTTTAACACTATCATTACATCACTTAAAGCACTTGATGAATCTTTTAGTAGTAAGAACTTTGTCAGGAAATTTCTTAGAGCACTCCATCCCAAATGGAGAGCTAAAGTGACTGCTATTGAAGAATCAAAAGATCTCTCAATAATGTCACTAGACGAGCTAATTGGCAACCTCAAAGTTCACGAAATGGTAATGGAAAAAGATTCGGAGATCATCAAAGGAAGAAAGGAGAAGATCAAATCTGTTGCTCTTAAAGCAAAAGCGGAATCAAGCGATGATGGTGAATCTTGTTCCGATAGTGAAGATGAGGGGTATGCCATGGCCGTTAGAGATTTCAAGAAGTTCTTTAGAAGAAGAGGAAAGTTTGTAAGACAACCTCGAGAAGAAAAGCCATTCGAAAAGATCGAGATGATAAAAAGATTAAAGGTGAAAGAAAGTGTTTTAGATGTGGTGATGCAAGTCATCTCATAGGAGAATGTCCCAAGCCACCTAAAAGCAAAACTCAACGAGCTTTTGTAAGTGGTGCTTGGAGTGATAGTGAAGACGATGAAGAATCAAGCAAGGAAGAGAGCCCTAATGGCACATGAGGCAAATGAGGTACTTTCCGACTCTTCTTATTCTTCTATAGATGATGACACTTTGCAAAAACAATATAATCAATTGTGTGAGCTAAGTCTAAAAATCATAACTAAAAATAAATTTCTAAAAACCAAAAAGGAGTTTTTGGAAAATGAGGTATATGAGTTAAAAGAAAAAGCAAAACGACTTGAAAAAGGAAAAGCAAATGACGATGATTGTAAATCATGTCAAGAGCTTAATCTTGAAATAGAAAAACTAAAGCTCACACAAGAAGTTTTAATAGAAAATAATTCTAAGTTTAAAAGGTTTAACAAAAACATCGCTCTTGCAGATGAAATAGTTAAAATCCATAAAACACCAGGAGACATGAATGGGCTAGGTTTTAATGAAGTATTAATTCCAAAGAGTCAAAACAAAACGGCCGAAAAAGACGAACATTCATCAAAATTGCTGCACATGCAGCACGGACGACGGAAACCAAAATAAGGGTTCCGTCCGTTGTGCAAAATGGTACGTGGGTACTTCAGCAGAAAGAATGTTCGCATACGGACCGTCTTGAATTTGTTAAAGTAACAAAGAAAACCAATGATAATGTTAAACTAAAACCAGCCATTATATCGAGGTAGGACTTGTTAAAAAATGAATTTAGATCAAAAACTACTCAACAACGATATAAAACTTCCTTTGCCAAACGCCCCTTTCCTAAGAGCAACCACAACGTTCAACCTAACTACCAACACAACGGTTGGAATCAAAACTTTCTTAGACCATATCAAACTCCGTTACATGCCATGGAACTATTACCCATCGTTTCCATACATGAATCAAATAAATGGTATGTTTAACCCAAGCGGACCCATGAGATATTGGGGACCAAATGTTTGAGTTATTTGCTTCTTAGGTATGCTTGAAAGTTGGATTGGAACCCGATGAATGGATAAAAGATAGTGGATGCTCACGACACATGACGGGCAACAAAAGTCTCTTCTCATCATACCAAGAGTATGACGGAGGTAATGTCACTTTGGGTAGCAATCTCAAAAGCAAAATCATTGGCAAAGGTACGATTGCTCATAACTCTATAACTATTGAAAATGTTGCTCATGTGGATAGGTTAGGATTTAATCTACTTAGTATTAGCCAACTATGTGATAAAAAGTATAAAGTACTATTTGATGAAAATGGTAGTAAAATACTAAAAGATGGTATCACCATAGCTAAAGGAGTTAGGAAAAATAACATATACGTCATGAAAATAGATAAAACATATAATGACAAACTTTGCCTAACAACATTAGACGATAGCTCATCTCTTTGGCATAGACGCTTAGGTCACGCTAATATGAGACTTATACAAAACCTATCTTCAAAAGAGTTGGTTAGAAATTTACCAAAACTAAAATATGACCAACACTTTTGTGGCTTTAAAATTGGTAAACAAATCCATAGTAGTCACAAATCTAAAAATATGGTGTCCACATCTAAGTGTCTAGAATTATTACATATGGACTTGTTTGGACCATCCGCTATAAGAAGCTATGGAGGCAACTTATACACTTTGGTCATAGTAGATGATTACTCAAGGTTTACTTGGACGTTATTTTTGAAAACCAAAAATGAAGCTTTTGATAAATTTGAAATACTTAGCAAGAAAATTCAAAATCTTCTAGGTGTCAAAATTGTGTCGATCCGAACGGATCATGGTCGTGAATTTGACAACGAAACTCAATTTGGAAACTTTTGTGATACAAATGGTATAACACATAACTTTTCCGCTCCACGAACACCTCAATCAAATGGAGTAGTAGAACGTAAAAATAGAACAATTCAAGAAATGAGTAGAACAATGCTTAATGAACAAAACATTCCTCAAAAGTTTTGGTGTACCGCCGTTGACACTTCTACATATATTTTAAATAGAGTCCTAATCGTCCTTTCTAAACAAAACACCATCTGAACTTTATAAAGGTAAAAAGCCAACATTAGGATATTTTAAAGTCTTTGGTTGTAAATGTTTTATTCTTAATACTAAGGATTATCTCACCAAGTTTGACCCAAAGTCTTATGAAGGTGTATTTCTTGGTTACTCTCAAACTAGTAAAGCTTACATTGTCCTTAATAAAGAAACAATGATAGTCGAGGAATCGTTGAACATAACATTTGTGAAAAAGTCCACCTCCCTCTACGACATCACCTTTGGTAGATGATGACTTAGTTGAAAGTCAAATAATAGAAAGTCAAATTAATAATAACAAGGAAGATGAACCATTAAATAAGGAAATTGTCAACATCAAAGAATCTAAAAGTCATCCATTAGAAAAGGTCATAGGACAACTTAATCAAAGAACCTTAAGGTCACAAGCTCAAAATCAAAGTAATCATTTTTGTTTTGTATCCACCATTGAACCAAAAACCATAAATGAAGCAATAAAAGATGAATCATGGGTAATTGCCATGCAAGAAGAATTAAACCAATTAGTTAGAAATGATGTTTGGAAACTAGTTCCAAAACCCAAAGATCAAACTATAATTGGAACAAAATGGGTCTTTCAAAAAAATGGGAAAATGGTATAGTATCAAGAAACAAAGCTAGGCTTGTTGCACAAGGTTATAATCAACAAGAAGGAATTGACTATGATGAAACTTATGCACCGGTAGCTAGACTTGAATCTATTAGAATATTACTTGCTTATGCATGTGCTTATGACTTTAAATTATTTCAAATGGATGTTAAAAGTGCTTTCCTTAATGGGTTTATTAACGAAGAAGTGTATGTTGCTCAACCTCACGGTTTTACCGACTTTGAGAAACCACATCATGTCTTCAAACTCAAGAAAGCATTATATGGCCTTAAACAAGCACCTAAAGCTTGGTATGACCGTCTTAAGACTTTTCTTATTGATAACAAATATACTATGGGATTAGTAGATAATACTCTTTTACTAAGAATCACAAATTATCATTTTTCAAATATACGTTGATGACATTATATTCGGATCAACTTGTCAAGAACTATGTAATGATTTCTCTAAAATCATGCATGACGAGTTTGAAATGAGTATGATGGGTGAGTTAAACTTCTTTTTAGGACTTCAAATTAAACAACTAGAAATTTGGTCTTGAAGATTCCAAACCAACTAAAACACCCATGTCCTCGGACACTAAACTCACCAAGGACGAAGAAGGTGAATCCGTAGATAACACTAAATATAGAGGAATGATTGGTAGCCTACTCTCTACTTTTGCTAGTAGACCCGAAATGATGTTTAGTGTTTGTCTATGTGCTCGCTTTCAAGAAAACCCAAAGGCATCACACTTAGAAGCATTAAAAGGGATTTTTAGATATATTAAGGGAACAACGTGTTTAGGATTATGGTATCCCAAAGGCACGGGTATAGAAACCATAGTGTATGCCGACTCGGATCATGCCGGTGATTATGTCGATAGAAAAAGTACAAGTGGTATTTGCACTTTTGTTGGACATTGTCTCACCTCATGGTTTGCAAAGAAGCAAACGGCTTTAGCCATCTCTACTACTGAAGCTGAATCGTCTCAGGTAGGAAAAAGCATGTCAACACGCTCTTTGGATGAAGCAAGCTCTCGTAGACTACGGAATTCATCTCAACGACATTGTGATACTTTGCGACAACAAAGGAGCCATCGATCTCACCAAGAATCCCGTTCAACATGCTCGTACAAAGCATATTGAAATCCGTCATCACTTTCTTAGCGACAATGTTCAAAAAGGAAACATTTCAATCGAGAAAGTATCCTCCGAACACAACATTGCCGACATCTTAACTAAACCTCTTAAACGAGAACCTTTTAATCTTCTTAGACTTGGTTTAGGGTTAATGGAACCAAACATGTAGGATAAACATAGCCTAAAACATTAGAATAGTCAAAACAAAACATTTTGCCTTGTATATGCTACTTGTACGGCACAGCGACAACAGGCCGGACCAAATTTTTGGTGCCGTGCGGTCGTGTGCCTCTGAAGCAAAACTTTATATACATAACATCCTCTTTCTCACAACCCACTTTACCAAAACGTGTAAAACTTAAACCAAGCTCATTATTGTCATCTTCCCACTCACTAATCACTGAAGATAACATCATTGTAAGTATCCTAACTACATTTCATCTCTTAATTCGGAGTCTAGGATTCTTATTTATGCACAAAACTATCACATGGGGTGTTATGTATGTTTTATACCAAATATGAATTCAATTGGCAAATTGCATAACTAGTCATTCAAATTAGGTACTACATTATCATATTGCATAAACAAATCATGTTTCCCACTAATTGATAGATAATAAATATAAGGCCTTATTCAAACAACCAAACACCCCATGTCAAAAGTTTTGAAAAGCTTCTCACTTGTAGGAAAACATTTTTTCATTGCTAATACAAATAGAAACGTTAAATTTTCATCACTTGCATGCTCTTGAATACTAAAGGTATTGCATAACTAATATGCACTCCTGGGTATATTCAAATGTAGCCACATTGAATTAGGAGCATTTGGGTTATCTCATGGTAATTGCCAAACACCCCACTAAAACCATTTTGTGCATAAAATGAGTCGAGATAACCGCAACTCAAAATTGTTTTCATATAGGCACACACTAGAATCAAAAACGTTAAAATTTATCTTAATTTTTTTAACATATTAATTCTTGTCCTTAGGAATAACCATGGTAGCCGCAAGATTCTATGATCACAAAGACACCCTTAACTACATTCCCAAACACCACAAAACCAAAGGACTTACCAAGGAACAAGTAGAAATATTTAGGGTCTAGAATCAAGGTATTTCCATGAGGGTAGAACCATTCACCCATCCTTCCTTGAGCATACCAATCTTCGAGTGAAGAACTAGCGCCATTCAATTCGACTGTCTTCTTGACATCAATAAACCAATTTGTCCTAGGTTTGTGTTAGAATTCTATGCTAGTGTAACCGGTTTTAGTGATGAAGATGATCTTCCAAGCTCTTGGCTTCCGCCTCATGAGTATTATGCATCTCTTCCCGAAATAGAGAATGAATCAGCAGAATTCAAGCAAACTAAGGGAATGTTCAAGTGTCTTGGTAGGATGATGAGCAAGATTTACAAGAAATTGGACAAATAAGGATACTTTAAGGAGTGTTTGGAACAATGCATTATCGTTAATGTTTGATACAATTTAGTTGCTTTTATTATGTAGGATGATAATATAACTTGAAACAATGGTGTATGCTAACAATCTCATCTTGGGGAATAGCACAAGTATGCTATCAAATTTTACCCATTTTCACTATATTGGAAATCAATAAACCCTGCTTTCATAATCTATGCTCCACTATGTTTACATATGTGTTATTTACTTTTCCTAACTAGAAATGTTTGGTATAACATTTTTTTGAGAAAAATTCGGGTTTTAATTTCCACGACACCTAAAGCGAACTGTCCATATTCAGCCTCCACGGTTGAGGCGACACCACTTTACTTTTGAATGCAGTCATTTTGTAATAATTTGTGTAGTCATACATCTGAGACGGACGAGGGCGGCACCCTCTTTAGGGTTCCGTCCGTGTATGATTTTGGTGCCGTGGATCCTCCAGGTAATTTTCTAAATTTCGACTCTTTCGTGATTCCAAATTATCTTCCATCACTTATAAATCAATCTTAACTAGTTTATACTGGTATTAGAACTAGTATTATTTACTAAGGTATATAAGAAATCCATTTCCCACCAAAATTCAAAAATTTGAAAAATCCACCCAAGGAGCCCTTTGGCATAAAGGAAGGAACCAAATTTTGGTACCTTCAAATCCGTGGGTAATCTGAATATTAGGAAATTCCACTCACTAGAACACATTTATTGCATATCTTTTTCTTCTTCACTCCATCTTCTTTGTATGGATTGACTTGGGTGATATGACTAGCATTCAACCCACTTCCAAATCATTAGGAACCTCATCTCTTCAATGGTTCAACATCAAATCAAACACATTTCTCAACATTTTTTTAACCTCTATAAATTGAAAGGCTTTACCATGATCATCCTCACACCTTCTTCATTCTCACTACTATCTAGCAAATCAAAACCAAGTTAAAAATGACTAAATCATCACCAAAACCTTGCAAGAAAACCGCTAGAATGGGCGTAAGGCCTTGTTGTTTTGTTCATCTTAGCTCATCATCCGAATCTTCACCACTCACAATCTCATCTCCCATTAGAGATGATACAAATCTCACCTTAGCTACACCCACTTCATCACACATTGTAATCACCACTCCACCACCAATAAAAACACCTACTTCACCTCCACCGGCACCTATCCAAACATCCAAAACCCCCTCACCACCTTCACCAAGGTCTCCCCTCTCACCCATGGAGTTATTTTCAACTCCACCAACATCACCAAATCCTTTCCTAGGGGACTTGGAAGACTTGCCTCCTAGGCCAAGTCATCCACCACCATTGCCATCTTTGGCACAATTGAGCGAGAATGGCTCATGAGTCACCTCGGTCATCCATTGACCCAAGCGCCCATTAGGGCCAAGACCTCTCTCTTCCACCCCATTCACAAGGACATTCATGGTCCTTTCTACGGGGATCATCCACTTCCATCATCAATGTCCCCTCATATTGAGGACATTCCGAAGAGCATGTGGGATGACAATCCCACTAGAGAGGAGATTCAAGCGGAACTCCACAACCTCCACAATTCAAAGGCATGGTGGATTCTCACTTAAGTGAGACAATGCAAATGCAAAATGCTTTGCTTGCATCCATCATGACCACTCCAAACATCCCCAACACCACCAACACATCCACCATTCCACCACAACCTCCCCGAACTTTCTACCCTCCAAGGCATGGTTGCTCAACTTGTGAGCAAGG
>OU343222.1:343390494-343438962 GCA_910596185.1 Chrysanthemum makinoi
GATCACAATTATCAAATCATTTGAGATTTGTGATCTCTGTAGATTTAAATAGATTTTGAAAGATTTTAAGGAGAATTGTGACTTGATTATGAAAACGTTTTAACTGATGAGGATCGGATTTTGAGACTTTAAATAGATTTTGAAAGTTTTTAAGGAGAATTGTGACTTGATTATGAAAACGTTTTAACTGATGAGGATCGGATTTTGAGACTTTAAATTCCAATGATTAAACATGCATCATGATTATCTTTTGAAAATAATTGTATGACAAATAACCTTTTGATTTAATTGAAATCATTCTCCCTCTCAATCAATGACATAAGTTGTTGATTGAGATATAGATATTATTTTGACAAACGCTAAGTCCAGATGATTTTCAAAAATAGAGTCCGAAGTTATTTTCAAAGCAATTAGTTTTCATAATGATAGTAAGTAATTGTTTATAGAATCAGAGAATGAGATTTGAAACCAAGATAAAGCATGGCTCGTTTTTCTTTTAAAAAACGGTTATCAGTCAAATGACAATAAACCATAGTTTCACTTTCTCCCAAAATTTTATTTATTTAATTTTTATTTTTTAGGAACAATTTATGTACATTCAAGAACATCTAAAGACCCGTGACATTCTTTGAAAGACAACACAAAGTCCGAGATGATATCAACAAGGAAAAACATGACAAAATAGACAATATTTTTTGGAATTTTTTTTCAATATTTTTAATTTTTATGGGTTTTGTTTTATATTTTTTCTTTTCTTTTTTGAAGGTTTTGTAATTTTGTATTTTGCTTTTCAAATAAATATTTACAAGAGATAGATGAAGAAAGACCTTTTACTCCTCTTCTTCCTCTTGAAGACGCTTAAGTGTTTCCGGTTGTAGGCTCTAAGACCAAGTCGGAAGGATAAACTCAAAACGTTCTCTAGGAAGGGCTTTGGTGAAGATGTCTGCTAACCGGTATTCAGTCCTCACAAAATAAAGTTCCGCCACACCATTTTCCACTTGCTCCCTGATGAAATGATGTCAATGTCTATGTTTTGCTCTTGAGTGTTGAACGTTGTTGCATGAGAGAGCAATAGCACTTTATTATCACAAAGCATGAGGATTTTGTTGAATTCAAAGCCATAGTTCGATAATTGGGATCTCATCCATAGGATTTGAGCACAACAAGATGACATGGCTATGTATTCAAACTTTATAGAGAAATAGAAGTACTCATTTGCTTCTTTGAAGACCACCAAAGCTTATCACCTAAAAACTGAGCACCTCCCGCACGCATTTCGACGTGTATCTTGACATCCGCATGATCAAGATCTCTGATAGGTCGTTAGTGACATACCAGTATCCTTCGGGTACCAAAGTCCCATATTGATGGTTCCTTGGAGATACCAAAAGACGCGTTTAACCGCTTCAAGGTGCTTTTTGGTAGGCTTAGCCTGGTATCTAGCACACATGCAAACAGCGAACAAGATGTCCGGTCTACTAGTCAGTGAGGTACATCGTGGATCCAATCATACTACGATATTTCGTTTGGTCTACCATGATCCCCGAGTGGTCCTCATCTAGTTTAGTACGCTCTATCATGGGAGTGTCAACAGGTCACTAGAATCAAATCCAAATTTCTTTAAAATCTCATTTGCATATTTAGATTGATTTATAAAATGCCTCCGGGACTTTGTGAAATTTGTAATCCCAAGAAA
Organism: Chrysanthemum makinoi; assembly: GCA_910596185.1. Lineage (NCBI taxonomy): Eukaryota > Viridiplantae > Streptophyta > Magnoliopsida > Asterales > Asteraceae > Chrysanthemum > Chrysanthemum makinoi. The sequence continues at coordinate 343,392,191 of OU343222.1, forward strand.
ATGACATTTGTCCCATCATTGACATTTGAAATTTAGAACCCATTTCATTAGAAAAACGGTCACATTCATTGGGGTCAGTCGAGGCAAAGATAATATCATCAACATATATTTGAACGTGAATTAAATGTTTGCCCGACTTCCCGGTGAACAATGTCTAGATCAACCGCTTCCTCAATAATCCAGAGATAGAAGAAACTTTGATAGCGATCATACCATGCCCTTGAGCTTGCTTTAAACCGTAAAAGAGTTTCAAACGATAGACGTGAGTAGGATGCTCTGATTCACAAAGCCTTCAGTTACCGACGATACGACTTCTTTAAGATCTCCGTTAAGAAACGCCGCCTTTACATCCATTTGATAGACTACCATGTTCTTACTTGCAGCATTAGCCAAGAAGATTCCTTGACAAGCTCGATACGGCAAATGGAGCAAATGATTCTTCAAAGTCAATACCCTTTCTTGGACGGTATCCTTTTGTAACCAATCGAGCCTTGTTCTTTAAAACATCACCATGCTCATCAAGTTTCACTTTGAAGATCCATTTTAGAGCAATGATCATAGCACAACTGAGCAGTACTAATTCCCATATATCAAGACGATCAAACTCATGAATTTCTTCTTGCATGGCATTGAACCAAATGTCTTCATTCATGGCAATTTTAACATCTTTTGGTTCGATCTTAGAGAGTACGGAGTTGAAGAAGCACCATAAGGCACGGGCAAGTTGTTTCTATAGAGATACTGAGAGAGAGGTTTCCAATGATGTTGTCCAATGGATGATCATGTGTCCACTTTTTAAGGTGTTCATGTGGTTGTTGTTGAGGGAACGAAGTAGCAGAGTCGATATCTCCCGATGAAGATGGTTCTGATGATGATTCAGAGCAAATATTTTCAAATGGAGCATCTTCTGGAGTAGCAAAGGGATTAACTTCATCATTGATGCCGGAAACAATTCCATGATGTACATTCGATGATTGATGATTTGTTGATGAGACAGAGTGACGTACACAGCGCTTCTGACTTAATGATATTGGAGACCTAAGGGTTAACTTCATTCACAGGATAGGATCACTGTTGGTGGAATTGACATTTCATCAACATTTGGTCATAGTGTCATACAAACATTGGATCAAATTCTTTAAATCATCTTCAAGGAGGTACATTATGGTTGCTGTGAGATTAGAAACAAGAGTAGAACTCAATAGACTACTTGATGTAAATTGAGTTGCGTTCGTGAACTCCGGTTTGTCCCGGAGCCATTTGACCCCGTCACCATCAAACGTAACGGAATTATTTCCACATATACTGGTTCTCTTGTTGTAGATTCGTAACCCTCTTCTTGTTTGGTGCATAACCAACAAAACTCCAATATTCCCATTTTTGCTCATTTACCTAAGTCTTGACCGTCATTCGTTGGATAGCACAAAGCACCAAACACACGAAGGTAGGAGAGAGATCGTTTTGTTTATGAACAAGTTCATATGGAGTTTTTCCATGAGAGGTATGAATAAGGGAACGATTGTGGGTGTAGCAAGCAGTGGCAATGGCTTCAGCCCATAGAAACATTGGAACTTTGAATAAATTAGCATTGTTTTGCGTTTCCACAAGAGTTCATTTCGCTTTTCAACTACACCGCTCGTGGAGGAGTTCAGGAACACTTCTTTGAAGACTGATTCCAACACTTTCATAAAACTGAATTAAGTCTTTGTTAACAAATCCTCAGGCCATTGTCTCTGCTCTAACTATTCTAATGTAAAGCATTGTTGAGTCTAACTTGAAGCCGCTTGGATAAGTTTGATGATGCATTATCTCGAGTTTCATCCTTTATCCTCAAAAACTTTACCTTAAGTAAATCGAGAGTAGTCATCCACAACGATAAAATGTATTTCTTCCCATTTATCGCTGTACTCTCATTGGTCCGCATTGCATCCATATGAAGGGTATGGAAGAACTCATTACCAAAGTTTGTGGGTTTTGGCTTCTGGGCATATTTCGTAAGCTTTACCAAATTGGCAAGATGATCTTTTTCAATATTTTAATTCCCGGTAAGTCGACAAGATCCTTCTCGAAAGGTTATTTTTCATGGTGCCAAGTTCAAGTGATTATATCGAAGATGCCAATAACCATGACTTTGTTTTTGAAGCCTTTGACGAAGCGTATTGAGAAGACTTCATCATGTCCTCGATAGAAATGGTGTATGTTAGAACCATCAGTACTTAATAATTCCACACCATCAAGTTCTAAGCAGTGTTGGGAATTATGTAGTACGAATTATCACAATGGATTTCATTTAAGGGTTGGATTCTCTAAGACATAATTCTACCTGGGTTATAAAGTTATTAGTTTGTTTCTCGCGGATATTATATTCTGCATTTTCTAGAATTAGGTTAGATACGCATAGCTTTATTGGTAGTTTATCGACAGAGTATCTTATTTAGTTTACGTTTAAAAGAAGTTGTGGTTCCTTGTCTATAAAAGGAACACAATAGAATGAATTATGTACGGTAGAGATTAAAACGCTTTATGTGTGATTAATATAACGATCCATGTAGATCAAAGAGTTCTTAGTTATCTGTGTTTTATACTTGTGTTTATATTCCGCTTCAGAATACAAGTTGTAGAGATTTTCTTTTAGTTTGTTTGTGATTACACAAGCAATACTAACGATCTACGAAGCTCAAGATCTATCAAGGTCTAACTAGCAACAAGTGGTATCGAGCCTCGTGAGAGTCTCACGATACTAAGAACAGTTTCTAAACTCCAATACAACCAAAACAAAACTCACCATGCCCGGATCGACGTTGATGTGAAATCACCAACAACCAAAAACACCACCCATCTCGCAACACCTAAGTCTCTAACAAAGCAATGCTAAGTTTCCTTACCTAAAAAGGGAGGAGTATGATCTTGGGCGATGAAGATGCAAACCGATCTCCAACATTGATTGGAATCTATGGGAGATAGTATGAAGGGCACAAATGAAGAAAACTACCATAGATGCCGGTAAGATGACTTATGTTCCTCCCAAAGCTCAAGAGTTACTTGGCGGTTCAGAGAGAAACCAAAGTTAAAACAATTCTTCTTCAAGCTATTCATGAGGATCACTTGAGTGACTTTCACTTCATGCAAGATGCAAAAGACATATGGTTAGCTATTAAGGCAAAGTTCGGTGGGAATGAGGAGTCTAGGAGAATGAGAAAGTCCATGCCGACAACAATTTCAAGATTTTCAAATCTCTGAAGAGGAAGGAATTCATAAGGGCTATGACAAGTTTCACAAGATTTTAAGTCAGTTAAATCACTGCAGCAAAGCCGGATAATGATGATTGTAATTCTAAGTTCTTGAGGTCTTTACCTCCATCCTGGCTACAAGTGAGCATTGCTTTAAAAGCAAAAGGTGGTTTAGATATGCTTACTTTTGATGAGTTGTACAACAAACTTAAAGCTCTTGAACATGATGTAGAAGTCCTTTAGATCATCATCTCAAAAGTAAGTCACACAACATTCGTTGGAGCTTCTACCCCAAAGATGAGTTATGATCCAAGTCCAACTTACTCATCATCATCTTACACTACCACTCCATCAAGTTCTCAATCTGGAGGTATAATGGAAGATGTGCTTGGATCCTTCTTTGCTGATTATGATCCTCGCCAGGAACTCGCCTAAGATTTCGAATGTGGATCCACTAGAGATGGAAGAGATGAATAAGAAGGGTGTGGCTATGTTGTCCATGGATATCAAGAGGTTTCGTTAAAGTGGCGTAAGGTTTGGCTTCCAAGGAAGAGATCCAATGAGGTTTGACAAAAGGAAGGTCAAGTGCTTCACATGTCAACAGATGGGTCACTTCTCCGGAGAGTGCAAAGATAGGAAAGCTGGTGATGAGACGAGATACTCTACTTATCATGAATCGAGGGACTGGAACTTCAAAGGATCGCCAGCTTTGGTCACTCTTAACGCAATGTGGACCTGGAAAATACGAGCGTGATAAGGATAATAATGGTCCCGACATTGATAATGTTGATTGCAAGCTGTACTTCAGGAGGATAGCATGATGATTGCCTTGATGGGCATCTCTCAAGTACAAAACTGTTTGTTTTGGTTGTAGTGGCGTTATAATGAACTAAAAGAAGCTTATGATATTTTGAAACCTAAATATAATGAATGCTTTGTAGAAGTAGAAGCTTATAAGCGAGCTTTAAAACACTAGAAAGAGAAAAGGTTTGGTTTCAGAAAAATCAAATAGCTTATGATGAGAAAATAAGTGTGTTAGAAAGAGATATAACTAATGCTAAAATGAGTTAAAATATTTCGAGAATGTAAGAGCTAAAGTAGTGCTAGAAAAACAAGAAGGCAAGATAAGTTGGATATCAAGTAGCTAGGCATAAAGAATGGCTAGTTTATGGAAGACAAGTTAGCTAGTCATCTATATGGTAGTCAAGCTCCTAATTCTGGGATAGGCTTAGGTTTTAAAAAGTATGTAGGATTAGAAGCTAGGCATGATGGGTAAATCTACACCAGCCAGGTTTAGCTAATTATGTCAAAGAAGGTGACCTACATGATGTACGTGGATCTATTAGAGGAATACCTATGCCGTTGACCTTTCCACTTGATGACTTTGATGGATCACATCATCTCTATGGCAAAAAGTCAAATGACTTGCGCACTGATACTTCTTCTAATGACTTTGTCTCTTGTGTTAACATGACAAGTCCCAGCAAGGGTCTACAGTGTGATTCAAATGACAAGTATGACCTTGCCAAGTCTTCACCCCCGCCTACCCAAGACTACCAATAAGCATGTCGAGTTCTGCTGCCAAGGAATCTTCCAAGAGGTTGCCTCTCGAAGACTTGCCTTTTAATTCTTTGCATAATAATCTTGTTAAAACAATTCTTTTCATCGTTTTGGTTTGAATACTTCCGCTTGTAATAGAACATCTTTTGGTTTGAATAAATCTTCTAAACAGAAGACATGTTTTGTGTGTGGAAGTAAATTTCATTTAATTAAGGATTGTGATTATCATGAGCAAAGGATGGTTAGGTGTGGTGATTCTAGGACATCTAGACCAATGTGGACCAATGTTAATGCTATACCACCTTATGTTCCACAAGCAACTTATACTAATTCTCCTTTTCCTTGGAGAAGACCAGTTGCAAGACCATATGTACAACCAACAAGTTCATATTTTAAGAATGGTTATTGGCCTAGATATGTTGACTCTATGACTAATGGGGAGGAACCGATATCATTGTCCTCAACAGGTTGTTCTTGGAAAACAAAGGGACCCAAATTTCAATGGAAACCCAAGAACAATAGTGGATCTTATACATCTGCATGGCATAACTCATATGATCCACAAGGCGGTTCAAGTCGGAGAATGACTTGAGCCTCCATAGTGTACTAATATTTTGTATATCATTTGTTGTTGTAGAATCATCCTCTTAAGCATAAAGATGTTGGCATTGTTGATAGTGGTTGTTCAAGAAGTATGTCGAAATAGGGATATGATGCATCACTTTGTATCAATTGAAGGAGGAGGCAATGTAACCTTTGGAGGAAGTGATGGAAGAATTATTGGGAAAGGGACCATCAAAACACCTCACTGGACTTGTCAATGAACTCCAACACTTCAATTTGTTCTCAGTCTCACAAATCTGTGACACCAAGAACAAAGTACTCTTCACGGAGGATGAATGTCTTGTGCTATCTAAAGACTTCAAACCTTAAGAAACTTCACTGCCGAAAGTTCCTCGAATCACAATCTTTATACATTCAACTTAACTGATGTTAAACCGGAAGGTGATTTAACTTGTTTGGTGGCTAAAGCATCCTTGGATGAGTCTACCAAATGGCACAGGAGGATGGCCCATGTCAACTTCAAGACCATAAACAAACTCTCTAAACTGGGTCTTGTTGAAGGTCTTCCTTCCAAAGTCTTCACAAATAATCATAACTGTGTTGCCTACAATAAAGGAAAGCAACACGAGCCTCATACAAAGTTGAATTCTTCTGCTGTGAGCATTATTTCGAACCTCTTCGTTGCTTCATATGGATCTTTGGTCCAACTCAAGTTAGAAGCATTGATCAAAAGTATTTTTGTCTAGTTATCACGGACGGTTATAGCAAATTTTGTTGGGTATTCTTTCTAAGGACCAAAGATGAAACATCTCCAAGGTTGAAAGATTTTATTACCCTTATTGAAAATCAGTTGAACAAAAGGTTAAAGGAATTCTGTGATAATGGGACGAGTTCAAGAATGCTATACTTATAGAACTCAGAGGTCAAAGGAATCAAAAGGGACTATAGCACTCCAAGAACCCCACAACAAAATGGGGTGGCAGAAAAAAAAAATAGGACCTTAATAGAGGCTGCAGATCAATGTCTTGTGACTCTAAGCTACCCACCATGTTTTGGATGAAGCTGTTGCACGACTTATATGTATTGAATAGAGTGTCCATTACTAGACCACACTTCAAAACACCATATGAACTTCTATGGGAAAGTTCTCGCTATTCATTACCTTAAACCTTTTGGTTGTCAAGTGACTATTTTGAATACAAGTGATCCATTGGGCAAATTTGATGAGAAGACTGATGATGGTTATATTGTGGGATATTCTCGCTCATAGTAAGGCATGTGGTTTACAATTTATCTGCTAAGAAGATTGAGGAGACATTGAACACGAGGTTTCTAGAGGACAAACCTAATGTTCAAGGACAGGGTCATGTTTGGTCTTTTGACCTTGATTACTTAACGGATTATTTGGGTTATTCTAGACATATGGCTAACCAACATGCAAGTACTCAAGAGTCTCCAACTACGTCTTGGATACTATGGATGTTGATTCGATGTGAGTTTGAAGATGATGAACAACCCATTGTAGTGCCTTCTTTCTCCCTAAAAATTTACACACTTCTAGAGATTATATTGATGAGAGTGAAGATGATTCACACTATGCTGAAGACCTTGCTAGGCTGAAGAAACAAGAGTATGCAGCTAATCTAGATCTTGAAAGGAATGAGGAGAGTGCCAAGAAGCAATCGGTGGAAACATCAATTCTCTTAAAGTGATCCGCTTTCTCCTACATCACCACTCGCTTAAAGACATGATGTTACTCCTATTTCCACTAGAGTGTCAACGGACTTTGGAGATCCTTATACACGTTTTCCAAGACCTTCGTCTTTCAATCAACCTAAAGCGGAATCTTCACCTCACCTTCTTATGACACCGATTTTGAACCTACTATGACTAATCTTGATTCTTCCATTGAAGTCAACACCACTGCTACTAAAAGGATTCACAATACTCATCCACAGTCAAATATTATTGGTGATCCTAATGCACCTTAGAACAAGGGTACTGTGGCAAGTTCTAAATATGGTCAAGTGGCTTTTATCTCTTATGTCTCAAATCAGCAAAGAGACAATCACACGGACTATGAACATTGTCCGTTTGCTTGTTTTCTCTCAAGTGGAACCAACCGGTGTTACTCAGCGCGAAGATTCAAGTTGGCTTGAAGCAATGCGAAGGGATGCAACAATTTCAAAATCAGAAGTTTGGATATTGGTACCACTACGATGGAAAGTATGCAATTGGTACTAAATGGATTTCAAGAATAAGAGAGATGCACGAGGTGTTGTCATTAAAAACAAAGCAAGATTGGTTGCTCAGGGTTATAGACAAGAGGAGGGATTGATTATGATGAAGTGTTTCACCTGTGGCAAGAGTTGAGGCCATACGGATTTTCTTGGCTTATGCATCCTATATGGGTTTTATGGTATATCGGATGGATGTTAAAGGAGCCTTCTGTATGGTGAAATAGAAGAGGAGGTTTATGTCACTCAACCTAAAGGATTTGAAGACCCAGATCATCCTAATCATGTTTACAAGGTAGTCAAAGCTCTTTATGGACTACATCGGGCACCCGAGCTTGGTATGCTAGGCTCAACATTTTGCTGAGCATGGTTATAGAATAGGTGCAATTGATAAGACTCTTTTCCTTAAGAAGAATTCCACAGATATTATTCTTGTGCAAGTGTATGTGGATGACATTATTTTTGGATCCACAGGAAGCTTGGTGGGGAGTTTGAGGAGCTTATGGGGGAGAGTTTCGATGAGTGCCATGGGAGAAATGACTTTCGGGTCTCCAAGTTCAGCAGAAACCGATGGTATCTTTATCATCGGGACAAATATGTGAGGAAAATCTTGAAGAAGTTTGGTATGGAGAGTGTAAGGACTGCCACTACACCTTATGAAGCTCAAAAGTCAAAGACCAACAATGAAATAGATCCACCAGTGAATGTACATCTATACAGATCTATGATTGGTTCTTTGATGTATTTAACGACTTCGAGACCGATATTACTTTTTTTGTGAGTGTTTGTTCTCGACATCAAGTTACTCCACTTACTTCCCATCTCAATGTTGTTAAAAAGATCTTTAAGTACCTCAAAGGCCAACCTCATTTAGGCCTTTGGTACCCAAAAGAATCTCCATTTAAGCTGAAAGCATATAGTGATAGTGACTATGCCTGGTGCAAACTGGATAGGAGGTCCAGCACTAGAGGTTGCCAATTCCTTGGGAAGAGATTGATTTCTTGGCAATGCAAGAAACAGACTATTGTGGCTACCTCATCTATGAAGCAGAGTACGCGTCACAGATATTGGGCGAGGTTCTTTGGATACAATATCAATTGTTGGATTATGGGTATAACTTCATGAACACAACAATTTTTATTGATAATCAAAGTACCATATGCATTGTTAAAAATCCTTTTTCACGGTCGAACAAAACATATTGAAATCAGGCACCACTTTAAAAGAGATGCATATGACAAACATTTGATAAAAGTGGTTAAAATTCACACTGATGATAATGTGGCATATTTGTTAACAAAGGCTTTTGATGGACCAAGGTTTCAACACCTTGTGGTCCATATTGGTATGCTTAACCTTAACCTGTTTTAAGGGGAGGCATAGCCTCGGGGAGGATTTGTGTACACTTTGCATGTTTTTATGTAAATTTTGTTTGATTTTTGTGTATACTTTTTGATTCTGTTTTCTAACACTAACCAACTAATGTAATGATAGTTTGTTTTTCTTTGTTGGTTTGTGTGTTTCCCTGTGTTTGTTCTGTTTTGCAGATTGGTTATTCAAGTTGGAATTTACCATGGTTGTTAATTTGGAATATGGTCAAGAAAGCTCTAAAGCTTGTTTCTACTGAATTCAAAGTCTTTGAAGTGAGCTATTTGTTTCCACTGAAGACAATGTCTTGAAGTTACAATTTTTATTCAAGAGAAGTCCTGAAGCAAATTGTTCATTCATTCATTCGAGAACGCTTTACTTACTTACAGAGTACAATCAACATCAAATGCAACTGCAAGAAAAGAGCTATACATGATCTACTACTCCTAATCTAGTTCATATCATTTATTCCAACATCTAACAGGCTGTTGGATATGCATGATCGCTCACATCTTTCACACTAGATGCTGGATATGCGTTCGTGAAGTCTTGCATAACCACATATTCATTCTATCTTGAATGCTGGAGATGCATGACTACTATGACGAGGATGCTAAGGATCAAAATGGATAGGATGGATTGATGAAAACGATGATGATGAAGATGACCACACATGATGATGAAGAAAAATAATATGTCCTTTGTGATTCATCTACTGATTTCACCAAAAAGCAATCCTTCCACCTTCCTTAACTCCTTCCTTTATACGATATGTGTTGATGCACCAAAACCATGGTGCGAAAGACCAAGAACCACCTCTATCCCTTAGGAGTGGATTTGGCTCGTGGCCTTCGTGAGGTGAGGTGTGGAGGTTGGGAGTAAGATGTTCTCTCCTTATGAGTCATCGAATCATCGCCAGATTCACTTGGATTCACCACACTATCATCTTCTGAAGAAGGGAGAAAGGGTGATTTACTTGATTGTGGATATGGTTGAGGAATGTAATGAAGCCATTTTTGAATCATCACTTGAAGATGATGAGGATGATGTTGTGAGATCTATGATCTCAGGTTTAGTACTCATAGCTAATTGTGGTTAATTTTGAAGCATTGATGAAATTAGGGTTTGTGATGATATTTGGGGGTTTTTGATGAAGAGTTATGTGTGCATTGGGATTGTTTTATAGACAATTTCAAGACTTAATGAGATTTAATGCGTGTGGGTGAAACAAGAAAAGATATTTATGAAGCTTCAATACGTGATCTATTTCTTGATTGGTATTCTTTAGTTGAATCTAGTGTTTCTACGAAGTTGAAAGTTTAATTGGTAAAAGTAGCAACACGCCGATTGGTCAACAATTTGACCAAAATTGGGAAACTACTACTTATTCTCTATTCGCATATCTTCGTCTCATATTAACGATTCCCTCTTTACTCTCGTTCAAAACACTTTCACTTGTGTGAATCTTAACCCTAACTTACGATTTTTCTCATGGCGCTTCAATTCAAGCATGATCATAATAAAGTCGCTTCGGGAACAACTAAGGGTGATGAGTTGTATAGACCAATGGTAGAATTCTACTGAGAGGTCCAAGATTCATTATGCTTTAACACATTCTCCTAATGCAATATATGAATCGTTGGTTACTCAATTTTGGGCGATCGCTACTAAACGAGTGATACGAGATTGTTGCAATGATTGTGAAGAGCATGTGGTGCAGAGGAGCTGATAAGAAGACAACTTCATTTGGATGATGAGAATGGGGTTTTTCATTCTAATGCGGTGGACATTCTTTTGGACTAAGAGCTATTGGATATCGGGTGCAAGGACCTGATATGTGGTTGAAGAATCAGTTGTCCTATGTGGAGGTTTTGGTTCACACCTGATTTCATGTAGCAGCAATAAATTCGGAGGATGGGATCAATTTTCTACGCAGCTGGGATGTGGTATTGTTTGTCTTACTCAGGGTTTGACTTATAATTTCTCTAAATATATTTTTGATAATATGGTTGAAAATATAGATAGGAAAAAGCATAAATTTTTTATGTACCCTAGGTTTATTCAGATAATTTTAGACATTACCACACAAGCCCAAGCCTTTTATCCCATAGGAGCTTTATCTGCTAAACTATTTGCTTCAATGAGAACTAAGTATGAGGGGGCACATCATCCTTTGCTAGCGGCTATGTTGCCTCAAGGCAATGAGGCTGCTGAAGAAGGGAATGTTGTTGGTTCTCCACCTTCTACTACTGCCGATGGGAATCCATCGCCACAATGATGAAGGCCCTAATGCTTCACATCTTGTTACTCCTGAACAACCTACACCCACTCCTTCACCTAGTTCTAGTCCACCACCTACTCAAGTTACTCTTGATGAGGTTGAGCATGAAACTGCTAGACTGCCTACTCCTAGTCCTGTTAGAGATTCAGTTGATGATCATGTTTCATTCTTTGAGCATGTTGATATTTCTTCCGAAAGGCCGATGATGCTCCCATTACCACAGAGCAATCTGCTGGTGGAGCTGAGCACTCTATTACACTTACATCTTTGTATGCTCTAGTAAACAGGTATGTAGCTGAGGTGGCTGATCTCAAGAAGGAGCTTGCAGAGACCAAGTATACTCTTGGTGGTAAGATTGTGGAGTTGCAGAATAAAGTTAAGAACTTGGAGGAACAACTTGGAAAAAGGGGCAAAAGGAGAATCTTGGTTTCTTCCGAGGAGCAAGAGAGACTTCTTGCATCACTAGGAATCTTGGTTGATGCAGCTCTAACAACTCATGTTTCTTCTCCTATTGCTGCTAAATCTTCAAAGAAAAAGGAACCTATTCGATACACTAGCAAAAGGAAAAGACTATATTTGAATAAGGAATCTATCAGCTTCAAAGGGACAAAGTGTTGCGGATGTGTCTCACGATGTTCAAATGGAGGATGTTGCGGTGAACATGGTCAAGCTTCATTTGTACAAGAATCACCAAGTTCTCAACCTTCAGATGATTCTAAAGTTTTTTTGGCAGAATTTTTAATTTAGATTCTAATGTTGAAGTCTTTTCTACACCTGTTGAATCATTTTCTCAACATGTTTCTTCTGATGTTGATATGGGTGTTTCTTCTGAAGGTCTTTTTGTGAATATTCCTCAAACTGATTCAGATGTGGAACCTTCTGACAAAGGAAAGGAAAATGTGATTGATGAAGTGATTGGTTCAGATCGGTGTCCGAAGAAAAGTCTGCTCAAGCTAGGATGTTTGCTGATTATGAAAATATCGAAAGAGTCGTGCAATGGTGAATTTCTTCATGCTCACCGATTCTAATTTGTCTACAGAAAGACAACTAGAGCTTGATGAATTATTTCCTAAGATCACTGATGCTCAATGGGATGCCTATACTAATCAAGGTGCATCGGATCCTAATCTTGCTAAACGATTTTAGGTGCACCTATGATAGTGAGAATTTTGTGGCTCAAATGGTGGCTCTTGGAAAACAAAAAAGCTAGAAGCAACTGAAAGAGGAATGCTATTGTTGCTCAAAGGAATAAAGCAAAAAGGAAAAACCAATGACTAGCTCGAAGAGAGATCATATGAGGATTGTGAAGAATCATAGTACTTCGTATACACTTGGCATGTCCATGAAGCAAATCTAACTTTATCGATGATGAATTGATCAGAAAGTATAATATGATTATAAAGTTTTCTTCATTTGGTTCTCCTTCTTCTTCTACATTGGAAAGGATTGCCGATACATCGATGTTCCTAAAGCAAAGAGACCCAAGACATTGAGATGTAGATAATTTTGATGATGTGTCACCAAAATTAAGTTCTCCTGTAGTTACTACTGATGATGAGGAGAAAAGTTTAGATGATATGATTTCTTCTGAACCTTCTACTGTTTCTTCTAAAGCTTCGCCTAGTGTTGAATCTATTGGTAATTTGGGTGATACATTGAGTAAGCAAAGGATGACTAAAAGGAAACTTCGTTCCTTAAGGAGATCTGTGAGACTAGCTAGGAAACATATTTCCAAGAGTATTTCTTTAGATCTCAAGGCTGATGAGTCAACTTTTATTAAAGTAGGATCTGTTGATGTTTTTCTTGAAGGAACACATGCTGTATTGGTCAATTGGATAGCTGGGAAATATAATCGTTTATCGGTTGGATAATTCTACTATACAATTCAACTTCTTGAAGGAAATCTTTCATTTGGTGGATAGACATGATTTGAAGATGTTGTATGAACATGTCACTCAGTATTATACTATTCATTCACCACGGGGTTCGGTTTATATTTATTGAGTGATCTTCAAGTCTTGTTTGATTCTCATTCTCCAGATGGTAAAGGGTATTCTATTTGGGAGAATTCACATAAGTGGGAGATTGAGAGTTGGAGATTGAGAGTTGGAGATTTTATCCTATGCCATGTGTCCATGTGGTTCAGACAAAATGTGGCATGATTTTGTGTATGTTCTCGAATAAGACTTATCCTTTGTCCGCTTCATTAATGGAAAGAATGCTTAGACTGAAGTTGGAAGTACCTCCTAATCCGGTTGGCAATGATGACCTTCATGCAGAACAATGTGTTGGATTGATTAAAACTTCAGCTTCGCAACATAAAGGTTTATCTTGATTGTCGTATTTTGTATCTTTTGTAATATTTGTTTTCTTTATTTTTTTAGTTAAAAAAAAAAAAAAAAAAAATCTATGTATATTTTTTGTTTTGTTTTTACTAACTTTTATTGCAGGTTTGTTGTATATTATTGATGGTTATTGACTCACCAGATATACCTTGTGTATGTCAAAGAGTTGGCTAGTCCAAAGGGTACAACTTTGGTAAAGACACATCAAATCGGTTGATAGCTGTAATGGTTTGCTCAAAATCATAGGGTTTGCAACCACCCATGCTTAATTGCTGAGTGTTGTATGGTCATCAATTCACCATGGTTTATTCCTTTTGGAATCCAAGAATTGACTAGCCCACATGTATATGGCTTGTGGTAAAGGCAGGGAATACCATATTTGGTACTCAGTTCACCAATTCTAAGAATTGACTAGTCCTGAGCAAACGGCTACGGTAAGACATATCAAATCCGTTCATGGTTGCGATTTTCTAATAAATCGATGGTTATCGTACCATAGTTCTAACTTAAACATATGGATACTCCAGTAGTGATGGCTATTGGTAAAGAGACATCAAATCCATTATTTTCAATGATTCACCTCTCACAGGAGTTAACACACCGGATGTGATGAGAATAGTATGAAACTAATATGTTTTGATGTACATGTTGTCATTTGTTGCTGCAAAGATATGGCGTTCGAGTTTTCATCAAAGAGATGATTTTGTTTTGATTCTTTGCTGTCTTGTTCGACAATCCCTCTAGTCTTTCAAGGTTAAAGATCTATCAAGAAACTGGAACTTAACCAAGTCAAATTCCAGTTTAGGGAGGATTGTTGGGAATTATGTGAATTGAATTATGCCGTTGTTTCGCTGAATGGATTCTGCCGGAAGTAAGGATTCTGCCGAAGACATAATTCACTGAAGTTATAGTATAGTTTGTTTCAAAGCGCACAAGTCATAACAGGTCTCAAAATCGCACAAGTCTAACCAAGCACAAACACGCGTTTCATTGTGCAGTTGGTAAGATTCCATTTAAAAGTTCACAAGAAAGTAAACAAGCAAGATTTCACTGATAATGCCACAAGAAAGCAACAACACCACCCGAAACTAAATAAGAAAGAAAGCAACAACATAACTATCAAATTCCACCACCATAAATAAGCAACAACTAGCAAGAAAGAATGGGGACCACAAGTGTCACAGTTCACCACAACAAGCAACAACTAGCAAGAAAGCAACAGGACCACAAGTGTCACAGTCCACCACAACAAGCGACAGCACCACAAGCAACAACCATGTCTAATTCACCATTTGACATACATGAGGTAAACAACTTATCGAATAGGCTCAGATTATTAGCTTTTTAGCTCATGTTGGCTGCAAATTTGAATGTTGAATGGGAAGAGGTAGACAATCACCAGGAACTTTACATGCAAATGTGGTGGACTTATTTTACACATATGGTCAACTGAATTGTTTGAATCGGTCCAAGACCGCGACTTAATGATTATGCCGACACGAGTGGCTATTGTCTGACTCTTAACCGGCCCAATTGTATGCATATCCAATTCAGCATCTACTACGTGTCTTCCGCTGAGAGAGGGTCCAGAGACAGCACAAATATTGTCACCCGTTGTGATTCTTCGTGTGGGGGAAGACAGGGTTGCTCACTTCGTTCATGCGGGGTTCTGGATGAAAACTCACCACTCCCGTATACTCACCCACAATGGAGATGGTTCAGAAATGACTTGGCCGCGGGATGGGCACATCTGTTTGTTGAACGACAGAGCATGTTTAAAAGGACGTAGTATAGACATATGTTGCAAAGGATTACCGATTAGAAAGCGACATCGATTTATATTGTAAATGACAAAACATGTATAGACGATTACTAATTTATATTGTAAACGACAAAACATGTATAGACGATACGGATTAACATTTATAGTAAACAATTATCGATTTATAGAAACGACTTCGTCTTTTGTTACATATTTCTCGCTCTGCCGTTCTTCCTCATCTTTGTTATGTGAATCGGATGACATTCGTGGAGGGACATTCATTGTGTCAAAGAACACACCCGCCGTGTTGAGAGTCCAGATTATGTGCCTTCTTCTCCATCTTATGTACCCTCTCAGGCTATATCTCCAATTGCAGATGAGGAGAATTTTATACATACCCTCCTGGCTTCCTCATCTTTGTTACATGTTCGTCTCACAAGGACGAGTACAAGCGAGATTGGGAGACGGCGCATTTGAGTTAGAGTTTTGTGGAACGTGATGGCGATCATTGGAGCGACTACGCCTCGCGCTGGATTGATCTTAGTTTTTATTTATATTGTGATTTTGTGAACCATGTATCAACTATTAATCTATAACAAGATTGGTTATTTATGTATTGGAAGCTTCTAATTTTGTGAACCATGATATTATCGATTTATGTTGTAAATAATTATACAAATTTTTTGGCCAGACAACCGTGAAAATCCTTTCTTGTGTCGTTGTCGATGGGGACTTATAATTGTTAACATCCCAAAGCCCAATAGTGGTAATGGTGATATGATATCTTATCAAAGGAAATAATTAAGCGTTCATTATTTACGAAATATATCAATAACTTGTTTGTTAAGAATACATTTCTTATAATTGTTTCACCATGTAACGTACCAAGATGAAGACTAGGTGTCGATACTTTATGTGGAATGATGTATTTCAACAAAGTATTTCGCCGCTCTTTCTTCAAAACAGGCTCAAACTCGACACTAAAGAAAACACGATCAACATGTTATTGGCTCAAAACAATTGTGTTGAGCTAATAAAAACGTTGGAGGCATCATCGTGAATTGGCAAGAAATCAAGTTGATCACGCGTCGAGTTGAATACTCTATGAACTTATAGATGACATTAATAATCTTCTTATGTGGAGTAAATTTTCATTGTAGTATAGTAGATTTGTTGGTTGTATTGCTTTTTAATGTTTAATGTTTTTACCGTTTTAATTAAATGGAAACAAATACACAATAAAAAAACATAACGTAAAAACACTACACAAATAAATATACTATACATATAAAAACACTACACAAATAAATACACTCTACATATAAAACACTACACAAATAAATACACTCTACATATAAAAACACTACACAAATTAAATATAATACACAAATTAAACATTACACACTTAAATACAAAAAAAAAAAAAAAAAATATACCATACGTCTGACGCATATATTGTATAAGCAGAGGTGCATGGCTAGTGAAATATGGGGTACTTGGCTAGACTGCGCCATTGATCTCACATCACCATTTTTTATTTTCAGTAAATTATCTTTCATTAACCTGTCATGGCGCTTCTTTAACTTCGTCTTCAGTTTCCATTAATCACCATTTTATATTTAGTAAGGCTATATTATTATTGGACCTAATCATTAATTTTGAGGTTACCCACATCATTTTTAATTACATCAATACATCTATAACTAGAAGTCAAGAATACTACATATTCAACTTACACCTCAGTGCTACTCAGATTTTTCTCTCTTCTCACTTCCCCTCACATACACTCATTTATTTGTGGACAAGGTCATCTTACCCTCACATTTCATTAAAATACTCACTTTATACAAATATATCTCATTAATTACCCCACACACACTCACAAACAAAATAAAAAACTACTCCCTCCGTCTCAAAATTATTGTCATGAGAGAGATATCACAAATTTTAATAAAAGTGGGTCACTTTAATTTTTAGCCACTTAAATGGAATATACTCTCACTTTATTCTCTAGTTTTTACTTGAAAAAGAAAGTGGACAATTATTTTGAGACAACCCGAAAAGGAAATATGGACTATAATTTTGAGACGGATGAAGTATAAAACAATATACCCGACCCTACATCACACGAAGTAAACTCGGTGAGTGCTTCACCTTAAGTTGTTTTGAGTTTTCGAACTAGCGCGCGACTTTTGTTCACGTGTGAGATTTCAAGTCACCTTAGACTACTCACCCCCTTTGCCGAGTAGTCTAAGGTATGTATCTTTGATCTCAATTCTAACCTTGACATCAACGTACTTTTAATTTTATTTACTTTTAGGTTGATTAAACACCATCTTTCGTTTGTTGTTTCTTTGATTATTCTTTGTGGGACAATCTAATCTTTCACCCCATGTTTCCTTCAAAAGATGACTAATTGTTTCAAATCGTTACCAATGATTGGTTTGTCCATTTTTTTTTTTGTATAGTTTTGTTTTTTGTTTTGTTTTGTGTTTGTGTATAGTTTTATTTGTGTAATGTGTATATATATAGTTTTTATTTCAGAGTATATATAGTGTGTATTTATTTGTGTAGTTTTTATATGTAGAGTATGTTTATTTGTGTAGTTTTTTACGTTAAAACATTAGGCATTAAAATATTAAACAAGTCTAACAACAAATGTATTCAATATTACAACGAAATCTACTCCACATGAAGATTATTAATGTCATCTATAACAACAAATGTATTCAATATTACAACGAAATCTACTCCACATGAAGATTATTAATGTCATCTATAAGCTCGTAAAAGCAAGCGACTAGCTATCTGAGTTTACATGTGGGCTTTTTATACCTACCACTTTTGAAGACTTTTGAAAAAGAAAAGTCTAACTTGTTTTAGTTCATGCATGATGCATTCGAATAATTGAACATTTCCTTGTTTAACATTTTCCGTTCGCAAAAAGAAAAGCAAGCAAATAAATAAGGTACGTAGGGTGCAGTTGGAAATTTTTCTATGATAATTTTTAGCCATGGCAGTTGGAAATTTTTGAGCCATGGCAGATTGTCCCTTTTTCTATGGTATTTTTGGGCCATGGCAGTTGGAATTTTTTTTTGAGCCATGGCAGTTGGAAATTTTTAGCCATATCTGTTTTTTGGTTCTTGAGGCGTTATTAGTATTTGAAAGCTTACGTAGTTAGTTTAAATTGCTTTATCTAAACTTGGTTTTTTAAATGGTAAAAAATTCGAGATCTGTGATAAAAAAAAAAAAACTTTTGTTGATTTTCAGCCAAAATGATTTGGCATGGCAAAATGATTTGGCGTGGCATAATCGAATGGCATGGCAAAATGACTTTGCAACCTTCAAATTCGTACAAAATGATAAAACAATAATAATCTGCGGCTATTAAAAATCTCGTTTTTTATAAATTTTGCATGTCATATTGATAAAATGTAAAATTTATTACATCATTGGTGTAAAATGGTGAACTCGACATTTTCAAGCCAAATTTATTACCCCTTGTTGCTTTTGTGTATTTAACCTGATCTTTTTTGGTATGAACTTTGAATTGTGAATGCATTTCTGTGGTATGAGCGTGAATTGTGAATGTGATATGAATTGTGAATGTGATCCTTTTAACAAAGAAAGCCCGCAAATTTGAGATCTTATTATATGAAATTTGAATCTACTATAATGTGAATGAATCCATTAAAAATACTTTGAGATAAGGCGATATGATAACAAAACCGAATGGACGGTAAAGTGAGATTTTATCACTTTGAAACCTTCTAGGTTTGAGCTTAAAAATTTTTCGAGGCGATGATGATGAGCCTAAAATTTTCCTCGGCGATGATGATGAAATCGATGGACGGCAGTGAGATAAAATCTACCTTTGCGAACCGTCGAACCGAGCCTCAAAAATTTCTCGACGACATTTTAAAGCGAACTGATTCATAAAAAACAAAAAACTTGTCAAAAAGTTAATACTTTATTTAGTAATAATGTTTTACTTGTAAAAAGAATAAAAGAGTAAAAAAAAAAGACTAAAAAACTAATACAAAACTTGTACCAAAAATAGTGAATGAAAAGAAAACAATTTTTCAATCATTAAGACGGAAACCAACGCCTCAAAGGCAGAAAAACCCCAAACCCCGCAAATTTTTAAGAATAGCAAGTAGTAACTTTTTTGTTTGCGCATGTCAGCACACCTACTTAAGTATATAATTGATGTCTGACACACCACGTGTTCAATAAACTCACTTAATTTTTTGAATGCATTTTCTTTCATTTAACTTTGAATTATGGTCGTCGTTACGGGTTGCCAGATTGCTGCCCTGTCATTTTGTTATCCACAGATACTCCATTGAACGCCATGATTCTTAGTCCCTATTTTGGATGGCGTTAGTGCAGCCCCGGTTTGCGTTGTTAGTCTTTCATTAATAACGGTATCGTTAAAGCCCCGTTATTTGCATCGCCCCGGCACCGTGTCAACGGCCGTCAATGTCACCACCGAGTGGTGCCACGGCAGTCGGTATCGTCGGTCAACAGTCGGTCGACCGGAACAAGTGGTCACACGTGGAATAACGAAGTGCACACGCAAGACGCAGAAATATTGCATTATTGATTCAACGTCGTTTGTTGGAATATCGCTGTTCAACGGCTAGCAAAGATTCAATTATATTTAAGAACATCCTTTCTAAACCATATTATTAAAGGTCAATTTAGTTTTGGTCTATTAATTTCACGGTTATATGGGCGTAAAAAATAAATAAATACCCGTCGGATCGTTTTTTCGTGCTCTTTCCAATGGTGATGTTTTTTGATTCTCGTTTGAACCTGAAAATGCGAAATAATTACGCTTTTGTTTTTGGTTTTTCGAGGTTCCAAACCAAGCGAAAAAATTACCAAACATACGTGCTGATTTCATGCTCATGTTTTTTCGTCGAATTTTTGAGATCTTGAACCTCGAAAAATGCGAAAATCACCTTTTCTTTGTTTTTGCGCCCAAAACCAAGTCGAAAAATTCACCAAACATACCGGCTGACTCGTTGGTGAAAAAATTCACCAAAAATTCACCAAACGAGTCCGACGGTATGTTTGGTGAATTTTTTCGACGGTTTGGACTCAAAAATGCAAAACAAAGAAAAAATGGTGATTTTCGCATTTTTCGAGGTTCAAACGAAGTCAAAAAAAATTCCCGAGCATACCATTGAAAGAGCACGAAAACGAGTCCGGACCAGATGTTTGGTGAATTTTTTCGACTTTTTGGACCTCAAAATGCAAAACAAAGAAAAATGGTGATTTTCGCATTTTTCGAGGTTCAAACGGTCAAAAAATTCCCGAGCATACCATTGGAAACAGCACGAAAAACGGTCCGACGGTATATTTATTTATTTTTTTACGGTCCATATAACTCCGTAAATTAATAGACCAAAACTAAATGAACTTTTTAATAATATAAGTTTAGAAAGCCGTTATGATAATGAGAATATATTTGCTATGCTTAGCCCAACAAAGCATCGCTTCCACCCAAACGACTCGTTCAATCCCATGCGACAAAGTGGTGCATTATTTATCAACGCCACGGCACCACCTCATCGTCCACGCATTTATTCGACTTGACCAATTCGTTGGACCCGTTGACCGACCCGATTGACCGGCTGACCGACCATTCGATGATGGCACCACTGGGCATGACACGCTACGTTGACCGACCGTTGACCAAGCTAACCACAAGGATGATTATGAAAATAACTTTGGGCTGACCGACGGCAAAATTTATTAACGGCGACTAACAACGAAAATACTTAACGGATGCACTAACGCCATCCAAAAATAGGGACAAAAAGAGCAACGCTTTCAAAAATAAGATCTCAAGTGTAATTAAAATGACTTAAGGACCAAACTTGTAATACGAGCAAACCACAGGGACCAACCGTGTAATTTTGTCTTTAACTTTTGATATTTACTTATTATTACCCATGTTAAACGTGGGTTATGAGCTAGTAACATAATAAGTCACTCATAATTTCATACGTAAAAATCTAAAAAGCAGCAAACCTTTGTTTCGTATCTAAAAATCATAAAACAACAAACCTTTACGCAAAATGAAATCATGATTTCATATTTTAATGGCATTGACAGTAAACATAACCTAATGAAACAAATTGAAATATACGTATATGTGTATAGTGTATGACTGCTTATTCGTTTTACACATGTATGCATCTAATGGTTCAGTGGTTGATCACCAAGCTACCAAGGCTTTGTGATTTGCATACATCGAATCATGAATTCTAAACATAATGACACTTATAAAAATCAGCTTCACCTCTATTGTCTGCAACTTATACGAGCCATTATGGTATGCTTCAATGATCTGATAGGGGCCTTCTCATGTAGGGCCCAACTTTCATAGGTTCTCCACTATTTTGGCTTCATTCTTCCGATACACAACGTCTCCTACTCTGAACGTCACAGGGTGAGCCCTTCGGTTGTAGTATTGCTCGACTTTCATCTCGTTTCGAGTTTGATTCCTTAATCGTATTGTTTTGAACCGATTTTTTCATGCCAGCTAAAAAAAGTTGTTTTGAACAATAATAAGGCAAAGGGCAAATGGCACAAAAAAGGCATTAAAGTTAGGGTCCATTTCCAATTAAGGTATTATTCTTTTTTCTTGCATAAAAAGGTACTCAACAAAAATTTGGCGGATTTGGTTTTTACTAACGTTAGTTAACCCACTTCGTTAGTATATTACATATTTGGTCATTGATTTGGTAGAGTCATTTTATGCACCATCCTCCTCCACCGGTCCACCACCACCCTCCTCCTCCACCACCATCGCCGCCACCACTGCCACCACTCCGCCACCACTACCACCGTCCACCACCACCACCCGCCACCACCAGAAAACTCACAAACCCCGTAATAACCTAAACCCATTTCCTAAGAAAAATTTAAAAATGTGGTACTGCTTTTTTGAAATAAGCTATTAAAAAGCTAAACAAGCTAGAAGGCTTAAACCTTTTTGAAAATAAAATTTTTCTTCAACTTTTTCTTTTGAAACTCAAAGAGGGACTTTAAATAAGCATTTTTTATGAAAACTCAATCTACAAAAAAGCTTACAATAAGCAGTTGTGACTGCTTATTATTCACAGTTTTGGTAGAAAAGCAAAATCCAACACCCTTTAGCAGTTTAGAGGCACAATAAGCTAGGATAAGCTCTATTGAAAGAGAATTGAGCTAAGCATACAAACTGAATTCATTGATAAGCTAAAATTGAATAGATGAAAACATAAACAAAGGGGAGCAATAAGCAGTTTTTTGAAAATCCTAAGTAAAAATGGGAGTTAAGCATACAATTAGATAATAAGCACTAATAAACATTAAATAAGCTAACAACTAGTACACCTAATCTATATTACCTAAAAAGCACTAAGGTATCCTAATTAAGCTAATGGGGTCCACAGCACAAAATAATTTGGTACCTAGTCAGCAGTGAAGGCTTCTACAATGAGATGGAACGACCTGGGGCTATTTTGGGGGCTCTTAAAGCTATCTAAAGGCTCATAAAAATTCATAAAATAAGCAATACCTACACTACCAACCGAGATTATTTCTACCAATTTTGGATCATAAGGATTCATATTGAGCAAATGAAAAATCTAAAAGACAAGCCACTTGGGCTAGTATCTACAAACAGTTGGCTAAAATGGGTAAATGGCATATCTTTCTTGAAACATATTGAAGATTGGAGAATGAGAGTTTATGCCATATGGAAGGAAAAGTTGTTATTTCTCATTAGATTGAAATGAAGTTTACAATGCTCTATTTATAGAGCAAACCTGCATAACCTGCTACTTGTACAAGTACTACTACTAAATCTAAGGCGTAAGTACTACTACTACTACATATATACATTGACTTATTACATGATTCCACATTGCACTTGAGCCTTCTGATGAAGCTTTAGCTTTGTTGGTTTCTCAATGACTGTGTTCTGATTCACGAGCTATGTTGTTGGATTTCATTAACTGAAGTTGAAGAGCTTGTGTTTGAGCCATTGTGACATCCTTTAAAACAGTTGGCTAAAATTAAGCTAAGCTAAAGGCTTCCTAAGTGCAAATAAACTAAACATATATTAAGTTGGGTATGTAAGGACTTAAGAAAAATAAATTTGAAAAAGTTTTGATAAGAAATAAGCTGTGAAAAAGGGCTTGGAATAGCGCTATAGTCGCTCAGGCAAGGACTAATGAAAACAAAACAATTTTTAACTAAAACTTGTTCAAAAACTTGATAAAATGATTGGACTCCTTTTAATACTAACTAAAACCTTAAAATGAGTTTGACTTTAAAAGTCAAAATGGGTAAAAAGTACATTTAGACTTCAAATCAGCTTTAGCCAAACACCCTTTATGGGTGTTAACTGCTTTTTAAAGCTGTTTTAAAAGACTAAACTGAGAAATTCTTTAGTTAGACTAAATTGCAAATTAAAATATTACTTAAAAGAAAATGATAATTGGCAATAAGCAAATAAGCAGAAGAAAAACAAAATGAAAGCAAAAAAGGGAATTTTTCATTAACTAAAAAGAAACATTACAATTTTAAAAGCGAGAACTAAAGTAAAAACTACTTATTTAGGAAATGGGTTTAGGTTATTACGGGTTTGTGAGTTTTCAGTGGGCGGGTTGTTGGTGGTGGACGTGGTAGTGGGGCGGGTGGTGTTGGCAGGTGATGGTGGCGGACGGTGTTGGTGGAGGAGGAGGGTGGTGGTGGACGGTGGAGGAGGAGGGATGGTGCATAAAATGACTCTACCAAATCAAGGACCAAATATGTAATATACTAACGAAGTGGGTTAAAGTATTTTGGATAAAAGGATATTGTAAACATTATTATTGAAATGAAATAAAGTATTTTGTTATGTTTATTATTCATTTATTATGATGTTATCCTATATTTGCATGTTTAAATCCTTGAATAACTTAAGTTATTCTAAATAGTCCATTGTCGATCAATAACATGGGAATGATATTGAATTAAGACAAATCTGAGTATTAGTTAGAATATACTTGAAAGTATATTGATGAGTAGCATGACTAATTTCGTATGATATTCAATGAATTGAGTATAGGACTTATTCCACCCACATGATGATACTTTATGGATCTTAGTCATTAAGTATATCATGAATATTTATCCTCTGACTTGAGATGCAAGAGATATGTCATGGATGTGGTGCATTCAGGAAGTAATCTAACGCTATACGAATAGTTATAAGGGTTGTTTCTAAGCAAATTTATGAATCCTGCTTGTAGTCAAAATGGGATTTGTTTCCTTCAAATTTATTTTAAAGTATAATACTATCAAGCCCCTCGTAGGATTGTTAAGATGTTTGTATGGCCATACCCAAGGTCTTCGGAATATGTTTCAAGAATTGGTAATCTTAATCAATCATATAAAGCTTAGAAACAGAATAGTTAATTAAGAAATGAGTGAGATCCATATTCTTGTTAACATGGTATTAGAAACAAAAGGATGAATATGATGATGAATCATCAAACTTGGTTTTTCTCCAAAACCATACACGAGTTGCTTGGGGGCATTGGCGTGTTGCTAGGACGCTAACCAATGTCATTTCACGTTTAAACATATCCAAGTGAGCTGGAAATGTATATATATTTACAAACATGTGAATGTCCGGATTCGAACTCGTGACCACGGATTGCACACATTAGCGAATGAGAATTAAAGTTAATAATTAATGTTTATGTTTACGATTAATTATTGCACATTAAGTCAGGTTAACGATCGTTAAGTATTTAACGGAAAAATGACTAACGACCGTTAAATGAAAAGAGAAAGGACTAGAAATGGAAAACTTGGAAAAGTTATGGATTTCCTTGGGCTTGTCTACATGGTCCATAGGGGCCTTCTAAAGCCCTAATTCACAAACTTGTTCCCTAAGTTTACCTACTAGTATATAAAGAGGGTTAGGTTCTAGGGTTTCATACACTTGTGCATGAAATTAACCCTAGATCTCTCTCTCTCTCTCTCTTGTCCCATTTTTAACACCCCATTTGTAAGGGAGTTTGGTTTCGTTTTTCTCAAACGAGGACTTGTGTTAGATCTAGCAATCGCTTGATTCGTTAGTTAATTCGTGTGTACAAGAACGTGGTTGTAAGACATTATTCTTACACCAATTAGTACTTCTTTGTTTTGCTCAAGGGATCTGACATTCGCAAGAGGCAATTACGCATACTTTCATTTAATTAATTTATTTGTTATGATCTTTAAGTCTTCCGCTGTGTACTCTTGATGTCTATATGTTTATTGTATGTTTTATATATTATAAACTCAACAAGGGGCTTATAGCTAGTTAAATGACCTAAATACCTTTAAAAAAATTGGATTATCACGCAAAAGCAAGAAATATATCTGAATTTAATTTGATGTATTTTTTATGCGATTTTGCATTAATAAGCCTCAATTACAATTAGTCGCTAAACAGCTTTATAAAAAGGGTTATGGTACACGAAAGTTACTAAAGTTTTCAAAAAATTTGTCCTAAGTTACTATAGTTTCATTTTGGTCATCCAGGTTACCAATGTTATCGGGTTTGTTAATTAGGTCTCTATACGTTTAAAAGTACTACGCTAAGGTCATTGAGTGGAGTGGCAACCGGCTACTAGCTCCGCTATGCCACATGGGCGCATACTTCTCCACCTCATTCCCACGTAGGATTTCCACTTTCTACTATGTAACTTTTATTTTATCACTATGAAAATGACTTTCTTCTTCTTCCCAAACCCACTTCCACCAATCTCTGGCCAACACCACCACCAATCCAACCCATTCGACCTCGCCCAAGATTCCGCGACTCCAACCCGGATATTCTATAGTTTCTCTTCACACACATGTCTCTTTCACACACATGTCTTCTTTCACAACCCATACCACCACCACAAAAAAATTTTAGCACCATCATACAACCTCACCACCTCACATCGAGAGAATAAACCAAATTCAACAACTTTCTTTTATAAAAAACTCGACAACTATCTTTTCCTACAATATCAGACCACTCTTTGTGGAGCACCACCGTTGGTCGTGAAACAACAACAATCCAAGTACCCACTTTCAAAACAACCCCGATCTAAACACCATTTCGTCCCAAACTCCCATGTTCGTGTGGTGGACGTAAACGGGAAGGGAATGGTTTTTGTTGTTGTTCGATTGGTGGACAAAACCTGATTGTGTTTGTGGGCCGTTGGGTGTTTGGTGGAGGGAGAGAGAGAGAGAGAGTGGTTTAATGGAGTGTTTTAGAATTAGGGTGGAAATGGTGGCTGTGAAAAGAGTGTTTGAGGGAGAGAGTAGTTTGAGGGAGTGTGTGAGATTGAGGGTTTGTATTGGTGGGTTTGAGTGGATCTATGCCGATAAAAGTTGAAACATAAATATGTGTGTCCGGGTATAAAATAATACAAGTGGCCACGTGATTGTAACCGGTAATATAAGTTGGATAAAATGTGGTAACCTAATGAACCGGTCACGTTAACATGGGTAACCTGGATGACCAAAATGAAACTATAGTAACTTAGGACAAATTTTTTGGAAACTTTAGTAACTTTTGTGTACCATAACCCATATAATGCAAGCCTCGGCTTATAATATAAGCCCCAACCTCAACTCCAGCTTCAGCCCCAACCCATTATGCCAAACATACCAATTTCTATCGTGGTCCAATCTTTTTTCTCACTTTAACCTCTCCTTTAGGGAACATTTTGCTATGTGTTACATTTTAAATTTTGCCGCTATCGAAACATAGATATTGACCTTTTCTGCTGTGAACAATGTTGGTATTAAAGTTGATCAATAATAATTTGAAGTGTTCATTCTTTAGTTTCAAATCAAAATGTAAACCCAAAAGTAAAATTTAAAGAAAAGCTAGAAAAGAAAAGGGTAACGTAGTACATAGTTACATACTTTACACGAACTTTACATTTTTCCATCTACCGTAATATAGAGTGTGATTTATGCAAATAATGTTATAAATATATAGTTTTGGTACATGTAACTTCATTAATTTTGGATTTTCTGCTTAAAAGGGGAACATGCTATGTAAAACAGTGAAATATATGTGTCAAGATAAACTTAGTACGCGTTATTTTACTTTTATTTAACCAACTGACTTAGCTCAGTTAGTCACCTGAGTTTCTTCTGAAGCTTCGAGAGGTGAGTTCGAGTTTCGCAAGTGACAAAGAAAATTTAGATTTTCCTCGGCCACGCTCGCGTGAGTTTTGGGTTTCTTTTGAGTCTCTCCGAGTGGTTAGGTCCTCGCCTCACAATTGTTTTGGATGATTTAACTCGGGGGGTCGGATTTCAAGTGTGATGTCGTTCTAAAAAAATTACTTTTATTTTCAGTTGATGCAAATAATGTCTAAGGACGTTATTGTTATCTTTCGATATCTCTACGTTTTGATGATAAGAAAATGTAAAAACACGTTATGCTAAAATTAACGTAAACTAGTTTTTAATCAAAATATCCCGTTTCTACATACATCACTCTAGGTAAAAATAAACAAATTTACAACTTGACAAATGATTAAAGAAGTGAATTTGTGTTTCAAGCTTCACATTTTTAATGTGATAAAACATTTTTTCAAAAATGCATTTTACAAATTATTTTTGAATATTAAAGAAATGTTTTAATTGAAAAAATAAGTTTAAAAATCCCAACCTATTCCAAAACACCCTAACTTCCCCAAATAAACTTTCACCACTAAAAACAAAAAGATGAGCGTTTTGTCCGGGAGTACTACCGTACTCACTAAATTTAGTGACTGCATTAAGATAGTGGTACCAGACCGTAACGCGGTCGAAATTTTTGTCTCTATAAATACCAGCCCACTTCACAGTTTTTGGGTATTCTTTTTCAAACAAAACTTTCTGAGTTTAATTCTTCTAACACTCACACACTCCTTTGATCATTTAGGTATTTTTTTGTTTTTGTTTTAGAGTGATCATCTCTTTCAACCAAGTGATCACCTTCATTTATCTCTTAGTGCAAGAGAAAAACACATTGTATCAAGAAGATACTTGGTGTTGTAGTCATAGTAGTGTGCACTTGTAACATTTGTTACACACTTGTTGTATCTTGATATACATCAAATAGTCTTGAGTCTTGTTTAGATAACTTGTGTGGATCATTGTGATCTTGTCGAGATCTTGGAGATCTCTTGTTGTTTGTGATTTAGTGTGTGGATCAAGTGGATCAAGTCTAGATCGTGGTGATCTAGTAGTTTGTGTGATTAGCAAGGATCGGGTAGATCATTAGTGAGATTTATACGAGCTAGATTAGTACTCGACATTTAGCTTAGTGTCGGAAATTGTGATAAGCGACATTGTACGGTTTTCTCCGAATCAAGGGAGTTTGTTGATATAGTGCTTAGAACTCTCAAGTTGGGTACTCGGAGAGTGGAGTAGGGCGAAGAAGAGCTTCGTGACTGAACCACTATAAATCTCTTGTCTCAGTTTGATCTTTCTATCTCTTACTCTTTACTTTCATTACTTACTTTCTATCATTGTAGTGTATCTATTAT
Organism: Chrysanthemum makinoi; assembly: GCA_910596185.1. Classification (NCBI taxonomy): domain Eukaryota; kingdom Viridiplantae; phylum Streptophyta; class Magnoliopsida; order Asterales; family Asteraceae; genus Chrysanthemum; species Chrysanthemum makinoi. Next base: position 343,421,115 of record OU343222.1, read on the forward strand.
AGTCTTATTAAGTAAGATTCATATTGTTGTGATTTATTTCACAAAGGACTCAATCGAAGTTTTTCACACGTAAACTTTGATAACTAAATTAAAAAGCGGTAAACTATTCAACCCTCCTTCTAGTTTCCCACATTTTCTGCATCGAGTTTGAGAAATACTCCATCCGTCTCAAAATATAAGTTTATTTTGAATTTTATTATGCAACTTTTATCTTATTCTTTGTTTTTTCATTTTATACTTGATACAAAATATATAAATGAATTGTGTTTTAAATATTTTTTCATTAGTATACTTTTCATCAAGTATTATATAACACACACAAAAAAATTAAAGTCAAAGTTTCAAAATAAAAGTCAAAATAAACTTATATTTTAGGATGAGGGAATAGTTAATTGTGAACCTAAGACCAATGCTAATGGTTAGAGTTGCCTCCCCCCCCCCCCCCCCAAACCAACCGTATAAGAGACTACATCCCTCATTAGCACAACCAAATGCAACTGTGCCCCACCCCAACTTTTTTAATCTTTCGGTTGGCTACCCAACCGAAACTTTCATTTTTCTTGTGTGTATAGTTTTTGTTTTTGTTTTTAAAATAAATTGTGGGGTGTGTTTTTTTTATGATTGTGGTCGCCTTATTAGCAAATCGTGGTTGGGGTGTAGTCTCGAAGAAAGAAACTTGAGTTGACGCTGATGAGGCCGGGTTGACCACAAAAAATTTTAGTCACCATTAACATTAGCCTTAACAAAGACATTTCATAAAAGATATATTGCGTTGTTTTTAGAGAGTGTTTAACCAATTCCCTAACACATAAAAAGACTAAGGAAACAAAAAAAACATTTCTTATCGAATGCCCTTAGGCTAAACACAGTGGTGACCTAGGTTACCCCTCCCACATCAGCTTTCTCTCTCCGAAAATCTAACGATGACCTAATTGCCACAGTGGTGACCAAGTTATTTATTTATTTTTTTAATTCCAAAATAATACAAAATTTGGAGCTTTGTGTGTTTCAATGTCGGTTGCGAGCTTGAACTAGGTTGTCAATTTTACCATGCTCGACCGAACCCTTCATTTCCTCCATAGTCGAGTGGACCTAAGTTGACCAACCCCAACCGATCCCCCCAACCTCTTCATTGTGCATAGCCTTAGAGCATTGGTTAGACACTCCTTTGTTTATATATAAACATAATGTCAAAAGTAACACATTAAAGAAATAGAGATGAAACTTTTTTAACTAAATAATAATCAACAAGCACAAGTATGTAAAATTACAAATAGAGCTAACTTGGTCAGGTCAAGTAATCCCTATATATAATGCAATTTTAGTTGATGTCTATCAAAGAGACATAGGGCTTGTTTTTTTTTTTCTATATTAAGTGAGTGAGCCCTTTTCTGCTAAGTCTTAATGGGGAGGAGCATCATTTGCTTCCTCTACCCATATAGACCATTTAACAGAAAAAGAAACATTATTATATGTGTGGCCCCATTACCATCTCCCCATTAAGACTCATTAACAGAAAAAGAAACGCTCCCTTAAATTTAAACCTAATCTATTCATTTCATTATAATTGTAAGACTACTCACAGTGGTCGTTCGACTGGCTGGGTCGCCCATGCGTCGTCCGGGTCGCCACCACTGTAGGTAGTCGGTCTTCGAAGGTCGGTCGGCTCCAAAAAAAGCAAACCCTTTGTTCACTCGATCGATAATTCATTCCAGAAAAAAAAGTGTACCTAAAAGGTTTTAATTTTGTTGTATTATTATGTAACGTGTTTTACATCTTCCGTGCCAAAAGTATTGTCTAGTGACAAAAAAACACACAATTTAAGAAAGTGCATTTATTATTGTTTTCTCTTTCTTATTTTTTAGCAGAATAACAGTTTTTCCCTTAGCTAATTAATTAAAGTATTATTTAAAGTTTGTAATAAATTTAAGCAAGAGTAATATGGTTGATAAGGATTTAAAACATACGTTTTTAGAGGGTCATTTAAGCCCTAAATCGATACATTTTGATATCCGTTACTACTTAAAATCGTTCCTTTTCACATTTTAGGTCTTTTGGATGCAAAATGTTGGAATCAAGTACTTTTGGATGAAAAGGAGCGAAAACATGAAGAAAACGGCAAAGTCATGAAACAAGGTGAATTTCGACCTAACTACCGAAACCAAAGCGGCTACTTCGCTAATGAGGTTTTCTAATAGAATTGCAAGCGGCCTGCTCAGTGTGATTTTGGTTCTACAACACACATGGCCACGCTTTAATTCGGAAGGCCACTTTATTTTACACTAGGCGTCCAAGAACCATTTCAAGGCGGCGCCCCTTATGAAGCCGGCGTCACACATCTTAAATGACGTCGTCCCAACGATGACTTGGCCCAAACGAAACCCTAATGACGGCGACGTGACGTCACAAAAAAGGCGACGCCGTCGCATTTGTAAATCTATATATTGAATTCGATTTTTCTGCATTTAGAGAATAGTATTTTGGAGAGCAAACCCTAGTTCGTTAATAGTCCGATTTGGGCAGTATTTTAGGGTTCCTAACCCTTCTTTACACCTAAAGATAAGTTTGTTAATCCATTGTATCACCATGTTTATCTTATGTTCAATTGTTTGTGTGTGTGCATGCTTATCTATTATGAGTAGCTAAATTACTATTGTGTTTGCTTAGATCTATGAAACCTAGTTGTTGATTATTGTTAGGTTGTCTATTGTGTTAATTGGTAGGTAGAGTAAGGAAAAATGGCTTCTTCTTTAATTGTTACAAGCTTGAACGTCCTTAATAGCACAAAGCTTGTGAGTGCACTTGAGCCATCGTTGTGTTTATTGCGTGAGTTTTAGCTTTAGGATAATAGAGTATTCGAGGGAGATACTACGGTACTTGGTGATCCCGGATAGTATAAAGGAGAGTTACGATTCATAGAACTAGGGAATTAGGCACCCTCTATGACCACACGGAATACAACGCACCAATTTGAATGAGGATGTGACAATTCAACCGACTAATAAGAGATAACTAGGGAGTAAGAAAATCTAAGTAAACACACTTTTAATCATCATAAGAACACACCAATCATTCCATAGCTTATCTTTTCCTTTTCATTAGTTATTAGTTTAAATTATTAGTAGTTAAAATTGGTAGAAGTACCCCTCCCCCACTCCTATACCCCGAGATATTTACTTGTTTTCTAAAAAAATATAAAAAGCTAAAAAGGAATATCCCTCAATGATGCAGGTTTTACTGGCCTGGTTTTAATATTTATAATGTCTCATTATACCCATGGTCTACCCAAATGCACAAACGGGCAGTGTACCCGGTCGTGTGTAGTGTAGTATTCGGTCAAACCGAGGTCGTCCCAAGAGCTATGTGTGTGGTTTATTACTAAGTCTAGGTGTCACATATTTTAATATGATTTCGATAAGGAATTAATTAACTACTAAAGCAGATAAAAGCAAAGAATGAGATCAATAGAGGAGAGTGGTGTTAACCTAGTTATTCATCCTAGCTAGTAATGTCTACGTCTAATTACTTCCAATTACTTCAGGTGGGGTCAAAGTTGAGAGGACAACATTTGGTCCACTAACCTATAAGCAAAGATGCCACCACGGAGAAGTCGGTGTCCTCATAAGTCCGGTTGTTCTTAGTCCCCTGCCGAATTAAGTTCGCTACATGCTAGATTTATAATAGTGAGTGCGAGGCTAACTTAAACACTCACCCCCGAATTCTTAAGTTCATCCAAGCGGTAGGTGATCAGTTGGTCAAATCGCACAAGTAGAAAGGATCGTTAGTTGGTCATATTCCACTTTTTCCGCTCCTCAACTACTTAATTAGGTCATGGTCATCTCTAAGCAACTAGCCTCTACCGCCATTCAAAACTACCAAACAAGGGTACCAATAAACTATATGCATACGCTAGAAATAGTTATGAGTAATATAAATGCAAAAAAAAAAAACAATTAAGGAATCATAACTAGGCCAGCACCAAGAGGTGCTTAGTCATTTATTAACCATGCAAATCAATTCAATGTTTAATACAATAAATACATGAATCAAAGTAAAGAAGATAAAAAGCTAATGCTTATCGAGGAGAGAGTGATTTCTCCTCGAGATAGCTCCAGATGCTCCGATCCGCCTTTGGCTTCTTCCCACGCCTTCTCATTGTTGTGTGTGAAATGGGATGCTTTGAAATGCGGAAATCGTGGGGTATTTATAGGCCGATCAGGGGTTGGCACCATAAAATAGTTACGCCGTAATCACAAATTCTTCAGAAATTGCACTAGATTGCCGGTAGTAACCTTAGAAGGGTTACCAGTATTTTCAATAAATCTTGGTTACGCCGTAGTTGATGCTTGAGTTACGGCGTAATTATCAGTGGCGCGGAACCTCATTTGACCTAATATCGTTACGTCTTAATCTTTTGGGAGAGTTACGCCGTAATCTTCTGATAAGTTGGCTTTATGAGTCACGCTTTAGTTACGGCATAATTGAGAGAATGAGTTACACCGTAACTTCTTCAAACTATGCATACTATGATAAATCTTCGCTAAACTTCTCCAAATCCACGTCTCTTTAGCTCCAATGCTCGTAATTTACCTGAAAGTGAAATAAGATGGAAAACAAGCATAAATCCAGATAAATGATATAAATTACAAGCATTATCTCGGGAAACTGACACTTAATATTCAGGATAATTTGATGTTATCAAATATCCCCCACTTGAACTCTACTTGCCCTCAAGTAGACCTTATTAGATAGATTCCTAAAAGATATCTCCCATTACCTGGAAAATATAAGTTTACAAATCCTTATGCTAGAATAAAACAAAGCCGAACACCTCACTAAATGGGAACGAAACACTCAATTCTCTCAACTATTCTAAGTGTCATTTCGGGGTGATCACTCAATCGCACTGTCATAGCATGTATTCTATCATAAGCTTGGCGGTTACACAAATCTCCACCACTAGAGTTAAGGGCTAAACAATTCTCGAAGGCAATATGGGTAGACACGACAAAGGTTTAAGGGTGACTCGTCATTACTAACATGTTACGGCGAAGTGGACAAAACCAATGGTACATGACCAAATCCATGGCCAAGACACCAAAGATTGCTCGCTGCATCACCTAGACACGCTTCATGACTAAACGGTAGGATAAGACATGGGATATATAAATGGTGTAAAATAAAAATCAAGCAGTTAGTCTAAATCTATAACCAAGTCATCACCAGTTACCTCCGTCCAAAGTTCAAGATTCGAAGTTAAGAAACCGGATCATGATATACAAGGTAGATGTGTCATTAGAGGATGTCATGATTGGCACACCACCTTTTCTTCAACTGTTGGCGCAATTACCAACTCAATCTTCAAATGTAACCGAGGTGGCCTCCTCGATACTGAATCTATATAAAGCTCATAACATAGTGCATATAACATTGCACTTTATAATAAACTGAACAACATAACTATTTATTTTTCCTCGAATCAATTTTTTTTTACATAAACATAATAACTAGACATAACATCCCCCCACTTGAGATGAACAATGGGAATTCGGGGGGTCTTCAATGATCTTTAAGATAATGTCGTCGACGAAAGCGTGATTTCCGAACCTTTTCACTTGAACCTTGAATTTAGGCAAATGATGAATTCCCAATCACAAATAAAGACTACAGGGGTAGGCTAAGGTGTATGGGTGTAACGAAATAATATATTGGGTTAAAACAAATGAAAGGAATGGCTCAGATGGGTGTATCTAGGGGTATCTTGCACTAAAGGTGAGTGCAACAAAAGGGTTTCACATGGGGGTCGAGAAGTCGAGGTGACTAATCGATAGACACACAATGGTAGGCTATTTGGGTGATAATCCTATACTGCTTTCTTAAACTGAAAATTCCAAATACATCGAGCTAACTCAACATATCTCGTCTATGGTCTCGAAAGGATGCAAAGGCCAAGTTCTAAAGTTTACAAGCTACCGACACACACATAATTTGGTGGATTTAGGGTAAAATATTGGAAACGGATAAGGCTAATCTCACCATATAATATCAAGGGTTGTATGTGCTCGGCTAAGGTCTAATCTAGTTAGGTTAAGAAAAACATGTCAAAATTTTAAAAATGGCATAATTTTTCTAAATAAACTAGAAAAACGAGGGCAAAATAAAGTTCAAGAGACAACTCTACTCCCGTCCCCCCCACTTGAATTGTACAAAGTCCCTTTTGTACTAAGCATTAATTAAAGGTGAAGAGAAAAGTAGAATTAGAGCGAGAACTTCCCTGAAATTTGCTCCAAAAAGAAAGAAGGCCCACGAAAAGAGTCGCGCTTCAAGATAGCATCCACGTGCAAACTTCAACCCGAAATCACACTACCGACAAGCATAATTCTAAAAAATAAAAAAAAATGAAAAATGAAAAATAAACCTAACTCACTTTCGTAGGAATCACGGTTGCATTTAGCGGATGCAACAAGCTTTTTAAACCACTTGGTGTCCCAAGTGGACGAGTGTAGTCTCGTGAGGGTTTACAGGGAACACACCCACAAAGTTCATTTAAAATACTAATACAAGGTTACTGTGTTTAAAATGAAAGAAGTACAGAAGAGGATAGTTACGTCGCAACTCCATAGGGGTTGTAACCGCAAAACCGCATATGCCGCAAAGCTACAACAGTAACCATTGAGATGGGATTACGCGTAAATGGTAATGCATTAGAAGTTCTCGCAAAGGGGCTTGTTACGGTGTAACCATGAGAATGAGTTACTACGTAACTTCGGGTCAGATCGAATCTTCGCAGCTGAGAAGTATGTTCGCTCAAAATGGTAAAAACACAAAACCCTACAGAAATGGAAATAAAACAAAGGAAAGGGATAATTCGGGTTGTCTCCCGAAAGAGCACTTTTCTTTATTTACGAGTCTTTAAGTTAGACTCAAAGTTCCTGTTTATGTATTTAAGAACTCATCTCCCAAAAGCTTACTAACGTCCTGTCCATAGTAAATTTTTGCTCGGTGCCCATTTACCTTGAAAAATTCCCCTTCCTTATTATAAACCTCAATAATCCCATAAGGGAATACCTTACTTACTGTGTAGGGGCCAACCCAACGAGATCTCATTTTTCCAGGGAATAATTTGAGTCTTGAGTTAAAATGAGTACCTCTTGTCCTACTTCAAATTTTTATCCTTAATTCGCTTATCGTGCCATCTTTTGGTCCTGTCTTTGTATGCTTTGGCATGATCGTATGCTTGTCTCAGATCAACTAAACGATTTATTTGGGAAAATTTTCCTTGATCACATCTCCTCTAAATTAGCATTTTGAGAGCCCAATATGCTTAATGTTCTAATTCTACGGAAGATGAGTGCTTTTCCGTGAACGATATTAAAAGGGGTGCTTCCAATAGGAGTTTTGAAGGTCATAGAATGCCCATAAAGCTTCATTGAGTTTGTCCGACCGCTTTTCATATCGCTAAGCAGATTCTCTAAAATTCGCCAGTGCCCTATTGGTATTTTCTGTTTGCCCGTTAGTTTGTGGGTGATAAGGTGTAGACATCCGATGAAGTACCCCATATCTCATTGAGAACTTTCTCCATAATAGCATTACAAAAGTGCGTCCCTCAATCACTTATGATGGTTTTAGGGATCCCAAACACGGAGAATAATCTTTTTAAAAAGCGAATGACACTTCTAGCATCACATGTTTGCAGAGCTTCAGCTTCAACCCACTTTGAAACGTAATCGATGCCTACAAGGATATAACTTTTATTCTTCGATGGGGTGAAGGGTCCCATAAAATCGATCCTCAAACATCAAAACCTCACATACCGTAATGTTGTTAGCGGCATCTGACACGAGAAGAGATGTTCCCTGCCCTTTGACAAGCGTTTAAATCCCTCACATGTTTTGCGGCATCCTTGAAAATGCTAGGCCAAAAGAATCCGACCTCATAAACCTTTCGGAGCAAGATATCGCCCCGTAATGTCCTCCAAGAGTTCGCGGACAATGTTCTAGAATCTTTACGCCATTCCCAAACACACATCTCAATAATACCATCGGGCATGATTTAAATAGGAAAGGATCATCCCAGAAGTAATATTTAAGATCTGAGAAGAACTTTTTCTTTTGATCATAAGTTTTGTTGCTAGGTAATATTCTGGTCATGGGTAATTAGCGAAATCCGCACCATGGTTCGGATGGAATATTTAATTCTTATTGCCATGAGATGCTCATCAGGGAAGGAATCACGAATAGTTTCTTTGTCAAGTTCTTCAAGCTCATGGTTTTCTAACCTAGAGAGGTGATCAGCTGCTAAGTTTTCTGCCCCTTTCTTATCTTTGATTTTAATTTTAAATTCTTGTAGCAGTAGCACCCATCTTATCAATCTTGGTTTGGCATCCTGTTTATTGAATTAGTACTTCAAAGCAGAATGGTCAATTTAGACAACAATTTTTGACATTACTAAATAAGATCTAAATTTATCAAAGGCATAAACCATAGCAAGGAGTTCCTTCTCGGTGGTTGTGTAATGTTCTTGTGCCTCATTTAGGGTTTTACTAGCATAATAGATGGGTTTGAAATTTTTGTCCACCCTTTGTCCCAAAACAACTCCCACTGCATAATCACTGGCATCGCACATAAGTTCAAAATCGTTGCCCCCAACGGAGCGATGATAATGTGGGCAAGAGTCAATTTTTCTTTTAAAATATCAAAAGCTCTTTTACATTCATCATTAAAGTCGAATTTTGCATCCTTTATGAGAAGTTGGGTCATAGGCTTAGCAGTTTTGGAAAACTCTTTTATAAATCTTCTATAAAACCCAGCGTGCCCAAGAAAGCTCCTAATTCCTTTTAGATTAGTAGGATAAGGAGAGAAATAACGTCAACCTTAGCTTTATCAACTTCAATCCGGTTTTGAAATCTTATGCCCCAAAACAATTCCTTCTTTTACCATAAAATGACATTTCTCCCAGTTAAGGACAAGGTTGGTTTCTTCACATCTAGCAAGCATTTTAGATAAATTATTAAGGCAAGATGAAAAAGAGTTACCGAAGACCGAGAAATCATCCATGAATACTTCCATAAAATCTTGACACATATCTAAGAATATTGCGGTCATCCTTGGATTGGCAGTGGGCGCATAGTCCGAAGGCATTCTTCCGGAGGCGAATGTTAAAGTATAAGGGTGAAAGTAGTTTTTCTTGATCCTCCCGGCGATTCGAATTTGAAAATATCCGAAAATCCATCAAGGAAACAATAATAATCATGTCCAGAGAGCCTTTCTAACATCTGATCGATAAATGGAAGGGGGAAATGATCCTTTCGTGTTACGTCATTTAATTTTCTGTAGTCGATGCATACCCTCCAGCCAGTAACCGTCCTAGTAGGTATTAGCTCGTTATCTTCATTAGTACCAACGGCCATTCCTCCTTTCTTTGGCACAACATGAATAGGACTAACCCAAGGACTATCAGAAATAGCGTAAATTAGACATGCGTCCAGGAGTTTAATGATTTCATCTTTTACTACGTCTTGAACTTTTGGGTTTAATCTTCTCTGTGGCTGCACTACAGGTTTGAAATCATCTTCCATCAATATCTTGTGAGAACAGTATGAAGGGTTGATCCCTCTTATGTCAGAAACCTTCCATGCAATAGCCCCTTTGTGCTTGCTTAAAACCACGTAATAGCGACTTTTTTTCCTCGTCAGATAACAAAGAAGAAATTACCACAGGAAAATTAGGGTCATCATTAATGAATGCATATTATAAATGAGGAGGGAGCTCCTTGAGTTTAGGGGTAGTATTAGTTTCTTCCCGGTGTTTCTTTGAACATAGTGTTTGGTTGTTCACAGGTTCTTCCATTCACTTCTCCATTGCTAGACATGCCATCATTATCTTCAATTTCAATGATTTCAAAGGGTCGTAGAAAGCATTCCCGAGCATGTTTCGAGCATTAGCTTTGATAAGGTCGAGATCGTCAAGGTTGTCGTCAGTGAAAGAAGCATATCTCATTTATTTTTCAAGGTCGAAGGTAATCTTATTGCTTCCAATTTCCAATGAAATCTTCTTGTTAAAGACATCAATCATAGCTTGTGCGGTGGAGAAAAGGTCTCCCAAGTAAAATTGGGACATCATCCTCTTCCATTTCAAGGACCACGGTCGGCCGAAGACAAATTTATCAATCTTGACAAGGACATTTTCAGTGACTCCAGTAGGATATTGAGTTGTTTTATTAGCTAGCTCAATGCTCATTCTAGTTGGTTTAAGGTCCCCAATCAGTGAATAGAGTGAGAATGGCATAAGACTTATGCTTGCCCCAAGATCGCAGGGCCTTATCGAACATAATACCCCGATGGGCGAGGTAAGGTGAAGCTCCCTGGATCTTCTTCTTTGAGAGGCATGTCTTTTAGTAGGGCGGCAGAACACCTTTGATTCAAAGTAATATGTGTCCGATCAGAAAGTCTTCTATGGGTTAGGAGATCCTTCATGAATTTAGCATATTTGGGCATTTGCTCAAGAGCTTCAGCGAGAGGAATATTCTTCTTTGAGTTGTTGTAATTTTCCATTAATTTCTAAAATAACCGTTCTTGTTCCTTCTAATTCTTCCTAAAATGGTATGGAGGGACGTAGGGATCTAACTTTTTCCACAATTGGTTGAGCCTTCATTTCCTTGTTGTTGTTTTGAGGCATATCTTCATTCCGGGATCACCGAGTGAAGGGTATTGGTTCCTTATAGTTTAATCCACTTCGTTGTAATAGTGTGAGCTAGATCTCGAGGATTTGGTTGGGCCAGGCTAGTAGTCCCTTCATCTCGCATTCAACGGATTCTCGCAGCTTTCGACTTGATTTTCTAGTCTTCTTATAGCGCTTTCTTGAGTTCTTAGCACATGGTCGTAATCTTGCTTGATATTCCATACCAATTTTTCGCTTCTTGCTTTTTGTTGGATTTAACAAGCTTTTTCACAGCCTTTTTGAGATCCGTTACTCTTCCATCAATAGGTTTATCGAACTTGTGTTTAACCATTTTTACTTCTTCAGTAAGGGATTACATATCAACTTCAAATTCCTCCAAATTCTTAATTACCGATTGTAGCTCGATTTGGTCTTCATTCCAAGATGAAGAGTAGAGAGCCACTTCTTCAACTCTTGTCCATCCTTTATCGCCATCATTAAGGGGATAGGTTCTTTTGAGTCTAATAATTGTCGAGTTTTGATATTCAACCCGTTGTAAAATATTTGTAGTTGCTCGTGCTTGTTGAGTTTATGCTCAGGGCACTTGAGGATGGCTTCGTTGAATCTTTCCCATGCTGTAAATAGCGGTTCATCATTGAATTGGCTGAACCTCCTAATTTCATCAACTTGCTGGAGAATTTTTGTAGGGTTCGTATTCCTTAAGAAAGGCTTTTTTAAATGCACTCCATGTTGTGATAGATCCAGATGCTAGTTTCTTCAACCAATCTCTAGCTCTTCCCTTAAGGGTAAAAGGAAATGCCCTCATCATAACATGGTCTCTCGGAGACCTGTGCGTGGAACAAATCGGCGATTTCACATACTTTGCATGTGTTCGTGTGCTTCTTCATCATTGTTTCCATAAAGGCGGATCTTTTTAGTTCTTCCAGACATAGTCCCCAGAGCTCGAATTTTACATTTTCTTCAAGAGCTAGAACAAGGATTCCCCTGCTTACTTTAGAGGTGGTGAGATAATCATTCATGGTGAGAGACATAATATCATAATAAAACTAAAGACTTAATAAAAATCCTAATATAACTCCCCGTAGTACGGCCAAAACTTGATCAAGTTTTCACTGTGTTTTAATATTTATATTGTTTCGTTATACATATGGTCTACCCTAATGCACTAACGGGCAGTGTACCCGGTCGTGTGTAGTATAGTATTCGGTAAAACCGAGGTCGTCCCAAGAGCTATGTGTGTGGATTATTACTAAGTCTAGGTGTCACAGATTTTAATATGATTTCGATAAGGAATTAATTAACCACTAAAGCAGATAAAAGCAAATAAAGGAAAAGGATGAGATCAATAGAGGAGAGTGGTTCTAACCTAGTTATTCATCCTAGCTAGTAATGTCTACGTCTAACTACTTCCAATTAATTCAGGTGGGGTCAAAGTCGAGAAGACAAACATTTTGGGATTAACTCTAACCTATCAAGAAGATGCCACCACTGGAGAAGTCGTGTCCCATCATAAGTCCAGATTGTTCCTGGTTCCCTCACCAGTCATTAAGTTCCGCTACATGCTAGATTTATAATAGTGAGTGCCCGGGAGCTAGCAACTTAAACACTCACCCCCTAATACTTAAGTTCATCCAAACAAGAGGGTGATCGGTTGGTCAAATCGCGACAAGTAGAAAGGGTCGCCGGTTGGTCAATCTTACCCTTCCGTCTCGCCTACTCACTTAGGTTTAGTTGGTCATATCTCCTAAGCAACTAGCCTCTACCGCCATTCAAAACTACCGAAACAAGGGTAGCTACCAATAAACTATGCATGCATACACTTTGAAATAATTATACGGAAGTAAATAAATGCAAACAAAACAATTAAGGAATCAAAACTAGGCCAGCACCAAGAGGTGCTTAGCCACTCATATTAACCATACAAATCAATTCAATGTTTAATGTTACGAAATACATGAATCGAAAGTAAAAAATATAAAAAGCTAATGCTTATCGTAGGGGAGTGATTTCTCCTCGGGAGATAGCTCAGTATGCTCCTCGGATCTCCTTTGGCTTCTTCCCCACGCTCTCATTGTTGTGTGTGAAATGGGATGCTTTGAAATTCGAAACGTGAGGTTTTTATAGGTCAGATCGGTTACTACAGAATTAATAAAATAGTTATGCCGTAATCACTAATTCTTCTTAAATTGAACTAGATTCTGGTTACGTACGTAACCTTAGAAAGGTTACCGTATTCTTCAATAAATCTTGGTTACGCCGTAGTTGATGAGTTACGCGTAATTATCGCCGGCATGGAACCTCATTTGACCTAATATGGTTATGTCATAATCTTTTGGGAGAGTTACTTTGTAATCTTCGATAAGTTGGCTTCGACTCACGCTTTTAGTTACGGCATTCAGAATTAGTTACGGTGAACTTCTTCAAACTAAGCATACTATGATAAATCTTCACTAAACTCTCCAAATCCGCCTCTTTTAGCTCCAATGCTCTTAATTTACCTGAAAGTGGAATAAGATGGAAAACAAGCGTAAATCCATATAAATGATATAAATTACAAGCATTATCTGGGGAAATTGACACTTCAGGATAATTTGATGTTATCATCACATTTTGATAACATCAACCCCCTTAGAGAACGATCAACCCCCTGGGCTTACCCATACTACACTGCAACGATTAGGTACACTGCCTAGTGGGTTGTAAAGCTTTGAAAAGGAAGTCTTTTGACCCGTAACCCACGCATCAATTTTTGGCGCCGCTATCGAGGAATTGAATAGCTAGTTAGTTTTCTATCTCGATTAGGTCTACAAGCTTGATTCCTATCAAGTGAGCTTTTTTCTTAGCTTCCTTTTAGTCTATCCCCCTTCTTTGTATTTTTGTTCGTAACCTTGTCACTTTTCACGATGGGTGATAATCCACCCAACAACGATCCACCACATCATCCACTTCCACCACCCAATCAACCACCACTCGACCCGCCAAGAGGCTGTACTCTTGGTGAATACTCTAGACCGGGCCATCAAGGCTATCGGAATACCATTGAGCTTCCACATCAAGCTCAAACTATGGCCCTGCGATCCGACACCATCCGGTTGGTGTAAAACAGATGTGCATTCCATGGACTTCGTTCAAAAGATCCTAATCAGCATCTCAAGGATTTCCTTAAAATCGTTGACTCTAGTGACTTTGATGCTACCACTCGGGAGACCACGCGATTACGTCTCTTCCAATTCTCTCTACGGGACCAAGCTAGTAATTGGCTTGAGCGACTTTCAGCAGATCCATCTCAAGTTGGGATGACCTCACCACCCATTTCCTCGCCTAATTTTCCCACCGGGGAGAACCACCAAGCTAAGGAATGACATCTTGATGTTCCAACAACGTCAAGGCGAAACCCTTTATGAGGCTTGAACTCGATTCAAGGACTTACTCCACAAATTCCTTCACCACGACATTGATCTTTGGCTCTAAATCCAAATCTTCTATGATCATGTCACTCCCTCCACTCGACAAACTATTGATTATGCCGCAGGTAGAAGATTAAGTAACCTCGATATCAGAACATGTTGGGAGTTCATTGAGGAATTAGCACAATACAAAGAAGAGGAATGGGAGGATCCGGTACTCCCTGAAGTAAGAAGTTTGGATGCCCAAGAATAATTATTCAAAACCATGGAGGAACAAGTGAATGAGTTGATGAGGAGTGAAATGTCCATACATGATTATAAGGAAAAATTTCATGAACATGTGGACTTAGTCAAAGGGTTTGTACTTTCAGAAAAATCGCGACAAGATGAATTTGAGAACGTAATGTTGACATTCGTTAACAACCAAGAGAAACAAATAAAACTTCTCAAAGTTCACATGAGAAAAACCCGTGACACTTTTTTGGAACTAGCTGACAATTTCATGATGAAACTCCGTGAAGAAATCGCTAAGGATGCTATACCTAGAAAGATTGAAAAGGTATTTGCGATACCGAAGCTCGTAAACGCAGCTATTGAACCCCCTCCAACCCCAAAAAAACGAGACGATCCCCCAGAATTCACAATATAGCAAACGCTCTAGCGTTAACACTCCTTGCGCAAAAGAAATATTTCCTAAAGACATGTTCATTGGAAGAGTGCAGGTTACACTTCCCAACTTCTATAACATAAGGAAACTTTGTGTTTAAACCGGGCCCGCGAGATGCTCGTACCCAACTTCCAAATGTTCCTAAAGTTCCCTTCGAAAGACAAGTTGACACGTCTATTACTCACCATTATGGAGATTGCAAGTGGATTGACAAAATGAATTTAAAATAAAAACCCACATATTTGTCAAAAATATTAACAAAGTTTTCGACCTGCCGATTTCAAAAGCTTTTGGAAAAAAATTGGTCGGACGTCGCCACACCTTAAGCAATGACGTCATACTATCCGACCGACATTCAAAAACACCACACATCTCTTTCATTCTTTATCCTACACATTCTATCCACCCCCCACACATACAATTCGACCTCTCAAGGCCAAATTCTTCACTTTGCGTTATCAGTCTCCTCTTGGTAAGTAATAATTATTCCTTTTTTTCCATTCAATTGCTCTATTCCTCTTCCAGTTTTGGTTTTCCATTTGATCCGAAACCCTCCTAATTATTATGATTAGTGCTTAAATTCGTCCATGAATCTTGTTAATTAAAGAATAGATTAGGTGACTGGTAGTGTTAGCATGTGGGTTTGATCTTGTGAGGAGCTTTGAAAATCTTGATTACTAAACCACCTTGACATTCCACCCTTTTTGCTGCAGCAGGGGTGTTTGGGTTAAGGAATATGGTTAAAAACCTTGATTTTTCCCTCGCAAATGTCGTATTTGAAATTTCCTGATCGCGACGGGGGACAGTCTGATGCAATTTTCTTGCTTATTTCACTACTCATTGGTTCCCATTGTTTGATTCTTTGTTTCAGAAAACGAGCAAAAGATCGAGGCGCAACAGAGGGCAGTCCTCCGGGTTGCAAGAAAATGTCGGGGAGATCGTACAAAGCTGGGTTTCTTTGAAACAGATGGATCCCAAACCCGGTATAATGAGCTACTCCACCAAACCATTGATTCGGGTGCGGTTCTGGACTGGGATTTTCTTCGTAATCATGGACTTGAGAGGGGTTTTCGAGATAGCATTAGGAAGGATAAGTTCCACGATCCCTCAGAGAGGTTTTTCGTGATTCGAGAGCCGCAGATAATCCAGCTTGTGCGTGAATTTCACGCTTCCTATTCTATGTGCGTTGGCACTTGTAGAGGGGATGTGACAGCCCAAGTATTCGGTTTAGGTTGGGAGGAGTTTGGTGGGATTGTTCGGTATTGGAGTTTGGTTGGAGAGTGGGGCTATATTCTTCGCGGGATGCTGAGAGTGACATCTTTAGGACTAATCTAAGTCAGAGGTTGACTGTTAGGGATGATGTATGGGGCATTCAGTTATGGAACTCTTTGGTTGATCATGGGTATGTTACGGGAAGCACACTTACTTCACAGATCCGGGATCCTAGGATTAGGCTCGCGCACCGCTGCATCACTTTAACCATAACGGGGCGCATGGACACCACTCATCATGTCACTCTTCTAGACTTGTTCTACCTCTACTCCATTTATGCTCAAGATGTGTATTGCAACATCCTTTTTTGGCTGGCTGATTACTTGAGGACCGCCAGTGGGATGAGGGCGGCCGACAGGGTTTACGAGGGCATGTTTATCACTAGGCTTGCCGAGTCTTATGGCGTCTTGAGGGGTGAGATTCCGATGTACTTGAACGTTGTAGCTAAAACCAAGGTGGTAAAGGCAAAGTATCTAAAGGCTATGGATGTAATCATGGACTTGTGTGGTACCGCCCTCAGGCCCCAAGGCAAGACGACAATGATGATGAGAAGGAAGAGGAGCAGCAGCAGGGAGATGGGGTTAGTAGCTTCGCCGATCCGTATAGGTACATGGCTAGTGGATATTGGCAGGCATACCAAGCAGCTTGGATGGGTAGGATGGATACTTGGATGGCCCAGCAGGACCAGTGGGCTAGTTGGATATACGATCACACAGTCAAGCAGATGCAACATCTTTCCATGCGTGATCATATTGAGCCCCATATGCAGATCGACCCACTCCCTGGCCGAGAGCAGGACTACCCACCATATGGGTACACCGACCACCTTCCTCCTGGATATGGGTACTGTTATGATACAGCCCCCGACCACTGATTGGTCTTTTGTTTGTGGTGTTATTTTGAACAATTCTGATGATGGTATGTTATGAAACAATTTCTATTTGGTTTGTAATAATTTAGGATGATCATGAGACAATTTGATGTTGTGATGTTGGATGGTTAAATTTGTATGTTGATATTCGTTTCGGCCTAAATTGTTTGGTTGTTTTGTTTTTACTTTTGTTGGTGTGTTTTATATATCTTTTTCATTGTTCCTTGATTCTCATGTTCATTTGTGAAAATACTTTATTTTGTTTTTAACCTCGTCTTAATTGCATATAAAGGTATTTTACAAAAAGATAAGTGTAGGGAAGATCACATATGTTTTTAAGAACTTGCATGAACATGAGATTATCAATAAATGGAATTGTATATATTTGTGCGTTTGTTAGAGTCAAATGCTTGTATCGAGTTATAATGGATGTTTTGCAGGAATTTTTTTAGGTCTTTAAAGAAGTAATTTTTGCAGAATTTTTCCGGAAAACGCACCGGACTCTTTCTGTCAGGACAACCTGACGGCATCGGGACTAAAACCCGACGGCGTCAAGCAATGTAGAAACAGATTCACAGTTTCGTTTTCTGTCTAAACTTGTAATTTTTGGAAACCTCCAATTCTTAATTTTCCAGAAAAATATGAAAACATCTATTCCACAAGCATTATATCTGCTTTCTAGTATAGTTTTTATATATATAGTTTACACCGCCGATTTTACGTGAGGTTTCGTTTCATTTTCTTATAAGTGTGCCGGTTATATTAGACAAGAAGAAGAAGTACATGATGGAAGCAACACTTATTACTTGCTCATTTTTCTTGGAGGAGGATTTAACAAGAACTTTATACATATCCTACTAGAAGCTAATCATGAGAGTATTAATTTCTTTCTTTTATTTACCTTCCTTTATCATAAAATTGGAGCACTTTTAACATTTTATTGAATGAGCAA
>OU343222.1:343439062-343601680 GCA_910596185.1 Chrysanthemum makinoi
AGTTCATTTAAAATATTAATATAAGGTTATTGTGTTTTAAAATAAAATTAATGCAGAGAGAGGAAAGTTACGTCGTAACTCTTTTGAGGGAGTTACGCGAAGCGTAAAACTCCGGTATAAAGGCTGCCAGCGGTAATTCGGCGTAACCATTGAGATGAGTATACGCCGTAATTGTAATGCGCCAAGAATTACTGTGCTAAAAGGTTGGATTACGGCGTAATCACTAAGATGAGTTCTGTAAGTAACTCACATTGAATTAGCAAAGCTACGGCATCAATTACTTCCTCGTTTCACGCAAAAGTAGTTAGAAAACACAAAACCCATGAAATGGAAACAAATAAAAATGGATAATTTGGGTTGTCTCGAAATAGCACTTTTTCTTTATTTACGAGTCTTTAAGTTAGACTCAAAGCGGCGGGGCTACCATTGCTTGTTGGTCATTTCGTGAATATGGCAATCTCCATTTGGATCCAACTTACCAAATTCTCACCCGCTTTGTAGTCATTTCCCAATTCTAAACGTACGGTAGAAACTCTTGATTTTCTAGTAGGGGTGCTCAATGCCTTTTTCTTTGTCCTCCTCACGATGTCGGCGTGGTTGAGCTTGGCTCAAGCCTCTTGGTCAAATTTTAAAGTTCTTGATCGTTCTCGGCATTTTGAAAATAGTCTTATCATCGTTAATCTTCAACCAACTAACCATTCTTTTTCATTTTTATCTAAACCTGACATTTCCTGAAAAGGTCTCCCTAAAATTACTCCCGTAAGTCCATCCTCCACAAATTCACTTACGTCGTCTAGAACCATAAAGTCCACAAAAAATGAATGAGTTCCAACGAAGACATGTATGTTAGTTGCAAACCCAAGAAAGTTATTCCCCTTATATTCTAACTCTTTCTTCATAACTTGGTTGTAGAATTCTTTTGACATGATATTGACTGGGGAAGTAGTGTCAATAAATGGGTAGAAGTCGATGAACCCGATTTTGCACGAGATCTTGAGATAATAGGGTTTTCTATGATGTATTGCGGGTTCCTACCTCATGAAATCTAGGTTGATTGGGTTGCGAGAAAGTCTTAACAGAGTTATCTTGCCAATGGGTCATCTCAACGTCACTTGAGAGGTCTTGAGCACTTAATCCTAAGTTATCCTCTTCCTCAAAATTGACGAAAACATCAAAATCTCTCACCGAGTCAACCTCTCCGGGATCCGAGGGTGTAAAATTTTCTAAAAGCTTCACTAAAACCGCCTACAAGGTCAATTGCACATACCTTTTCCGGTGACAAATGTTCATTAGGTGCGAAAGTAGCAATTTCTCCATTAGCTTCAAGGGTCAACTTTCCAGCAAAGACATCCACCTTAGTATGGGCGGTGGCAAGCATAGGCCTACCTAAAATGACCGGTATACTTTGTCTTGGAATGTCAAGAATCATAAAATCTACTGGGAAAAGGAATTTCTTAATCTTTACTAACACATTTTCAACGATGCCCAATGGTGATTGCATAGATCGATCGACCATTTTAATTTTCATCTTGGCCGCTTTAAGTTACCAATCCCCATCGCAAAAACATGAACAAGGCATTATGCTATCTTGGCTCCAAGATCGCAAAGGGCATTACACATGTTTAGACTCCCGATCAAGCAGGGAGAGTGAAACATCTGGATCTTTTCCTTTTGTGGTAGCTCGTTCCTCAAAACCGTTGAACATCTTTCGTTGAGGTGAATTGTCTCATCAATGCTTAATTCCTGCGCAATATCATCATGATTAGTTTTAATAGAACTATTGATAGGTAAGTTTACCGGTAAAGTTTGGTCCAGAAGTGACTGTCTTTCGGTGATTCATCGCTTAACCTTTTTCCGAAAAGGTCAAAGGTTCTTCAAGGATAGTTTCTACAGTGTGGACAACTTCTTCCTCCCGAAGCGCTAGATAATCAGAGATGGCTTCTGAACATGAACTAACACTCTTCTCCAATCTCTTAATCCTATCATCGTGAACTTTGAGAGAAGAGACTGTATTATCCACGAATGTCCTCATCAATATTTCAATCCTATCATCTCGTTTCTTGATTCCCGATGTGGTCAAGAATTTTCTCTCAAGATCGCTCGGTTTGGTCCCAAACCGCTCTTAACAATCAACCCTGCATGCCGGCTTCTCTCTTTCTAACCTTCGTTTTTTGAAAATTTCCCCATAATTGTATTCTTGCTTTGTTATCGTCTTCATTACCTTATGATCGAAATTGTCTCTCGGTCCGTACCCTGTATCTATGTGCCACTTGTAGCGGTGTTAGAATCTCCATGAATACATTCCAGGTCTGGTCGAGTCATGCTAGGAATAGGTCTCGGTGAATCGAGAAGTTCTCGTGTTTGCGCATTAATCCCACGATAGAAGACGTAGCGATCGATGTATGTTTAAATCATGGGTAGGGCATCGATAGAGTAGCTCATTAAATCTTTCCCACGCTTGGTAAAGCGTTTCTTCTCCAATTTGAACGAATTGATAGATTTTCCCAAGAAGCTTGGCCATTTTTTAATGAGGGCAAAATTGCAGGACGAATTCTTTTCTAAGTTTATCCCATGCTCCTTTACGTTAGAGAGTTTATGCCCAGATATTTGTGGAAAGTTTGGAAAAATCCTGGGCGGAGAGTACCTCGACATTGAGGAGAGGTAAGGAAACTTCTTCTACGTGATCGAGCGTCCTCATCTTCGATCTCCAGAAAACTTAAGTTCGTGTAACTCTCGAATAATATGATCCGGAATTGAGTATTTTTCATGTGAGAATCTGTGTGAAGAAGCTTCGTTGGCGAGTTCTCATTTGGTCGCTCAAATATTTTGCTGCCCATAGTTAGGTCATCGATATTATTTTCATTGATGACCTCGGTTCTCGTCGGACTGCGATTCATTAAAATGAGAAGATGTTGTGAATAGGAACCTGAGAGTAAACTTTCCTTTTCCGAAATTGCTTCTCCGGTCGTCGAATGGAGTGGCCAGAAAAGGTCTCGAGCTGCGAGTCTTGTATCCTGACATAATAAGAAGAAAATTAAAAGACTTAATAAAAAAATCCTAAAATAGCTCCCCGGCAGCGGCGCCAAAAACTTGATGCAGGGTTTACTGACCAGGTCTTAATATTTATAGTGTCTCGCTATACCTATGGTCTACATTAATGCACTAACGGGCATTATACGGTGCGTGTGTAGTGTAATGTCGGTAAAGCCGAGGTCGTCCCAAGAGCTATGTATGTTGGATTATTACTAAGTTTAGGTATCACAGATTAATAATGGTTTCGATAGGGATTTAATTAATTAAACTACTAAAGCAAAATAAAGCAGATAAATGGTAAAGGGAAATCAATAGAGGAAAGTCGTTGCTAACCTAGTTAATCCTCTAGCTAGTTATGTCTCGTCTACTTACTTCCAATTACTTCAGGTGGGGTCAAAGTCGAGAGGACATCATTTTGGTCAATTCGCCTAACTCATCGACAAAGATGCCACCACAGAGAAGTCAGGTGTCCCCTCATAAGTCCTGTTTCCTGGTCCCTAAGCCATGTCATTAAGTACCGCTACATGCTAGATTTATAATAGTGAATGCCCGGCCGTTAGGAACTTAGACACGCACCCCCTTAATTCTTAAGTTCATCCAAACGATAGGTGATCGGTTGGTCAAATGCACAAGTAGAAAGGTGTCGGATGGTCATATCTTACCCTTCCCATCTCAGTCCGCTCACCTAGGGTCAGTTGGTCATATCTCCTAGGCAATTGGCCTTTATCGCCATTCAAAACTACCGAACCAAGGGTGGCTACCAATAAACTATGCATGCATACACTTAGAAATAATTGTACGGAAGTAAAGTAAACGCAAAAAAACAATTAAGGAATCATAACTAGGCCAACACCAAAGGTGCTTAGCGCTCATATTAATCATGCAAACCAATTCAATATTCAAAGGTACGAAATACATGAATTGAAAGTAAAAGAAATATAAAACGCTAATGCTTATCATTGGGGAGTGATTTCTCCCTTGGAACGACTCCGTATGCTCCTCTAGACCTGCCTTGAGCTTTTCCCGTTCTCGAGTGTTGTGTGTGGAATGGGATGCTTAGAAATCTGGAATTAGGTGGGTATTTATAGGCCAGATCTAACCACTATATAGAGTTTACGTAACCTTCTATTTCTTTGAATAATGCACTAGACCTGCTGGTTGCAGTAACCTAATGAGTGGTTACGCGGTAGTCTTCAATAAACTGGATGGTAAGAGAATCAGATGAGTTACGGCTTAAGTATCAGCGGCGTGTAACCTCATTTGACCTAATATAGTTATGTCGTAACCTTTGGGAAGAGTTACGCCGTAACCTTCTGATAAGTTGGGTTTCTGAGTCACGCAATAGTTACGGCGTAATGTGAGAGACAAGTTACGCCGTAACTTCTTCAAACTAGCATACTGTGATAAATCTTTAGATATTTCTCCAGTTTCGCGTCTCTTTAGCTCCAATGCTCGTAATTTACTTGAAAGTGGAAAACAATGGAAAACAAGTGTAAATCCATATAAATGATTTAAATTACAAGCATTATTAGGGGAAATTGACACTTAATATTCAGGACTATTTGATGTTATCAAGTTTTAAGAAATGAACTGCCGCAGAAGGAAAAAGATCCCGGTTGTTTCACTCTCCCTTGCTTGATCGGGAGTCTTGACATGTGTAACGCCCTTGCTGATCTTGGAGCAAGCATAAGCATAATGCCGTGTTTAATTTTCCTGTGTATGGGTATCAAAGATCTTAAACCAGCCAAAATGAAAATTGAAATGGTCGGTCGATCCATGCAGTCACCCTTGGGAATCGTTGAAAATGTATTGGTAAAAAACAAAAAATTCCTCTTCGGTTGGTTTCGTGATTCTAGATATTCCCGAAGACAACAGGATACCTATTATTTTAGGAAGACCAATGCTAGCTACTGCCCATGCAAAAGTAGATGTCTTCGCTCGAAAATTAACTCTCGAAGCTAATGGGGAAGTTGCTACGTTCATACCTAATGAACTTCTATCCACCCCTCAAAAGGTTTGCGCGATTGACCCTATAGGCGATTTTGGTGATGCATTGGAAGAGTTTCTTAGTGATCCCTCAAAGACTCCTACAAATCTTGGCGAGATAGCTTCAGGGAATGATTTTGATGTGTTTGTCAATTTTGAAGAAGAAGATGACTTGGGAATCAGTGCCGATGATTTCTCTAGTGACGTCGAAATGGTCCATTGGCACAACACTCACGAAAAGACTTTTTCACAACACGACCCGACCTAAGTTTTTATGAGATGGGAATTCGAATCCATCATAGGAACCCCTATTATCTAAAAATTTCATGCAAGATTGGGTTCTTTGATTTCCATCCATTCATCGACAAAAATTCCCCATAAACATCATCTTTGAAAGAGTGCTACAACCAAGTTATGGAAAAAGAACTTGAATATAAAGGAAACAATTTCCTAGGGATTGCGACAAACATTCATGTATTTGTTGGGACTCACTCATTTTTGGTCAATTTTGTGGTTTTGGATGACGTTAGCGAGTTCGTGGAAGATGGGCTAACCGGGGTGATTTTCGGGAAACCCTTTCAAGAACTATATGGGCTAGATAAAAATGAGAAGGAAGGGCTGGTATGTTTAAAGATTGGTGATGATAAAACAGTTTTTCAAATGCCAAGGACTGTTAAGAATTTTAAAATTTGGACTAAGAAGCAGTTAAGCCATGCTCAGCCACTGCTCGACATTAGTAACAAAGATAAGGCCAAAGGTATTGACCACCCTTACCAAAAGATCAAGAATTTTTACTTAGGGTGTTTAGAACTGGGCACGGACTACAAGCGGGATGAGAATCTGATCAGTTGGATTCAACGTGGAGATTGCCATATCCACGAAATGACAAACAAGCACTTCTAGCCCTATGGCCTTGAGTGTAACTTAAAGACTCGTAAATAAAGAAAAGTGCTCTTTCAGGAGACAACCCGAATTATCCCTTTCATTTGTTTTATTTCCATTTATGTTGGGTTTTGTGTTTTTAACCAATTTTGCAGAAAAATGGAGAAAAGTTGTTGCAGCATGCTAAACGGGGACTTGATCTCTCCACAGGTACGGCGTAACTCATTCTTATGGTTACGCCGTAACATAATTTTTGCAGTAGTTTCTCAGAGCATTACCAATTACGGTGTAATCCCATGCAATGGTTACGCCATAGCTACACTCCTGTAGCGTCTGCCAGGTTTTGCATTAATTACGGCGTAACTCCTTATAGAAGTTACGACGTAACTATCCTCTGTAACACTTCCTTCTTTTTAAACAAAATAACCTTGTATTA
Source organism: Chrysanthemum makinoi (assembly GCA_910596185.1). NCBI lineage: Eukaryota > Viridiplantae > Streptophyta > Magnoliopsida > Asterales > Asteraceae > Chrysanthemum > Chrysanthemum makinoi. Next base: position 343,445,400 of record OU343222.1, read on the forward strand.
GTTTTTAAATGAAATTTGTGGGTATGTTCCCTGTAAGCCCTCACGAGACTACACTCGTCCACTTGGGACACCAAGTGGTTTAAAAGGCTTGTTGCATACGCTAAATGCAACCGTGATTCCTACGAAAGTGAGTTAGGTTTCTTTTTCATTTTCTTTTTCTTTTTTAGAATTATGCTTGTCGGTTGTGTGATTTCAGGGATTGAAGTTTGCTCGTGGATGCTTATGCGAGGCGATTCTTTTCGTAAATGGGCCTTCTTTACTTTTGAAGCAAATTCGGGTAAGTTCTCGTTCTAATTCTACTTTTCTCTTCACCTTTATTTAACGCTTAGTACAAAAGAGACTTTGTACATTTCAAGTGTGGGGACGGGAGTAGAATTGTCTCTTGAACTTTATTTTTCCCTCGTTTTTCTAGTTTATTTTGAAAAATTATGCCATTTTTAAAATTTTGACATGTTTTTCTAAACCTAACTAGATTAGACCTTAGCCGAGCACATTATAACCCTTGATATTATATGGTGAGATTAGCCTTATCCGTTTCCAATTTTTTACCCCAAATCCACCAAATTTTGAGTGTGCCGGTAGCTTGCAAACTTTAGAACTTGGTCGTTGCATCATTTCGAGACCATAGACGAGGTATGTTGAGTTAGCTCGATGTATTTGGACTTTTCAGTTTAAGAAGGCAATATTATACCCAAATAGCCTATCATTGTGTATCTATCGGTTAGTCACCTCGACTTCTTGACCCCCATGTTAAACCCTTTGTTGCACTCACCTTTAGTGCAAGATACCCCTAGATACACCCATCTGAGCCATTACTTTCATTTTGTTCACCCAACATATTGTTTCGTTACACCCATACACCTTAGCCTACCCTGTAGTCTTTATTTGTAATTATGAAGTCATTGTTTTCCTAAGTTCAAGGTTCAAGTGGAAAGGTTAGGAATCACGCTTTAAATTAGACGACATATTCTTATAGATCATTGAAGACCCCCCCAATTTCTCATATTGTTCATCTCAAGTGGGGGATGTTATGTTTAGTAGTTATGATTCAATATATATATATATATATATATATATATATATATATATATATATATATATATATATATATATATATATATATATATATATATATATATATAGTTATTGTTATTCATTTGATTGTAAAGTGTGAAGTTATAAGCACTATATTATGAGCTTATTATAGATTTAGTATCGAGGAGGCCACCTCGGTCACATTTGAAGAATGGATTTGGTAATGTGCCCATCATGACGTCCTCTAATGGCACATCTACCTGGTATTATCATGATCCGGTTTCTTAACTTCGAAACTTGAACTTTGGACGAACGGTAAGTGGTGATGACTTGGTTATAGATTTAGACTATTTGCTTGATTTTATTTTACACCAATTTAATCCCATGCCTTATCCTACCCTTTAGTCATGAAGCGTGTCTAGGTGATGCAGCGAGCAATCTTTGGTGTCTTGGCCATGGATTTGGTCATGTATTATTGATTTTGTCCACTTCGCCGTGACATGTTAGTAATGACAACTCACCCTTAATCTTTGTCGTGTCTACCCATATTGCCTTCGAGAATTGTTTAGTCCTTAACTCTAGTGGTGGAGATTTGTGTAACCGCCAAGCTTATGATAGAATACATGCTATGACTGTACGATGAGTGATCACCCCGAAATTGACACTTAGAATAGTTGAGAGATTTAAGTGTTTTGTTCCCATTTCGTGAGGTGTTCGGCTTTGTTTTATTCTAGCATAAGGGATTTGTAAACTTATATTTTCCAGGTAATGGGAGATATCTTTTTAAGAATCTATCTAATAAGCTCTACTTGAGGGCAAGTAGAGTTCAAGTGGGGGGATATCTGATAACATCAAATAGTCCTGAATATTAAGTATCAATTTCCCCCGATAATGCTCGTATTTTATGTTATTTATATGGATTTACGCTTGTTTTCCTCTATATTTCACTTTCTGGTAAATTATGAGCATTGGAGCTAATGAGACGCGGATCTAGAGAGTTTATTGAAGATATATGATTGTCTGCTCATTTTGAAGATGTTACGGCATAACTCTCCTCTCACATTACGTTGTAACAGAAGCGTGGCTCAGAAAACCAATTAAACTGGATGTTATGGCGTAACTCCCTCCTAGGATTACGTCGTAACTAATTAGGTCAAATGATGTTCCGTGCCGCTGCAAGCTACGCCGTAACTAATTCCACAAATACGGCGTAACCACGATTTATTGAAGATACGGCGTAACTCATTCCTAATGTTACGCCGTAACCAGCTTTTCCAAAGCAAATTACGAAGAAATGGATGTTACGGCGTAACTCTCAACTTAAGTTATGTCGTAACCAGATCTGGCCTATAAATACCGCCCAAATTCCAGTATTTCTAATCATTCACTTCACACACCAATTCAGAGAACGTGGGTAGAAGGTTGAAGGCAGATCTCGAGGAGCATACGGAGCCATCTCCAAGGGAGAAATCACTTCCCTACGATAAGCCTTGGCATTTTATTATTTCTTTACTTTCAATTCATGTATTTCGATATGTTAAACATTGAATCAATTGTTTTAGTTAATATGATCGGCTAACCACCTCTGGTGCTAGCCTAGTTACGATTCCTTAATTGTTTTGTTTCTGTAGTTTTGAATGGCGGTAGTGGCTAGTTACTTAGGAGATATGACCAACTGACCCTAAGTAGTTAGAATGAGTGAGAAAGGAAATAATTGACCAACTGACGGCCCTTCTTCGCTTGTGCGATTTGACCAACTGATCACCTACCGTTTGGATGAACTTAAGAAGTTAGGGATGAGTGTTTAAGATGCTAGCGCCCGGGAACTCATTGTTATGAATCTTGCATGTAGCGGCACTTAATGACTTGGCTTTGGGGACTAAAAACAAATGGACTTTCGAAGGGTCACCAGATGATCTTCGATGGAAACCTTTGCTGATAGGTTATGACTAACTCACCAAATGCTGTCCTAACGACTTTTACCCCCACTTGAAGCAATTGGAAGTAATTAAACATGAACTTAACTTGATAGGATGAGTAAATAGGTTAGCACACTTCTCCTCTATTGATCACAACCCTCGCCTTTATTTACTTTCTTTATTTTATTTTCTTGTCTTTAGTTATTAATTAATCATTTCAACCTTAAAATCTGTGACACCTAGACTTAGTTAAAATCTGCACAGGGACGACCTCGGTTTTACCGAATACTACACTACACACGACCGGTTACACTGCCCGTTAGTGCATTAGGGTAGACCATAGGTATAATGAGACAATATAAATCTTAAAACCTGGTCAGTAAAACCTGCATCAAGGGTCATCTTTATTATAGCTTAGTGACTTAAAGCCTGCCATCTGTGGCATTAATATGAGGGCTTGTATCTTTTGGTTTGTAAAAACTATTGAACTAGAATATTAATGTTGTATCGATTGGTTATGACTTATGCTATGTACTGATGTTAATCTATGATATCGTGGTTGTATTCTTATATTCTTGTGTGTTGTGATTTCACCATTCATCGGTTATATAAACCGAGCCGATCATTATATTCTCATATATGTTATGATATTGTTTTGACAAATCATGATTGACTCATTCTTGCTTATGAAGATACTATTCCATTGATTTAATGTGGTGATCATGACTATTATGATATTTATAATATGTAATCTCTTGTATTACTATCGATGATTATAAATTTTGGTGTTTATCTCTTGGTAATTTTAGAAAAATGGTCAAGAAGAAAGCTACCTCATCCACTACCATAACTCCAACCGTTGTCTGCAAGATAGTTGCTGATAGTGTTAGTGCTGCCATCGCCAAACATGCTGCTGAAGCTGCTCAAGCTGAAGCCGCACACATTGTTGAAGCTGAACATGTTGCTCAAGCGGCACGCGAAGCTGAAGCTGCAGCACGAGAAGCTAAAATTGAACGAGAAGCTGAAGCTGCACATGAAGATGAGGCTGCACGTGAAGCTGAGGCTACACGTGAGGCTGAGGTTGCCCGCATTGCTGAATCTGCACGCGTTGCTAAAGCAGCACGCGTCATTGAGGTTGGAAACTCTAATGAAACCGACAATCTGACCAACTAAAGTGAGTCTCCTGTAGCGCGCAAAAGTAGCTACAAAGGATTCATGAAGTGCAAGCCTACCTTCTTTAAGGAAACTGAAGGTGCTATTGGTCTTCTTCGCTGGTTTGAGAGATCAGAAATTGTATTCCTCCTAAGTGACTGCACGGATGATTGCGAAGTCAAGTTTCCAACTAGAACTTTGCTAGAAGATGCATTGTCATGGTGGAAAGCTCATGCTCAACCGATTGGAATGGAAGAAGCTTGTAAAATGTCCTGGTCCGATCTGAAGCAACTGTTGATGAAATAGTATTGTCCAAGAACTAAAATCAAGAAACTAGAGGACGAATTTTACCATCTGACTGCTAAGGGTAATGATCTTAAGAAGTACTTAAAAAGATTCCACGAGCTGAGAGCCATGTGTTCTAACATGTTTCCCACAAATGACAAGCTTTTGGAAAGTCTCATCGGGGGTCTACCCCGAAGTATTGAAGGAGATGTCATCGCTTCTAACCCTAAGATTGTAGATGAAGTTGTCACTGTTTCACACCGTCTCATGGAACCAATTCTGAAGCTTGAAACCGCACAGATCTCAAATGACAACAAAAGGAAGTTTGATGACCGAGGAACATGAACCCCAATCTTCATCAGCCCAACAACTCATCTCAATTCAACAATAACCACCAAAACAACAACAACCGTAACAACAACAAAGACAATCAGTACCATCAGAACAGGAACCACCATCACAATCAACTATACAGAAGACAAGAAGCCGCAAGGGCTTATGCTGCTACCCTAACTGTAAGTAGGGGATATGCTGGACCTCATCCCATGTTCAATAAGTGCATGTTGCATCATTCTGGACTATGTACTGTAAAGTGCGAGAAATGCAACAAGGTGGGTCAACAGGCTAGGAATTGCCGAAACCCTGCAAATGGAAACAACATGCCGCTGGAAAATCTAAGCTAATCTAAGCTTTTATGGATGTAGAGAAAAGGGTCATTTCAAGAACCAGTGCCCAAAGAGGAATGCCACTCAAAACAACAATGCGCGTGCAAGGGCATATGTGTTAGGAGATGGAGATGTTCCATTGAACCTGACGTCGTAACGGATACGTTTTCCCTTAACAATCATTCTGCAAAAATCTTGTTTGATTCTGGAGCCGATAGGAGTTTTGTATCTGCTACCTTTGCACATTTACTTAAAATCACCCCAATTACCTTAGACACCACTTATGAAATAGAACTGGCCGACGGTAAGATAATAGGAACCAACACCATAATCCACAATTGCCCTATGATTTTACAAGACCAACCATTCCTTATAGATCTTTTGTCGATCAAGCTTGGTAGTTTCGACGCATTTATTGGCATCGGTTGGTTATCTAAACATCGTGCAAAAATTATATGCGACGAGAAGACTGTTCATATTCCAATCAATGGTGAAACCTTGGTTATCCACGGGGATCAAAGTAAGAAGTACTTGAGCATCATATCCTACATCAAGTCTGTGAAGTACATAGAAAAGGGATGTCATGCGTTTTTAGCTCAGGTAACGGAAAAGAAGTCCGAAGAGAGGCGACTGGAAGATGTGCCTTTAGTTAAAGAATTCTCCGAAGTATTCCCGGAAGATTTACCTGGTCTTCCACCTGCCCGTCAGGATGAATTTCAAATTGATCTAGTGCCTGGAGATACACCCGTAGCTCGAGCACCATACCGCTTAGCACCATCTGAAATGCAGGAGTTATCCAAACAACTGCAAGAACTATCGGACAAGGGATTCATTCAATCAAGTTCCTCACCTTGGGGAGCACCGGTTTTGTTCGTCAAGAAGAAAGATGGATCTTTTCGAATGTGCATCGATTATAGAGAATTGAACAAGTTTACAATTAAGAACCGATATCCTTTGCCAAGGATTGATGATTTGTTCGATCAGTTACAAGGATCAAGTGTATACTCGAAAATTGACTTAAGATCTGGATACCATCAGCTAAGGGTGAAAGAAGAGGATATTCCAAAGACTACATTCCGAACTCGCTATGGTCATTATTAATTCCAAGTGATGCCATTTGGTATAACCAATGTGCATGTTGTATTCATGGACCTAATGAATAGGGTTTGTTAACCTTACTTGGATAAATTTGTCATCGTGTTCATTGACGATCTTCTCATCTACTCTCGTGATAAGGAAGAACATGCGAAACATCTGAGAACTGTCTTGGGGATTACTCAAAGATGAAGAACTGTACGCTAAATTTTCCAAATGCGATTTCTGTATCCAGACAGTACAATTTCTCGGCCATGTGATTGACAGTCAAGGCATTCATGTAGACCCAACAACGATTGAATCTGTTAAGAACTGGACTGCTCCAACCAACCCCACCGAGATTCGCCAATTTTTAGGTCTCGCCGGTTATTACCGGAGATCTATCAAAGGTTTCCCGAAGATAGCCAAACCATTGACAGAACTAACTCAGAAAACGAAGAAGTTTGAGTGGGGAACTGATCAAGAGTCAGCTTTTCAACTCCTAAAGCAAAAGATTTGAGAAGCTCCAATATTTGCTTTACCCGAAGGAGTAGAAGACTTTGTGGTATACTGTGACGCTTCACACTTGGGTCTAGGCGCTATTCTAATGCAAAGGAACAAAGTAATTGCTTACGCATCCCGTCAACTCAAGACTTATGAGAAAAATTATACCACTCACGATCTAGAACTAGGGGCAGTTGTATTTGCTCTTAAGTTATTGAAACACTATTTGTATGGAACCAAATGCATAGTGTACACTGATCATAAAAGCCTTCAACACATCTTGGATTAAAAGGAACTGAACTTGCGTCAACGCCGATGGCTAGAATTTCTCAGTGACTATGACTGTGAGATCCGTTACCATCCCGGAAAGGCGAATGTTGTGGCAGACGCCTTGAGTAGGAAAGATCGCCCTAAGCCGCTTAGAGTGAGATCTTTGGGAATGGTAATCAATTCACCCCTTCCATCGAGAAAATTTATGGCATGCCAGAGAATGAAAATGGATTTTTGAAGAGATCGGATGGAACGTTGTGTTTCAAAAAAAAAAGCTGGATTCCGCTTTACAGAGGTATCCGTGAACTCATCATGCATGAATCTCATAAATCTAAGTACTCCATTCATCCCGGTCCCCACAAGATGTACCGGGATCTTAAACTTCTGTATTGGTGGCCAAACATGAAGGCCGATATCGTGGAGTATGCTGGAAAATGTCTAATATGCTCTAGAGTCAAGGCAGAACATCAGAAACCATCCAGACTGTTAACTCAACCAGAAATTCTTGTTTGGAAATGGGAAAGGATCACAATGGATTTCATCACTAAACTACCGAAAACTTCAAATGGTTTGACACCATATGGGTCATTGTTGACCGTCTCACCAAATCAGCTCACTTCTTGCCTATCAAAGAGATCAACGAGATGAGTACACTTGCTCGGTTATACCTAAAGGAGATTGTTTCTCGTCATGGGGTACCGATTTCTATCGTATTTGATCGTGATAGTCGATTTACCTCGAGATTTTGGCAAACACTCCAACAAGCTATGGGTACCCAATTGGATATGAGTACCGCCTACCATCCTCAAACTGACGGAAAAAGTGAAAGGAAAATCCAAACCTTGGAAGACATGCTTAGAGCATGCGTGATCGATTTCGGAAAACGTTGGGATAGACACTTACCATTGCGCGGAGTTTTCTTACAATAACAGCTACCACGCCAACATCAAAGCAGCTTCATTCGAAGCACTCTATGGACGTAAATTTTGATCACCTGTCTGTTGGGCAGAAGTTGGAGAGGTACAACTTATTGGCCCTGAGATTGTTCAAGAAATAATTGAGATGCTAATGCAAATCAAGCAACTCCTACAAGCAGCAAGAGATAGACAGAAGAGATATGCTGATGTCAGGAGAAAACCCATGGAATTCCAAGTAGGAGACATAGTTATGCTAAAAGTATCTCCTTGGAAATAAATGGTCAGATTTGGCAAACGAGGAAAATTCAAACCTCGATATATAGGACCATTCAAAATTCTGAAGAGAATTGGTCCAGTGGCGTATAAACTCGAGCTTCCGGAAGAGCTCAGTAGGGTACATGATACCTTTCACGTGTCTAACCTAAAGAAATGTCTATCCAATGAAACCCTTGTTGTTCCTCTAAAGGACATTCCGCTCAATGAAAAACTTAGCTTCGTAGAGGAACCTGTAGAAATCATGGATAGGGATGTCAAGAGATTAAAGCAAAGCCGCATCCCTATTGTCAAAGTTCGATGGAATAATAAGAAAAGAGGTGTTGAGTACACCTAGGAGCGCGAGGATCTAATGCGTACCAAATACCCTCACCTATTCACCGAATCACCCATGACAACCTCTGCGAGTTAAACCGCGAGACGCGGTTCTCTTAAGGGGTAGGTACTGTAAGCTCCCGAAAAATTTCAAATATCATTAACTAACTGATCATGAATAAAGCACGGATTTGGAACCATAAAATTTTCTTGATATCAATTTTGTATATCATTTGGCATGTACATCATAAATCGTGAATTAAAAGTTCAAAATACACCGTTGTGACCCGATCTGACTTACCTCGACCTCGATAATTATATTTCTTTATTATATATATATAATATATAAAATATATATAATAACTTTTATTTATTTTTTTATTTAAAAATCCTAACGGGCCCCTAGCCCAAACTGGATCTACATTTACTTTTGCTCACTTATTGGGCTTGTGTACTAGTAACCCAACCCAACCCTTTTACCTTTTCCTTTGGGCCTAGCCCGTTCCATGTTTCTGGCCCAGCACACTCCTAATGTTTTGTGCTAACAAAATTGTAACAAGTTAAAGTTGGTGCCCTTGTTTTCTTGTTCTGTGGCATTAACGAGGCACAAACAAAGTCAAAAACACAACTCAACTTTGGTCAATGTCACACTTTGCGTGTTTGTGTGATCAAGGGAAACAAAGCACAACTAAGCCACCCTAAAACAATATTAAATTAAGCGTAAATCACCCTTTGACTCTTTGACTTCATTATCCAAAGGTCCTAATTTCTCCCATGCTTCATTTCGATGAGACTTCACCTAGTCGTGCCCTCCCTTGCAGCTGAAATGCCGAGCATGCTTGAACACCCTCACACACCATTTTTCTTTCTCTTGGGACTAGGAGGAACGCAAATAAAATAAGGAAGGAACCATGCCCATTTTCTTCTATATAAACTAACTTAAACACTTAGCTTAAACACTACAAACTTATCACTTATCAAACTCAATCAAAATACATCTCACACTCTAAAATAAACCGTCCACTGTGGGAATGAGCTAAGGAAAGGAAGCCGCTAAGGGTTTTGGTTATTTGATCACGGGTATAAAGAGAGCAAGGGCACACTTTTGATCACGTTCACTTTCCTTCGAATTCATCACCACTCCTTGGGTATTGTAAGTCTCCCAACTCATTTACATATCTCATTCTTGCTCGTTAGTATATTATATCACGTAACACATATCATTGCACTTAAAGTATCCATCACATAAAATAACTAACGTGGAAAACAAGACTCTACGATGTAAAGGACCAAACACATACATTTTTATAACAATCAAACCATAAAACATAACTTGTGTTAAATACAAACTCTCGTTACACTTTTCTTTTAAAAACCTTGGTCGCGTATGATTTTTCATCATCACCCAACTTTTATGGTTGCGATTGAAACCATAAGTACACATTATATCATGTTAACGACTCAAGAAATGACCTAAGAAACCATTAAACCCCCGTGTCGCGTTCTTATTTCTAAAACAAAGCGAACACGTATTGGGCCTTAAGGCCTAGTTACGTTAAACCGTGGCCCAATTAACATTTACCCGACCCATTAATGATAAAAATAGGTCCATAAGCTAATTATAAGCTTATGTAAAACTTAAATATGTTAACTAAGTCAAAACGTATTTTTCGGACTAAATTTGCAAAAGTTATAACATTCGGCTGAATAGTAAACACTTTGGAAAGTTAAAGGTGTAAATTTATAAGTTATACGTGTGCATGAGAAGTCAGGGTGAAAATTGTAAATATGAAAAACTAGTTGTAAAAAGGTAACTAAAAGTTTTGTGCAAAAAGTGTAAACTTTTGGCACTTTGAGGACCAAAAGTGTAAATATAACTTTTTGGACTAATTTTGTAAAAACAGATTTATGAGGGAACAAAACTGTAAATTCTAAACATTTTGAGTAAGAAACATATTTGGGTATAAATCATCACTTTTTCAAAGTAATGGGGTATAAAGTGTAAGTTTGGAAACTTGAGGATAAAAAGTATAAATTTGGAAAAATGTTTAGAAAGCTTGTAAACTTATAATGAATTAAAATGAGTATTTTGATATTCTAATGTACAATACGAGAATTATTAAGTCTATAACTAACTAAATTATATATATATCTATACATTATATATAAAATGAGGCATGCCACATATTATTCCACGTGGCATCCCATAATGCCACGTCATAAATCCATGTCATCACTATTTAATGCCACCTAAGCGGTATTTTGATTAAAATTCATTTTTAAATTTTAAAAGTCCGGAGTAAAAATATAACTCACAAGGATCGAACCCTGATCCTTTCAAAGGAAATATTGAAAGAGCTCAACCTTTAGACCATTTTAATTTTTGTGATTGACTTTGCAAATCAAAACTGATAAGGGATAGACCAATTCAAGCAAACCAATGAATATCTCCTATTCAAATCTCTTCCATATCTATCTTGATTATTTACGGCATTTGATATTCAAGTTCTATACGAAAATCATGATTGATTTTAAACACAAAATATTATCTCAAAACAAACCTACTAAATCACTCACACAAGTCGTGCCCTGGATCATTAAAATAAAAAAATTAAAAAAAAAAAAAAAACAACCTATGGCTATACAAAAACAAACTTGCTACAACATAAGAACATGATTGTAAAGGTATGTTTTTATTTTTAATATTTATAATCATTTAAAACATGGTTTATTGTTTTTCTCTTATTTGATTTTTCAGGTCTTCATCATCTGAATCCGTTATGAAGAAATCATCCATCATGATTATTGGTTTTTGAATTTGGTTAATTATAATTTATCAAGTTTTCATAATGATTTTGTTTGGCTATATTTTATCACATTATATTTGTTTGGTTTAATCTATCAAATTTAGGATACGTTTCTTAGGATGATTTGTCACGGTAAAAGAGATTGTTAAAGAGAATAACTTTGCGTAAATAGATAGCAGCCTGATATATAGAATATGAACTGACTTTTATGGTCTCTTTTGCAGAGCAAAACCATCTTGGGTTATGGAAGGAGCAGCTATTATGGTTATCGTTACGACACGAGGAGGGGTTAGTATATTTGGTGTATCTTGACATATTAGCATTTATGTTATATGATATGATTGTATGCAAAAGTAATTGGGGCAGCATAGCAAGCATCAATTGCATATATAAGTATTGCATGTTACTACATCTTTGGTGTTCCTTTAGGACTTCCTCTCGGTTTTGCAACTAATTAAGGTGTAAAGGTATGCACCTTACTCATTTATGTACTACATTGTTCCTTCTTGATTGTATAATGTGTTTGATTTATATGAGTCATCCATTTGATGCGTATATTGACATTGTGAAATTTGCAGGGTATATGGATAGGCATATTGACAGAAACTGTGGTACAAACCAATATCTTGATTTGGAGTTGCTGTAGAAATGATTAGGACAAAGAGGTACTTTTCACCATGCTATATATTTCTCATGATTGAAACTACTTAGACATATGTTTTATGCTGTTAGTATTGTCTCTACATCAGGGCCCACAGAAGTAAAACCAGAAGATCCAGTTGCAGATACAATTTCGACGATCATTAACTTGAATGAAAGAGCTAAGCTAAGGTCTCAGCAAAGATTGGCCAAGAATCAACCATCACCCCCCGTTTCTAGGGGACGGGGAAGGATTCCACGGGTTCGAACTCTAGGTGGACGCATAGGCCGTGGTGGTCCAACATCTAGCTCTTAGGGTATGTAATTTTAATCCTTTCACGATTATTTATCTTTCACAATTCTTTATCAATCTATATCTAATAAATCATCGTCGGATCTTTATATCAACTGTTTATGGAAATTATAGGAATGTGATAAAAATGGTGGCTGCACGTGATGTAGACATGCTTGATCTCTCAATATCTCTCAATATCAGGTACTTCTAAAATCAAAACTTAACCAGTAGAACTGCTATTCATGATGATAGAAGCAGATTACACGGATTAGAATTTTGAAATTAGGTTTAGGATTAAAACTTGCAAACTGAGAGTTTTTTATATACGCTTCAGAATCACAATTCAAGATACTCAATATGTGCGCAACAATTAGCTGAATCAACTGATCGAAACATAATTGAAATTCATGTAGAAAATGATAAGGAAATGATCTTTTAATGAATATAAATGGTGGAATTTTGGTGCTCTTAACCTGATTCCTAATATCAGCATGCCTTAGGAACTTAATCGCCTTTTTGGTTGAAGTATGTAGGTTTATTTTGACGATATACAATATGAAAATGAAAGACACCTTTTAGATGAAGAGTGTTATATATCTGAACATGGGTGTGCACAGGGTGGTGGTTTTAACTATCACAACCCATCATCTTCTCTTCACAGGTGTTCACATTGGTCTTCAAGATAAAAAAAATAGTAAGTTTTATGAGATTAATGTAAGCAAGCCATTACCATTTAATTGATTAGATAAAGTATAACATCCTGATATTATTTTGTATCATATGAACATCAGCTTAATTATGCTCTTTTGTTTCATATGAAGTATACAATGATATGTGTCGACTATTCTTTCTGGCCACAACATAAAGAATCATCCTCCAAGATGAGGGTTCAAGCTATTACTATTGAGCATGTATGTACTATGGCTCAGTGATGATAGGGTTATTTATGTTATGCATATTATGGAATTGGATGCAAAAGTTACGACGAGGATGTTTAGAGTTAATTTTTATCAGAAGGTATCATTTTTAGACTTTTGGTGCACAACCAAATTCATCATGTTAAACTTTTCTAATCTATAACTTGTTCCATTAAATATACACTACTATCTGAATTATAAGATACTGTTATGCTCGACTTACACCAAAAGAAAAAGAAAGGTTGTAGGTAACATATAATTGCTACATTTTAAGACACATGTGTCGTAAATATTCGTATGAAACTCATGTTAAAAATGATAGTAATTACATCACTCTATGTACCTCATAAACCGGTACCATAGCAGCTCTAACTGTTGTGGCTCAAAATATCAGCAATCAATGTAAGACTTTACCTACGTTTACGTTCAATACTATTATCATTCTTCATTGTTCCGGTGCATTTATGCTCGAATAGTTATACCTTTTTCTGTTTTTTTACTGCTGCAACACCGCAATCAACAGTTCCTCCTCTTTTTGTACAAGACAAACATCGTTGCTCTACGCGTCCTGGTAATGTAAGTATTTTGTTATTGTATCTTTAAAATGTCAATTGTATGCTTTATTAACTGGGTTATCTGTGACAACCATAGTTTGGAACATTAAAATTTCTGTGTGTATATGCTTAAATGAGCGTTAGCTTAGTTAAACTGCCTGTTGATGTGATAGTTTATATAAAATCTAAATGAGCATAAGAGATTTGTAAGAGAGCGTATAGTAGTTATTGACTATCTCTAAATAGCATTTAACAGAAAGCGTAGCATTTAATGTATCCTTTATTGCTTGCTAGCATTGGACGGTACTAACTGAAAAGATGGAACTAAACCAGAAAAGAGTAGGAATATTTAAGAACCAAATGAAGCTCCTATGTGTTGCTTATCAGGACTCTATATGTATCTAATCATTTGTTATATAAAATCAGGATAGGTGTGTGTTAGGTAAGTTGGCTAGCCAGCCTATTAGACTAACTTCATAGCTCGGAGTAATAACCTTTGTCTCATACAGTATTCATTTTATGATTCCATATCTCTATTCATAGGGGTAGCATCTACGTTGTTGTTGTGCATGCCAAATATACCATTAATAACTTTAATGTTTAGAGTAAGTACATAAACTAATTATTCATGTTATTGTTATAGGTAATGATCAGAGGTCAACAAGTTGTGGTGCCACTTCCTATCAACACGAGAGACGGTGGATTCCTACAGGCCAAGGTGAAGTATACCATTTACGTTTATTATATCGACTCTTTTTTCCCGTTATCACACCTTTTGCATATGCTCATAATTGAAAACCTTCCCACAAGGACTACCAGGGTTGATAAGAACAATGGCCACAGTTTTATTATCTGCCAATTCTTTGACACCATCATGATCAACCTCCTAACCTTTCTCTAGGAGGACATTAAGATGACGAACCTCAAGTGGACTTAAGCTGCTTTATGCTTCATATAATAGATAATTAGGTGTGGGAAACAATATATTTGCACTAGGTTGACCACGAACCTTTATCAAGATTTCAATATCATGGTTTGCTCCAACGGTGAGAAAAATGTCATTAATTGTTAAAAACTAAAATCATCAGTTTTTGTAATGAAGTTTAGTATAATATTCGTAGATTGTGTGCTACCTGATAAGTGTCTGATTATGGCTGAAGCAAGTGATGTAATAATGTTACAGTTCGAGAACTCACTCTTGCAGTTTTTGGTTTGCACTTTATGTCATCCTTTTCACCTTTAAAACTTTCTACATTGACTACTTTTAGTTACATTTTGAATCTAATCAGTGTTTAACTTTGAACTTATAAGATAATGATTATGCATTTATGCACAAGTACGTATGGATAATGTGTTTAAAACAGTAGCTTCATATCAGCCATGAATACCACTTGAAAAGACATAAACAACCCTATAAAATATAAGTTTTGACCAGCCCCAAACACCCCTTAAAACACCCTAAATATCATTGTGTAAAAGTGTATATTTTTCATTTTATATAGCGCTCTTGGGAATTTGTGTCAACTTAATCGACTATACCACTACTTGCAATCTCACGACTCTATCATAGTTGATATTGATAATATTATAGGGTGTTTGGATGGGTGTTAACAAAATGATAATCTGATTATTATGACTTGAAGCTGCAGCCTGCAACTATCAACTTTTGCTGTTGTTTTCAGAACTACATAATTTTAGTCGTTGTGTAGTGAAAAATTATAATGATGTGATATGTGATTGCAGGCACGACCGCTGTTCAATGACAAAATAAAATTCACAACATCAGTGGATCCTCGACTAGAAGTTCGTTATCCAATGAGGGGGTTGTACCAAGCTTTAGCCATAGCATCCATGTGTATTCTTGGTTAAAATCGATATTGGGATTTTAGTTATACTCTATAAAGGTCTGAATTTTCTATATTTCTGTTAGTTTTAACAAAGATTGAACATAAGAAAATCAGAGAGTTCAAAAGTTCTACAACAAAGGCTTGGCCTTGGAAAAAGAGGGTTGAGAATGGTTCCTGGACAAGCATTTGCAGAAATACTTCAGGTTTCTATATACGTTTTTTGACTTTTTTTTTAATAAATCATATCTGGCTATAATACCTCTGTTGGGAATTAAGTTTCGCGGGGTGAATAAACCCCATTTTGACCCATAATATAATAATTAAAGTTGAACGGGTGGCAGTCACTAATTTACGTGTTTTTTTTCGTAAAATTCAAAGAGAACGGGCTTGGTTGACACAAAGGCATCTAAACATTAATGCAACAATTGCTTATTAATAGATTAGGTTCTTTTTGATTGCATATAGAAAACCGCTCATTATTAAATTAGGTACTATTTGAGACTTGAAAATTTCTCATCATCGGGGCTTATTGGATTTGAAATTGTAGCTTCCACATTATTAGGTACTATTAAATACTGGAAAATTGCTTATCATCGGGGCTTATTGGATTTGAAATTCTAGCTTCCACATTATCAAAATATCAGTCGTTAAATTTTTTTTCACTTTGATGCCGGACACGGTAATTGCAAAGAGACTATTTTCGGTAAACATTGGAACTGAGATGCACTTGCAGTTAAGCAGTTTGCTCCCAGCATTTAGGCATTCTGAAATCAGCAGCTAGCTTATATATGTTTTAAAGTAATCAGTTATAACTAACCGCTTTTGAATAAGCATTTTGAAGTAAGCAGTTGTATAAGCGATCCCAAATACCACCGCTGTAAAGTTGCGGCAGGAAACCAAAGAATACCAACTTGAAAAAATTTAATTGGTTTGTGTGTTCTGTTTACTTAAAATCCAAAGTCGACTTTCTCAAAATAGTGTTATAATCCGCCACATGAAAGGTTACTGACATCTTAGTTGCTCACTCTCAAAAACACTGCTAACCTACCCTTTTGATGTTGACCAGGTCGACATGTCCGTCGCAATATATGTCACATTGACTAATTGCAGTTTCATTTTCCAATGATATTACGTTAGTATAACTAGTTATAATGCCCGCGCACGCGCGGGAATTTTTCTAAAATTTTCAATAATGTATTTTTATTTATTAAAAAACAAATACCTTAATTTTTGTTTTTTTTTTGTTGTAATTATGATTCTTGATTTTTATTTATAATTATGTTTGATGTACGTGGTAAAAGTTCATATAGTACTTTCATTGACATGGTCCAGCTTTATGTGCAAATTTTAACTATCGCATGATGTGTTTATGTATCGATAATTTAGATCAATTTATTTTTTAATCTTATGGTGAAATATTAATGGTTATGTTAGCATGTCACTTTTTTAAGTTCATTTATTATTATATTTTATAATTAGACAATAAAGAACACTAATATAATATTTTATAAATGTAATTGACTAATGCTATGTTTAACACATTTTGTTGCTATAAATCCATATACTTATTTTTTTTAAATTCAATTTTTGTTTGTATTTTATAACCTAAACTAACAATACAGGTAATGAGATGAGAGTTCAAATTATCCAAAGAAGGCGATTAATAGTTAACTTCTACATATTATAAAGTTAATGATAAATTCAATGTGTTATTACCATAATCTTCCACTATTAAGTAGGGTTCTTAGAACCCTCTTGTTCACTACTTTGATTAACATGCAACTAAGTAAAAGTGTGACCATTTAACGTTGTCCGCTATACCCTTCAATAATGATAAATATGAAATATACTTAGCAAAGTCAATAATTTCTAAGCTTGACTACATAAATACCTATTTTTAGCAGAAAATTTACTAAAGCAAAAGATTTTGCAGTTTCACTTTTCATGGGACATCTCACATGGAAATTTAAGAAATACTCATAGCATCGAGAAGTTGTTACTATTTCCAATAAAGAAACACATTAAAACATAGTTACATTTTCAATTGGCCAATAAGAGGGCTTGATATTGCAATTCAGCTCTCCTATTGGTCAATTGAAATATCCAATCGGCCAAAAAAATATTTTCGCTTATTGTATAAAAGATGAGATGGCTCCGAAATAACTAATTTTCTATATAAAAAAGAATAAACTACAAAGATAAAGATATAATTGCTACTAAAAATTTTTCAAAAATCCTTTGCCTATGCCAGTTTGAGCCTGCCACTCGTACTGAACTAACCAAAGAAGCAAGAGATATTTACTTCTTGCCTTAGCTTCCACATAAGTAGTAGTGTTTTTAAAGTAAAAGAGTGTTTATTTGTTTTTGAATTTACCTTCAATAACTGATGAGTGTGCAAATACTCATCATTTTTGTACTTTTTAGTCTGCAAAAACATCTGAAAACACTCAGAAATGCATCAAAATGATAAAAATATCACAAATAAGTGTTTTATGTGTTTCAAATGCAAAAATACCAAAATCAGGTGAAAAACGTATCAAGTTTGCATAATTGGCAGTTTTAGTCCCCCAAGTTTCAAAAGTTGTCAAAAATAGTCCCTGGTATATCAAAATAAAGCAAAATATCATTTAAGGTCCATGGGATTCAAAAGTTGTCAAAACAAACCCTTCAAAGTTTAAAAATTACAAAATGACAACTTTAGTCCCTTAAGTTTGAAAATTGTCAAATATAGTCCTTGGAAATTTAAAAAGTGAAAATAATCAAATGTGGTCCTTGTACTATTAAATATTGGCAAGTTTGGTCCTATTGATAACTTTGGAAAAAGTGCAGGTTTAACCCCTCAACTTTGCAGAAATTACAAGAATGGTCCTTGTGTTATTAATAAACAAAACCAAACGGACCCTTTTTGTTATTAACCCAATCCCAAACCCAGCTGGCCCAATGCAACACACAAGCCCAAGCCCAAATTACCTTGGCCCTTGAACTATGAACCCTGAGCCAGTCCAAAAACCCATTTGAACCCTGCCAATATCCCAATTGAACCCCCTTTCGTTATTATTAATACCAGTCAACGCAAGTCAAACCCAGCTCCACTGTTCATCGTCCTCACAGTCCCGCCAAAACCAGAAACCACCGTGGTTTCCACCACTTGCTTCTACCACCTCACCACCACCTTTCTACCTGTTCCCCAGCTGTCTACCCACTCCCCTCCACCACCACAAACACCCAAAGTTCATTAATTGTTAAAACCCACTCAAATAACCTTTTGCCGCCAAAATGCCAAATGGACAGTTATGATGAATTCAAAGGATTCAATGGCCAAGATGAAGTGGGAAACATTCAGAGATGTCGACAGAGTCTAAAAGATCAATATAAAGGAAGAGGAGAAGCAGAGGAAGATATATCTAGAGTAATTTAACTTAGCTTATGTCGTTTTAGTTAATTTTAAAATTTCAGTGTAATTTCAAGCTTTCAAGTATTGTATTTGTCAATTTCAGTGTATTATAAACCTTTTTCAATAATCAATTTCAAGTTTTAAGTACTAAATCGGTTTATGCATTTTCAAGCTTAAATTCTCAAAATGTTCTAATGTTGTTATTAGTTGTTGTTTTGGACTCATAAACCCATATAAGCTCCTATTAAAGCTTTTCTAAGCTTTTAGTAACCATAAAACTCAGTTTAGAAGTAAAACTCAAAAATACAAAAAAATACTAGAAAATAGTTGGAAAATCAAAAATCAGTGGAGAAGATGAAAGAAACATTGGAGCAGGGTTGATTTTGGATTGCCCTTGGTTTAGTGCTTCTTGGGAAGCTATAGGTTGTGGTCTTGTGCTTTGGTTCTCAGTTTTGAGCTTGAAATCAATTTGTAAGCTTATTTCTTGATTTTGACCAATCACTGTAGAACTGCTTATCATTGCTTATCTCTATGTTTTTTTATGCTTATTTAGTGTATGTTAGTGATATTATTGCTTAATATTGCAAGCTTGTTCATTAATTTCCTTAGTTGCTTAGTTTTCATTTTCCCACTTTTAATATTGCACAATAGTAAATCATAGGTCTTTGTTGTTATCACTGGTGTTTAGGTGCTCAAATCAGCTTTTTATATCATTAAATGTTTGTATGAATCAGTTTCATGGCTTAAATCAGTTTTAAACTTTGAAAAGCTTCAAAACAGTTTTATAAAAGGTTGTTTGGATTTACTTAGTTATCTGTGTTAGAAGCTATTTGTGTTGTTACTTGTTGTTGTTTTGTGTCACATTAGTTCCCAATAACTCATAGATACAATAAAAATCAGTGCTCACTTGTTAAAAAGTCAAATCCTTTTTAATCTTACTCTAGTTGTTCACTGTTAGAATTTAAATTGTCAAATTCATCATAGTAGCTTATAACTTGGTAAAATAGCTTAATTTCATCTTATCTTAGCTTATTACAACATAATCAGTTAGTAGAATCAATTCAAAGTTCATATTAGTCAACCTGTTAGTGTAATATAAAAAAGTCAAAATTTTAGCTTAATCAGTTTTTGAATAAACTAGATAATTTTTTATAGGACTTAATGTTGAGTTTCATGTTTCATGCTTTTGGGGTATTAATATTTAACTGCTCATCTTTATCATAGTATTTTTTATAATTTCTAGTTAGCTTATTTAACTGCTTATTTTTTAGTTTCTTTTAAGCCCTTGTCGAAAAGTGCCCACGTACAGTTTACAAGCTTTTCACAAGCTCACACATAGCTCATTAGTTAGCTTTAGCTTGTGTATCTTAGCTTATTGGAAAGCTAACCTAGCTGTCTTAAAGTTTCAAGCTTATATTTTCACTTTCTAGCTTATTTAATAGGGCTGCAAGTTGCTTTTTGTTTGTCCCATTTCTGTGTACACTAAACACTCAGTGATTTACAAGCTTTTTCACAAGCTTGTCATAAGCTCATTAGTCAACACCAGTGTGTGAGCTTGGACTTTTTAGAAAGCTCACCAACCCATCTCAATACCTCAGTCTTTGTTTTGAGCTTTTAAGCTTATTTCATAAGCTAAAATTGCTTCTAGATATGATTGCAGGCCTGTTTGTTTTATAGATTTAGTCATAGTGATTATTAGCTTATTATAAGCTTTTCAATGTGGTTCTTTGTATCTTTTAGCTTCATTTAAGTAACTTTAGCTTATTTGTATCTTATTTCATCTTTGGTTCCAGTTTGTAAGTTTGTTTGAGTTTTAAAACATCAAAATAAGCCATAAGCTCCACTGTTGAGCTCATAAGCTCATTCTCAGCTTATTTTTAAGTTCCAAAATTTTTGTCTTTATTAAAGTTTCTTATAATCAGTAGTATAGTAGGTTTATAAAAGAAAATTCACAAAAACATCATTTTAAAAATAGTGATAGCGTTTATTTAATATAAATTAGCTTTTTAATTTTCTTTTTTAGCTTATTATTAAGCACTTTCTGTTTTTATAATTTTCTTAGCTTTCTGTCATCATAGGATATTTATAGAAAAAATTTCATAATTTTCTTAGTTTGTTTAGTATTTATTAGAATTTAAAATAGTTAAAAAGTATTAAATAATTAATAATAAACAAATAAAAAACATAAAAAATATATTTTCAGTTTTAAAATTAGTTTTCTAATATTTTAGATTTTTCTAAGTTAAAATTTCATTTTTCCAGGTTAATTTTATATTTTCTTGTATTTAAGTGTATTTTAAATAATTAATAAATATGAATTAATTAATAATAAATAGATAAAAAGTGTAAAAAATATATTTTCAATTTTAAAATAAGTTTTATAATATTTTATATTTTTCTAAGTCATAATTTTACTTTTCTAGCTTTATTTAATATTTTCTTATATTTTAGAGTATTATTAAATAGTTAAAAATAGTTTTTAATCAATAATAATTAAATAAATAGTCATAAAAATAATTTTAATTTTCCAATAATTTTATTTTATTATTAGGATTGTAAAAATATCATTTTCATATCCATAGGTGTTTTATTCTTTTAAATTTACATTTTATTTTATACGTTTACGTAAAATTTAGTAAACGTACGCGTTTACGTTTGTTTAATCTGATTGTTGTGCTTTATAGTTCTGTATCCAAATACAATTCCAATCAATCAGTAGTGTAGTTATCAATCAAAATCCTTACTGATCATTATCCTTAGTGATCATTCGACATCTGAACGTTTTTAAGCACCATTCAACCTCCGTGGGACTTAACGACCCGGGAATCCACTATATTCCAAGGGAAATTGCATTGGTTTTAGACTGTTTGAATTTTATTACGGTTGACCATTCACAAGTGGTTGACTTGTGTAATAAACTTGACAGTTTGGAACGAACCAATAACCATAATAGCATTTACCTAATGTAGTATTATTAATAGCTTGCACACCAACCACATTTGCAAACGTTGAGGCAGATACAATGTGATCCTCTGTGTTTCCACATATAATATACTCATGCTTTCTTGCATAACTCGATATAAATCGAATTTAAAGATAACTCATTACAAATATTCAAATATCTGAAGTCAATAATAGAGAGATAAAAATAATCATTCATGACATACCAAAACATTGTTATAACATGTTCTATATATAATTCTAGCTTCATAATCATCAAACTGAAAATAATCTCTTTCTAGCTTTCCTAATTTTCACCAAAATTTATGATCTTGAAACTATTCTTTAACGTTTAAGACCAAGGTAAAATGGTGCACCCGTTCCTTTCAACCATCGGTTTCCTTGAACAAATGCTCCAGCCGTGTACTGCATAGCCTCCTTCCTATCTTTAATCACCTTAAACCCTTTCCACTTAACCCTTCAATCCATATCTGCATCCCCAACCACGTTTGCATACTCACCATAAAAACACGTATCTGATTCGAGAATGGAGGGCTACTGCTTGAGCTGCCTCAGGACCTGCGATATTTCAGAACCCCATTGACTTTGCTATAAATCCACTTCCAATTGCAACTATATAAGTCAAACATCACACTTTTCTAATATTTATGCACTCGTTTATAAATAATGTAGTTTTAGTATTATTCTATCATTACATAAATAATGTAGTTTATATAATTTTACTTATTACTTATAAGATTTCAAAAAGAGAGGACAATTACATTTCTGATATTGAACCATCTTGACCCAACCCGTGCCAAATAACTTATTTGGAGCCGTTAGCCAACCCACCTGACCCAACTAATTAAAACTTGCAAAAGATTGCACTCTTGTATGTGGTCCAGCCAGTCTTGTGGCTTCAGGTTTTGGTGATGATGGTCTTGTTGGCACCATCGCCAAACATAAACACGTTTAATTGATCTTTAGTCACGGTTACATACTCGTCATAGATCCCTTCCTTTATTGTGTGGTTTTTTTTATAACTAAAATGTTGAGTCAGATTCATCAATAGATGAACCTATTCTAAGCAACACAACCTCCATACACAATGCCCCTGTCATCAATTAGTGAATTGATAAGTACGACTCACAAAACGAAAGATGGAAGCTATAAACTTCAAGAACCTTCATGGTATAAACTTGCACGAATGAGCAACCAGAAACTTTTGTGCCTATTTGGTCTTGTTGCTACCTCCTTCCTTCTTAGTGGTTGTAACACAACTTTGATTGCAGTATCAAAAACTGATTTGATGTTCTGATTACAAATACAAAGGAATAACTTTATAAGCTATATAATCTTAGTAAATATAAAGGAATGAAACAGAACAGTTGAAGTAAACTCGGTTATAATGTTTGACATTTGAAGTACCTGTTGAGTCTTGGAACCGCATTCGATGTAAGCAACTGCGCCAACTTGTTTCCTTAGCTCCTCCCCCTAAACGTCAATAATTTCATTAAGGGTTTTGACTTTATGAGTCAAAGTTAGAAAACTACTTTTCAGTTTTTCACATAAAAATTGAGAATTATTTATTTTTACATTAAGACATAATCAATCAGCATATTAACCAATCAATAGATATGTCATAAATGAACAAAATTTAGAGCTGAAAGGCATCAACTTTAATTTTTATTTGAAATGTAGTAGGTTTGAATGCCTGTTAAAGTCATAGATCAATGATTTTAGTACCTGAGCATATGTAATCACATCAGAATCCATGTGATCAGCTAAAAGATTTGGCAAATACTTACGGGTTTGTGTTTCCACGTTGTAACTCAATCTTCCTTTCAATCAGTGGGTCTATTTTGTTTGCAAATTACATACTTCTATATAAATTCCTTCTATGTTATGCCTTTAAATCCATCCACGAATCTCGAGTACTGGTTCTCAGCCTCCCCTTCCAAATGAATCCTGAATTAAGCTGTAGTAAATGTGAAACTTATAACCATATTAAGCAAAAAATTAAAAAAATTAAAAAAATTTAAAAGTATATATCTGATAATTAGTATAATATATTCAGAAATATAAATTAACATAAATTACTTACATTTACATCAAGGTCATTACTCAAATTATACAGCTTCCCCTTTATATCAGGACCTGCATATTTTCAGTGAAATCATTTAACACTATAAAATGCCCGTAGAAATCTTATTTGACAATGTGAAACATATCATAAAATCTACTCCTTATTTTAGAATAAAGAAGCTGTTTAAAACATGTGAATTAGCTTATTTGTCTTCGGGCGGCCTATAATCTGTATTTTAGTTAAAAAAAACCATTTTGAATCACACACATTAGAACGTAGATCAAAATTTAGCTAATATAACTGGTCGGAAGCTGGCCACAGTGTATTTATTGTGCGCACAACCTCATAAATTACTTTCTTAAACAAATTACGGATTAGGAACATCATGACCATCAACCGCAACATGATATCATGGAAACGCAAACAATCATGAGACAACAAATCAACCATTTACATATTACTCAAATCAGAATTAAAATACAGTAATACAATAAACATACCGATTGAAATAAAAAGGGCAAAACCAAGTTGCATAAATGAGACATATGAGCTCTTTGTCCAATAACTTATGAATTGTCTCTATTAGCTTGAAATGCCTCTCACATAGTTCTTTTTGAAAGAAGCTAACACGTCAGCAATTAGTCCTATTGACTGTAAACAAAATCAACACCACTCTGAGTATATAATAGAACACACGGAACTATCTTTTACGATATTAGCATTAGATATATACATTTTAATATCTTATTCCAAGCAAAAACAAATAACATATTAAAAGTCACCTAGTATCGACATTAATCAGGTTAAAAGTCACGTAGCATCTACATTAATCAATCCATAAAGTCTATTATCTTATGATTTAGAAACTGTAATATATTGCTTTTGTAATCATGATCAACACATTCATCATTTATAAAATTTATTTGAAGTTAAATAAAGATGTTCGCGGATCAACCAACCCATTTATTTGAAATCGTCACCAACCCGCCCATCTTGACTCCTTTCCCCCATATCTTACCAAAGAGTGTCAAGAAAATACATACCATGGTCAAATCCTCACACTGTGTAGGATTCACTTTCACCTAAAAAGATAAGATCACAAGGTCAGGATAATTAGTTTAGGTGCTAAGTTAGCATCAAGATTAAAAACCTTTGTCATTTGTATACCTGATGAAGACTAAAAAGAAGCATATCAACTGAGATTAGGTTTTTTTGGAGAGGTGGAGTAAAAGGGTGGGTTTAGGCATGTATGTTTTGTTTATTGGCCTGCAATCGATACAAAAATACTATGGAGTATTAAAACATAAACATTATATAGGAACTACAAACCAACATAAAACATCTCACATCAGCCGCTACTGAATATATAATCTTTCGGTCTTGATCTGCTTGATCGATGCACATTAATAACAAACATTTATTTTTTTTAGGATTCGGTTGATATTTTTATATAACGAACCAACGACTTCCATCCATTAGAACTTTTAAACTAAGGGGGTGTTTGTTTAAGCTTATATACGGCTTATTAGCTTACATGTGTTCGGCTTATATAACATAAGCCAGAATTTTGTGGCTTACTTTGACACTTATGGGCTTGTATAACGTTGACAATGTTATATCCCCATTGTTATATAGGCCTATATGTGTCAAAATAAGCCAAAAATTGTGGCTTATGTTATATAAGCTAAAATACATATAAGCTAATAAGCAGTATATAAGCTTAAAAAAATACCCTTTAAAGCAAGCCCAAAAGGTAAGCTTAAACAAACACCCCATAGAATCCCATTCTCTCAAACTTATTAGCACCTCATTTAAAATATTTAAGATTTGCTAAAGAAACAATTACTTCAGAAAAGGGATTTTTTTTCAACACTTCATCAATTGTATAGCTAACCTTTGTTCATATAGACAATGCTAAGTTAATGAATCTCAATAGTCTAATTTTAACAAAAGTAATGCAACAAAATAAATTGTTTAGATTGTCTAACCTCACATCAAATGAGATGCCACTTCTTTTCTCTACAAACTTAATGATTGGTACACGACCTTTGGCAATGACCTAATATATTTCATAATATGTACATACAAATTAGTTATTAGACGGATGGAAGACTTTTAAGGTAGTGTGATGATGAATTTACCAAAAAATTTTAGAAGTACCAGAATCTTTTTTGCAACACCTTTCTGTGATAAAGCCCTGGAGAGAGCATGCAAACCCATATGAGGAGTTCTAATATTCGATTTTAATATCACCATCTACATTTCAGCAAGCAACCAAAAATTCTAATACAATCATTCACATTATTATGACCACATGAAGTAGCATAAACGAAAAACATCGCCACGGGGGTAACTTATAGCATTAAATGTGCTCCAATAATTATCTAAAGAAGAGACGTCTTACATCAACATCGCTGCTTGGTAGAAACAAACCTGTCTTAAATGAACCAAAAACTTCCACCTGCAAAGCAAATTATAAACTTTCAAAACATGCCTCTTTCAAGCATATATCAAAATCACATCACCATAAAGATAACTGTACCTTGCAATTAGGCCAGATATACTTTATAACACCCGAAACATCCTCAACCGCAGTGTTACATGACACTTGCTCCTCGGCAGTCGGGGAGAGAAAATCACAAAATTCCAATATCTGTGCAAACACAGACACCATTTAACAATCTACCATAGCTTCTAAATATCGCCATAAAAAGACAAAACGAAACCCAAATTCTACACGTCTCATTACTCAAATAAAAAACACTACACTAAACAATCACGATAATTTTTCATCCATGCTTAGGAAAAGGTTTATCTATCTACGACATAAAGATCACATAATGTCCCTCAAAGGGGAAAATTTAAAAAGTATTAACGGCGACCACATTAGACTTCGTTTTGCACCAAGTCAATATATCTAACAAATCGTAAACACTTCTATACATATATATTCCGCACCACAAACCTCAAAAGTATCTATCTTGATGTCAAACCCGATAATGCAACTAATTCCCAATACATCAAAGCACGAATTGTCCGTGAATTCAACATTAAATGAAAACATATTTCTCAACATCATACAAATACTAAAGTTCATTCATGATATATACCAACAACATTAAACCTAATAATATCACAAATTCAAAAATTTATATAAAATAAATAAATAAACCTTTATGAAGCTGAAGCATAGGGCTTTTAAACCTACAATTAGCCCTAAACCAACCATCTTCCAAATTCCTAACCGGCTCCTCATCTTTTTCTTGTTGTCAACTTTGACCGTTTGACAGGAGGCGTCTTTATCTTAAACCCCTCATCCTCATTGCCATTAAAATTAAGAGAGAAGAATTGAGCATTAGTTTTGGCAACGGCGTGAAAATCGAAGATATGGGTATGTGATTACGAAGGACGAGGTAACTGTGAGTATCAGTAACTGTGAAGGTAATTGTGTGATGAGTGACTCCCTTTTTTTTTTTATAAAGTTACACTTTTGGCTACCAATTATTAAAAATATCAATGAGGCCCATATGTATTTTCGGTTTTTTTTTTCACATGGATGCAAAAACGATTTTTCATACCTTTTTAGATAAATAAGGGAATAATTTGAATTAATTTTATTAAAACTTTTTTTAAAAAAATGGCATTATTTAAAAATATTACTAAATAAAGTATGGTTTGATTTTTTTGAAATGAAAAATTCCCACTATGGGTTTTGTTTTATTATATAAAAGATTTGTTGTAGATAGACTGAACCAATACATGACCTTTGGGTGGCCCATTTTATCTTTTAGTGCTTGATATTTGGTTTAATTTTTGTGGTTTTGAAGGTAGATTATGTTGGTAAATATGTAGGTTGGTGACGCAAACCAAGATCACGTGTATCTTGAACGAGCTGACAACATGGATACAGCAAGAACAGTTTTAAAATCGACTGAAACAACCCTAGAACCAAAGTTGCAGGACCTTTAAGGGACTACTATAGCCATTATTAATGCATGTGGTTATCCTGTTTGGCCAGGAATCTCGAACATCCCCGTTCTCAATGTCACCAGGTCCGAGCTCAAAAAAGGTATTAGGCAGATCATTTCAGCTTAGTATGAAATAAAAGGAATCATTTCAGCTTAGTATTGGTGCAGCACCTGGTCTAGGGTATACTTGTGGACCAGCTGTAGTTAGTAAACCATCAAAATTTGTAACTCCTGATGGAATAAGACTGGCTCAAGCTATGAGTGAGTAATCTTTTATCAAACATGTAGTAGCGTGTGCGATCACAGTTCATTCCTTCCTATGGTGATTGGAAGATCCTTAGGAACTATTGTTCCTATGTTCTACAATAGTCTATAAACTGCAACAGTTTACAACGGTACGATAACACAGAAACTCAAGATAATTCTGAAAATGTAGCGTGCGACTAAATTAAAACCAATATATACTAAATTGAAAACGTTTTTATGTTGAAGTATTTGTATGCATCATGATACTAATACGTATCGTATGTTGTAGATGGGGAGGACAAACTGACAGTGTGTTTTTGGCCATGGAGGACAACTTCATCAGGCCACGAATCCCAGAGAAACTCAAGATTATTCCTGAAAATGTAACGTAATCACTAAATTAAACCCAATACATACTAAATTGGAAAGCTTTTTATGTTGAATTCTTTGTATGCATCATGATACTAACACGTATCGGTATGTTGTAGATGGGGAGAACAAACTAACAGTGTGTTTGTGGCCATGGAGGACGACTTCATCAGGCCATGAATCGCATAGGTAAATGTTTTATTACAATTAAATTCTAATGAGATGTATGATTTTAAACTGTTCTTTGTCTAACTAATCAGATGAAGGCCCGCAAAGAGTTTGCGAGAACCTGAAACATATCATCTTTGAAAGCAATAATACTACTGACGATGGTAACAAACGTGTTTTTCTATTTAGCTGTGAATTTATCAGATTATCTATCTCATAATTTGGAATCAAATGTATAAATGGAGTTCGACAGGAAAGTATTTGTTCTAACAAATTTGGCCTTTTTAATTACTGTATTCATCTTTTTACTAAGTACTATTTCATGTTTTTTAGGACGCGATTGACCTTATTAGCGGAAATTATATTGTGAATGGAAACAGTCCTTCCTCATTTCAGCTAAACAAAATTGAATCACGCACTGTAAGTAATCAAGTATATGTCCTGGTTTTATACATTTCGTTTGGTAAACCATTTAAACAATAGTACTCCGTACTAAACATCTTTTTGTTGCTTGCAGTTATTTCGAGTGGCATCAGCTTTATTGATTGGAGGGTTGATGGTTACATCCATCACTCTTAACCGAGGTAAGATTTACGATTCACGCTAAAGAAGGAACGTTAACCACACTAAAAGAAATACGAGCCAGGCGAGTCATAAAACTTGCTATTTTCTTTCACTATATACACTTACAGCTTATAAATTACGTATAGAAGTGAAAAATGTCACATAGAAATACTAACAAATACCACCAAGTTTCAAACGGTACAACAAACATCCATCATTTACAACCCGGGGCATCAAAGTTCGGAAACTGCAAAAACTTGATGGACAAAGGGGCGATAGAGACAGGATAATTCACCTTCACCAAGGCGGGTCTGAGGATTGGGATGTCCCCGTTCACGGTTAGCTTTAATGGAATTCCATTTAGAACCATTGTTTTACTTCTAATATCTCCATGTAGTGGGGTTAAGTGGTACTCTTCTCGTGATAAGTTTTCATCTGTAGATTTGGTTCCAACCCATGAAACTGTTGTCTTGAGACCATGGACTAATGATGTTTTCTTTTTTGAAGTTTCTTGTTGAGTTGTATGCAGATTTATTATGTTCAGGATGTTGCGAACATTGAGTCTGAAATGAGTCTGGTTGCTTAGGTTGATCAGAAGCAAAGTTATACCTGTCTGTAACAACAGATTAAAATAACAAAGGAAAAATGCTTTTCAGAACTAATTATGATTCCAACTTTCTGATTTTTAGTGTCAAAATGGGCATGAACTTACTTTCCCTTTTAAACAATGGGCATAAGTGCGCAAATGTGGTGCAATGTTTCTTCTATCGACAGCAAGAACTCCTGTTCCCATAAGCCGATTCCAAAGAAGTGCACTGCATCAATTCATTCATTCAATAAAACAAGACGGTCATGTTTAGCAAAGAATTTAAGACAAAAAGCATAGTAAATATAGCTACATTTTATAGATCCTCACCTGTAGTAATCAGGATTAGGCATGAATGTTGTTTTGTTAAGGAGGCCATAATTTCCGCCCATTAATGTTTGTCGACAATATACTTTCGTGTGATATTTGCCTACCATTCCAAGCTGATCAAAGAACCTATACATATTCAACATGTAAATGTGCATAGTAGTAGAAATCATTTGACTTTTGGGATCAAAATATCTAAGTCACGAGTATTATAGATTTTATAGCTCTGAAGTAATAAAAATGTTTGTGAGGAACCATAGAAGTTGAGGCTGGAACCATAGAAGTTGAGTCAAAATATCTAAATCATTTGACTTTTGGGGTCATACTCATTAAGTCAATTGTGAAAGTAAAAGTGTATGTTTATGCATCTTCAGGCTTCTTGTAGTGTGTAAAGAGATGATTCCCAGAAGCTATCTACGAAAGAGTCTGAAACATGAAGACCGACACTGTTGTAAGCCCCACCAGATTCCCGATCCAAGCAGATGTCCACGGGCCATCAGTTTGATGGTTTGCCGAAGATCATTAAATGTAACAGACGCCCGATTCAAGAAACGGGGATCACCCTAAATGAAATCAAGAGCCATCCATGGCAAGTTAAGAAAGCACTTTGTTACTTGAGTACGAGTAGATACAACTAAATTCTACCTTCGTCTTAAAATATAAGTCCATTTTGACAATTCAATACGACTTTGACCTTAAATATTATTGTTTATATTATATAATATTTGATCAAAACTATACAAATGAAAATACAATTAAAACTCAATCCATCTATATATTTTGAATAAACTATTATATAATACAGAGCAAAAATATTTATGAACAAAGCTGCATCCCAAATATCAAACTATACTTATACTGGGACAGAGGGACATTAATATCTTAAGATGTGTATAAATAGACCACTTATATTAAACTAAAAAGTAAGAAACATAAACACATTGCAAAATCAATTATAGTTAAACAAACCGATTCCTATAAACAACTACTATTTAAGATTAGGATTTCTATCATAAAATATCTGCTGATGAATAAATATGAGCATATTAATTGTTTCATAATTAATAACGCTAAATTAATTTCCAGTGTTAATGCATTAACTAACAAACCGTAGTATAAAATTTTATTATTCCTTAACTAATACCTTCAAACGATCTTTATAAGTCATGCCTAACTAAATAAAAAAATGATATGACCCAACTGGATTATGGTAACTTCAATTAAAGATCATAACTGTTTCATTTAACTTTTAATAACTTTTTAATATATATTTGTTCTACTAAATCCTAAAAATAAAAACCACAAATCAAAGTACTTACCTGCTTTTAGCCGTTTTATAGATAATGGTAACATCAATTATAGATCTTAACTGTTTCATTTAACTTTTAATTACTTTTTAGTATATAATTGTTCTACTAAATCCTAAAAATAAAAACCAAAAATCAAAATACTTACCTGCTTTTAGCCGTTTTATGGATTATGATAACATCAATTATAGATCTTAATCGTTTCATTTAACTTTTAATTACTTTTTAATATATATTTGTTCTACTAAATCTTAAAAATAAAAACCACAAGTCATACCCGTCCATCGGACGGGTTTTGACACTAGTGTAAATATATATATATATATATATATATATATATATATATATATATATATATATATATATATATATATATATATATATATATATAAGTATATAAATATATGAACACGTTATTCGATAACGACACATCTTAAAAGTGAATAGACTAAACATTTGGCAACTTCGTCATTGTTATAAATCGACAACGGGGAACATTTCACTTATATATAAGTGTGAATTTCTAAAGAATAACAAACTAAGTCGATATAGCACATATTTTGAACTTTAAACATTATCCACACAAGTGAAATCAACGCTAATATCGCACTATTGAATTGGATATTCAATGCTCTATCATTTTGGTCGTGAACCAAACGTTTATCATTATTCTGAGACTTGCCATCTCGTACTTAGGTTCCGGGTTGGAGCCACTGCTATATCACACTTGATCTCTTTGTGCTTTATCACTTTCGCTAAGGTGAGTTCATAGCCTCGCTTTTACTTATATTAACAAACCCCGCGAGGGAGATACATGCTCTAAACTAGAACACAAGGTTTTTACAACTGTTCGCTACTTGATTATTGGTATTGCCTAAGTTATTAGCCGAAAGACCCCTGCATCATAAACCATTAGTCACTTGCGAGTGAACGCAAATATCATGAATAGTACTATGGGGAAACGACCCCGTCTTGGTTATCGAAAATAAATAGGGCACACCATATTTGAATTGCATTAAATAATTGGCTATTACCTCCTTGGGGGCAAACTGTTAAGTACACCAGCAATTAGGTGTATGCAGTTGAGTATTGGTTGCGTGAGCTTAGCGCATAATAATTTGTAATTTTCTATGATAAGTTGTTAGTTTACAATTATCATCTTTCTTGTGTTCAACTGATTAACTATAAACCTATTGATTCACTCAAAATTGTTGTTGACCTTTTAAGCATGTTATCTCAGGTAATAATTGAAGATCATCTCTATGGCACGGAGTGGGCATGCAAGACCTTTTTACCGTGGTGTAAACATAAAGTTATAATTTTCTGCAAACTCATGATCTATCTTTTGTGTACCATCAAAAACTATTTGGAAATGTTTTGTAACAAACTATGAGTTTTTCTTGAATGATAACAACTTTTATTAAAACGTCTCTTTTTGAGTCGTTTTCTATGATTATTGACTGTGATCCGTCAAGTAACACCCCAATTAGCCTCCGGATGCTATGTTGATCTTTTAGGGGTGTTACAGTTTGTGTGTGTGCATGCTTATCTATCATGAGTAGCTAAATTACTATTGTGTTTGCTTAGATATATGAAACCTAGTTGTTAATTATTGTTAGGTTGTCTGTTGTTTTAATTGGTAGACGCTTGAGTAAGGAAAATTGGCTTCTTCTTTAATTGTTGCGAGCTTGAACGTCCTAAATAGCACAAAGCTTGAGAGTGCACTTGAGCAATCGTTGTGTTTATTGCGTGAGTTGTAGCTTTAGGATAATAGAGTTTTCATGGGAGATACTACGGTACTTGGCGATCCCGGATAGTCTAGAGGAGAGTTACGATTCTTAGAACTAGGGAATTAGGCACCCCCTATGACCACACAAAATACAACGCACCAATTAGAATGAGGATGTGACAATTCAACCGACCAACAAGAGATAACTAGGGAGTAAGAACATCTAATTAAACACACTTTTAATCATCATAAGAACACACCAATCAATCCATAGCTTATCGTTTCCTTTTCATTAGTTATTAGTTTAAATTTTTAGTAGTTAAAATTGGTAGAAGTACCACCCCTACTCTTATACCCCGAGATATTTACTTGTTTTCTAAAAAAATATAAAAAGCTAAAAAAGAATCTCCCTCAACCTGACATTCTCGTCATACATCTCTACTAGCATCTCTATTCCCCTAGAGAACGATCAACACACTGGGCTTACCCATATTACACTGCAACGATTAGGTACACTACATAGTGGGTTGTAAAGCTTGCTCGTTTAAAAGGAAGTCTTTCGACCCCGAACCCATGCATCAATGGTAAACTTGATTAAACTTCTTTATCTATTTTTAGTAGTAGACAATTAAATTAAGACCTCCCAAAAAAGAAATATCGACTATTAATTGAGACGAAGAAAGTATTATTATTGTAATGATTTGATTTTATTTGAATCATTATGTACTGTAACGTGTTTAATTATTAATGAATTTTAATTTTGTTATTTAAAAAGTTGTAAAAAAAATATCGGTCGTCTTATTATGTCTAAAAGGTCGTTCACGACGCATGAGAAAGAAAACTGATATGTCTGAAAAGTTTAAAGTTGGTGTTATGGGTAGCCTAATACATTTATTTTTCCTCATCATTTTACACCAATCACTTTTTCAAATGCATATATTATCTTATCTTGACTATATATAATGGAAAAACCAATTTTCTTGAAAGTGAAATTTTAATCTATATTACTCCCTCCGTTTCAAAATTATTGTCAAGAGACAAATGTCACAAAATTTAATAAAAGTGGGACAACTATAATTCTCAACCACTCAAATAGAATATTCTCTTACTAAATTCTCTTTTTTCTACTAAAAATAGAAAGTGAACAATTAATTTAAAACATTTAAAAAAGAAAATATGAACAATAAATATGATACAGAGGAAGTATGAATGTTTTGAATAAGTGAAATTTATCTTAAGAATGTTTTGATCTTGTAAAAGACTATTGTTTTAATGTGGTAATTTAGTAGACATTTATTTGTCGATCGTGAGATTACAAAGCTTTTGCTGCTGTGTGTTATATGAGTGTTATAGGAACATTATAATTGACTAGACGAGTATCTATGTATAGTAACGTGATTCTACAGCGCCATATAGTTATAATAATATTTTGGTTATGTGTTTTGTTACTTTGTAATCCCTCCGTCTCAAAATCATAGTCTCAGGATGTCTCAAAATAATTGTCCACTTTCCTTTTTAAGTAAAAACTAAAGAATATAGTGGGGGAATATTCCATTTAAGTGGTTGAAAATTAAAATGACCTCACCTTTATTAAACTTTGTGATTTCTTTATTATGACAATAATTTTGAGACTGAGGGAGTATAATGTTTTTTGTAACCAAATTATCACTATAATTATCTGGCGCTATAAAATTCCGTTGCTATTAACGAGTACCTAGTATCTTTAATTTTAAATTTTATGCGTACAACTTATCTTTCTCATGAAAAACGTGTCTTGGGGTTTGTAATTTCCAAACGGACCAAGTTATTTCGACCCTCTGGTTTCATGGGACCCTATGCATTGCGGACTTATACGCTATGTATCACGATTTATATATTTTAACCAAAACAAACATGCCGAACGTGATTTCGTGAGATCATTACCCATGAGGTTTATGTTAGGTCTATCAACTCTTTTCTTATCTATAACAACCATGATGATCACTTTTGGCGTCAGCTTCTTCGTACTATACCATAATGAAATGAAGTGGATACCGATCAGTATTGGTGTGTTTGCTATCATGCCAGTCGTCTTATATGTTGTGCTACAATATCATCTGTTGATCGATGTAATTCGTGCAGCATATGGTAGTAAGTACCTCTTTAAGCCCAAGAATCAAGTTCTTTTCTATGAAAACCCCATGATTTAACTATTATTGTCTTCGACTTGTAATGGATTTCTTTCAAGATGTTCTTTGTAAACCGCTTGTAAGCTGGGATTATTATGTATCTTTCGCAAGGACAAATATGTTTTTGTTAGTATTCAAGTTCTGCTGTTCCATCTTAAAGCAGTCGGATATTGGTTCTTCCATTGGCCACTTATTTTATCGAAAATAAAAATTTCTCTGTAACTACTAAACCACAAATTAAAGACTAGCGGTGAAATTTACTCCTTTTAGAATTATAAATTTTACTAACATGCCAGCACTAATGATAAATCAAAATCCTCGTGATACGTATGTAAACTCATCGTATCAATTTAACAAACTACATATGTCGAAGTACTCAAGCCAAACAACATCTATTATCAGTAGATATGAAAAACACATTTTAAATGAGATACGTGGCTAGATCGATCACAAACATAAAAGTTAAACAACTTATGAATCGTTAAGCATCTCAAATAAACTATGTTCCAATCCAAATAAACATTGTGGTTCTGCGTACAACTGCAAATGAGTTTAACTTTGATTGATTTTGTCGAGTTATACGAGTCTAAGTTTACAAGTTAACTCGTTATTTGTTTATGGAGTTTTAATTCGAGTATAAGTATTAGCTCAAAACAAATAACGAGTTAACTTGTAAACTTGACTTCATATTATAGGTGTTCGTTTAGTACTTAAAAATAGGTGGATATCCTATACCCCAATATAATTATGTTAGCCTCGCCTTGGTCCAATGGGCTTTTCTTACAAATTATAAAAAATAACGACATACGTATCTTAATTTCTTGAGGCAATTTATTTTGCATACTCAAAAATCCTTGCATACTAAGGTATAAGTCCCTACCTTTCATATAGTTTGATCTAATGGTAATGATTAACCTAAAATTTAATATGTCTAAACCTAAGTCCATGTTTTTTTCTTGTATTTTTCTTTTCTTTTTATCTTTCTTTATTTATTTTCTCATTATTTGTATTTTTTTTAATAACCTTTTTTAATCTCACGTTTTCTTTTTTCCTTCTTCGTTTTCGTCAGTTTTCATACGTTTTGTCCGTTTTTTATACGTTTACGTTTGTTTTCATATGCTTTCGTCCGTTTTTTGTCAGTTTTTGTACAACACAGTTTTTTGATTTCTTTTCTCTCCCATTTGTTTCAGTACAACACAGTTTTTTATCAGTTTCTGTTCCGTATTTCTGACAGTTTTAAGCGTTTTACTTATTAAACTTTATATTTTCTGTTCCGCATTTTTAGATTTATAATTTTTTGATATAAACAAAATTATTGAAAATAAAAAAATGCCAAAAAATAAGGGAGATGGGAATATAAAAAATAAGAGGTGAGAATATTTTAAACGTTACAGCTACTCTGAAACCGTACATCATTACTCGGCAGCTACTCTAAAACCGTACATCATTACTCTTTTACCAAGAATTTGAATTTCAAACTTGTCTTGGAGTTTGTGATTGTCTATATTTCTAGATATTGATTCATCTCAGATCCCCATTTTTCATTTTTCAGTAAATTATCTTTCATTAACCGGTCATGGTGCTTCTTTAACTTCATCTTCAGTTTCCATTAATCACCATTTTATATTTAGTAAAGTTATTTTATTATTTGACCTAATCATTAACTTTGAGGTATGTATCTTTGATCTCAATTCTAACATTGACATCAACCACTACAAGAAAAAGGTCTTTTAGTGACACTTTTTATAATGACACATGTAATAAGTGTGAGGAGATATGAAGTTTTGCCTACATTTTTTAAAAAGTATAAGTACAAGTCTAGTATTTCACCCACACTTTTAAAAAGTGTTTGCAAAACTATAAATTTACCTTACACTTTTTGAAAAGTGTTAGTAAAAGTCAAGGTTGCAAAAATCGCTAGGTGGTAGCTGGGCGGCCGGGTAGGGCCTAGCGATTAATCGGTTAGGCGGGGATTAATCGGATTGGATTTTTTATATATAAAATTATAAAATTTTGAAACTATATGCCGATTTGGCCGATCTAGCCGATTTTTTTCGATTTGGCGATTTTTTCCGATTTGCGATTTTTACCGTGGCGATTTATCCGATTTTTCTCGATTTGGCCGATTAATGGTGCCTAGGCCGATTAATCCGATTTTTATCCGATTTTTGTCAGTAACCGATTAATAAAGTCGATTAATGAAAATCAGAACGGCTAATCACCGCCTAACGATTAATCGGCCGCTTAGACCGATTTTTGCAACAGAGGTAAAAGTATTATTTTACTTACACTTATATAAAAGAGAAAGTAAATGTCTAAATTTTTACCTACACTTTTTAATAAGTGTAGGCAAAGGTATAATTTCACAGCATGGACGACCCAAAATAAACCGGATCGATAAAACCGACAAAACCGAGCCGACTCGACAGCCCTTCGGTTCACTCTCGGTTTCATGTTTTCCTATTTTCAGTTTTGGGTCGGGTCGGTTCGAACCAAAACCGACAAAACACACCTAAATCGAACCGAACCGATTTCGGTTCATGTTTTTCATGAAGTCGGTTCTCGAGTCATTTCGGTTTTTGTCGGGTAGATTCGGTTTTGGACCTTTGTTCAGCCCTAATTTCACTAACACTTTAAAAAAAAGTGAATAAAATTTCTATGTTTTATCTACAATTTTTAAGAAGCACAAGTAAATATTCAGGTTTAACTACAATTTTACATTATATTGTTAAATAGATAGACAGAAATATATATGTAAATAAAAATTTTCAAAATGTGTTAAGTTTACATTATATTACTCTAGCGTCCATTTGCTCTTGTAAGCCACGATTTTACATAATATTCAACTTTCGGTATTCAATTTTTTTATCTTTTTACAAAAATCTTTTTTAATTCCTTTCGAACCGCTCAAACACCCCTCAATTAACCTCGATTAACAAAATCTTTATATTCCCTTCACTATAAAATTCAGTGTTTAATTCTAAAATATGATAATTTCAGTTTTTATCTCTTTTTATAAAAATCTCTTTTTAAGTGGAAAAGTGTTATTAAAAATCTTAATATTACCTGCACTTATCGATAGTTCCGGTTTTTATCTCTTTTTATTAAAATCTTTTTTTAATTCCCTTCAAAGAACAAACCCCTCAAACACCCCTCATTAACAAACACCCCGATTAACAAACCGCTCAGATAATGGAAGCCAAACACCCCCGATTAACCTGCGCTTAACAAACTTGCTCAGGTATTTACTTCATGAACTGAAATTATTTCATGAACTGAAGTTAAAAAGTGTAGATTCGTTGAATTTGAGCCCTAAAATTGTTGTTGTTAGTTGTGTTAATTGTTGCATATAATGTGTTTGATGATATACCTAACTCAAATTAATTGTTAAATTAGTTGAATCTGATGCATGTAAAGTGTTTGATGATATGCCTAACTTATTTTTACCGTATTTGAGGTCTCGTCTCGGTACCTATTGTAATGTGAGTATTTTCATTACTAATTTAGGTTAGTTGTATCTGTAAAGGGCAAGTATAAGAATGATACGTTTGATTATTAATAGTTATATTGCCATTTCACGTTAGGAAGTGGTAGGATTCTGTCTGACCGAATATAGTTGGAGATCTCAGATTTTGGAGTACAATGTGTTGTAGCACTAGAATAAACTGATAACACAACTTGCTGTATAAGCTCTAATGGTTTAAGCGAAATAAGTTTGGCACGATGAAGTGTGGTACTAACGAAAAGTAAATTGATATAACGAATCAGCAGAAACTAGCGAAATAAGTTTGGCATGATGCTTTTTGAAATTTAGAGATAAAAGCATAAAAATCGCGTGTGGAACTTCTGATGTATATATTTTTTGCTACTTTTATGCTATGTATCTGATGTATATATTTCATTCTCTTATTAGTGTTCGGGATTGCTTATTTTAAAATAAGCACTTTGTAATAAGCACTTTGTAATAAGAAACTCCGTAATAGAAACTGCTTATTTTACTTAAAAATTAAGCAGACAAGAAGAAATAATAAGCAACCAGGTTAGATTGTTACTTCTGGTACTACTTGAAACCGAACACTGATTACTCTCGGGTTACACAGTTATTGTTAGGGAAATGAATTGAA
Organism: Chrysanthemum makinoi; assembly: GCA_910596185.1. Lineage (NCBI taxonomy): Eukaryota > Viridiplantae > Streptophyta > Magnoliopsida > Asterales > Asteraceae > Chrysanthemum > Chrysanthemum makinoi. The sequence goes on from OU343222.1 coordinate 343,484,844, forward strand.
CGCTAACATCGAAACAAAGACGGAACTGTATGTACAATAGACGGAGTATAAGTAGTTGGTGTTTTATCTCAAAACATAGTCATTGGTTATGACCTATACACCTCTTACTTGGACAATACATATGTTGTTAGGGGGTGTTTTTTCGGCTTATATAGCCGGCTTATGGCTTATTTGGTTTTTGCCTTATGTTTCGTAAGCTCGCTTTTTGTTGTCTTATTTTGCAACTTTTTGGCTTGTATAAGCTTATTATGACATAATAAGTATATATATATAAGCCGAAAAGTTTCAAAATAGGCCACAAAAAGTGAGCTTATAAACATAAGCCAAACCAAATAAGCCATAAGCGACTATATTGCCAAACAAACACCCCCAAACCAGTAGTTCGTTTACTTGACATTAATCACATTGTGTCCTGGTTGCTACGGGGAGGATCTGAGTTAACCAATCGAGTAATCATTGCTCGGTTTTGGTGATGCTAATTAGTGCGTAGTAATTTTAAGGTCTCTTAGAGAAATTTTTTTTATGTGTGCTTCACAATTTAAAAGGTACTCCATGACCTAGAGTATAACATGCTCTTTTCCCTCCATTTGTGCGCGACAGACAACCAGACTTATCCAATAACAGACAAGAAATCCTTTCTGCCATAGAAAAGGTTAAGTAACTCCCTTCTAAAGAACCAAGTTTAATATACTACATGTGCTCAGAACTAAGCCCAAGATTAGCCAACATTGCCACTCAATATAGACATGGGTGTGCAAAAGTTATGTTGGGTGATTTCCTTATCACTCGTCGTCATAGTAAGTTACAGATAGAGTTGAATGGAACTTTCAATCCTCAATCTATCGACATCATTAGTTATTAGAAAAGATCTCCAAACATAATGATACCTGCCTCAAGGGAATACACATTGTACCCTGCCTATCAAGGTAGCTTTCTAGAGGTCCAAGATATTAAAGTCAGACACTTTGATAAATATTTTTACACTTACGAATATGTAACACTTGCTAATCTTATCATTAAGACTCGTCCAAGATATTAAAGTCAGACACTTTGATAAATATTTTTACATTTACACTATTACATTGTCTAATCTAAATATTGGTTATGTTGAGGTGCATCTTTCTTGTAATATGCCTTCTATAATTTTTGTTGCCAAATGTGCTTTAATTTATCTTATTATATCATTATTTCATGTTTAGTTTTATGGTATTATCTCATATTATTAGTTCATTTTAGTTTATTTTTTAAAGGTTCTGGTTCGACTTTTGGCCTTTTCGCAATTCCAGTTGGTACAGTTGATGTGTAATTTTAATTGTGACTGGGCCTCAATCGATTTTTCTACGACAATAAAGAACTAGTTTGTAAAATTCGATTCCCCAAATACAAAAATGTTAAAGTTTTGTCTCTGGTTATACCACTTACAGTTATTGCAGTTAGGTGTCGACTACTAATATTAACTTTATATTAAATATGTAACATGCCGATAGTGGTGAAATAATGAATCATGTTTCAAATTTACATTTCTTGAAACCTTGTCTATGTACTTTTACTTATTTTTCAATTTCACTTGCAATGAAATGGTTTTAGGTGTCAGCCCCCATTGCCTGCTGACCAGGTGAAGGCATCAACTGAATTCAATTATAACGTAGGTATGTCATTCCCTTACTCCAGACATCTATATTTGATAATATTTGACACATCTATTTTAACATTCTTGTTTATGCAGAGGGATCGCCAACCCCAAGGGGGGACATGGTGGAAGGGGAAGGTCCAGACCCATGCCAGGTATGATCCATTTTTATGATATTCTGTTTATAATTGGCTTTTCAGTTTTCATTATGTGTCAAGGTTTATAATTTAATACATATTCACAAGAACAATCTGATATAGCAATTTAGTAGGTTATTTGCACTTATAGCAATTATTTAACTTTTATAAGTCCACCAATTTGACCCTTAAGAGATTAAAGACAACCCGAAGGCGTGGAATCAACCCATTCACATGTAAATGAGTTAAATTTGCCATGCTTAATAATTTTGAAGTTAGTTTGTGGCTTCTCCGTTATTTTATGTTCAGTTATAGTAAATGCCCAAATATCACTTCTAATTTCTATATGAATATAATTACAGGAAATGGTTATGGACCAAGAGAGTATAATGATGGGGGTTGGGATGCACCGTGTGATTTCACTAGGGGCGGGGGCGGGAGGAGGTCTCAGTTTCGAGGTGCGTGGAAGGAGGTTACAATAATGGTCCTTATGTTGTTGATCAATATGATGGAGGATATAATCAAGAAGCACCACCCATGCACCAAGGAAGAGTCCTTGTTTTCCATCTCGCATTATCTGAAAATTGAATATAAAAGTTCATATAAATGGGTATATGATAAACCATCCTTATCACCATTTGTAAGTCTACTACTTTTAGGTAATAATGTCGAAAGTGGCCACATGAAAAGCTAAGCAATTTGTAATTTCAAAGGTTTGTTATCTTATTCTTGAGTTTTAATTTTCATCTCTTGGTTCTCAACATTTTCTTAGTTATATTTGTAGCGCTTGATTATGCTTGTTTTGACATGAAGCTGAAAGATTAATCAGCTCTCGTGGGACCTTCATATATTAACTATTTCTGTTAACTCCGAATAACATCAATTTAGGTGGCATTTGCTCATATATTTTGGGTGGTTCCATGTGTGTAATTGGCTAGTTATATAGATTAATATAGGATCATGCATTTACCTTAAAATATTTTAAAGTTTACATTTGTTGACTCAGATAACATGAACTTAAGGTGACATACAAGAATATAGCTGCTGCTGTTTTTGAGAAGAGGAAACATCTGCTTGAAGAAGAATATGGTGAAGATTATCGATATGGTATCTCTATCTAACTAGTCTATTATGTTGGTCTTGTTTTTGTAAGTGGTTGAATATGTTTTCTTTATCTATTTAAGGTGACGGAGAAGGAAAAAAGACAGATTTTACAAAACTAGAACTTAAACCGGATCACGCCCATCGTCCATTATGGGCATGTGCAGATGGACGGATATTTCTGAGACCTTGTCTTAAACAAGCTTCTGATTTCTGGACTGCTATCTCCAAACCTTTTGCGGAGTAATATATGTATGCATATCAACTCATAGTTCATATCTCACGTGCATAAGATTTGTTATGGACTTGGGGTTTTTGTACTTACCGATTGGAGTATTTCCATGAACACAGTCTCACTCCCTAGTTTCTTTATGCGGCCGTGTCGTATGTATGTTAACTTTTATTATCTTTTGCCAGGCTATTCATACGGATCGTATGTCGTACTATTTACATTTGTCATGGATCGTGTCATTACGTGGAAGGTATGTATATTTTCTTTATGAATTGCGTTGATGTTGGTTATATCTCGTATTTTTTCTAGATTACGAAATCTCTTGATTTTTATTTTAATTAATAGGCTGCATCTACATTGCTTAGCGTGAAGCAAAAAGATGTGGATTTGGTTCTTCTGCTAATGGATTTTATGAATGTAAGAGAGAATGGCTGGAAGAAGGCACTATCTTTTGGCGATCGTGTTGGATAATGATTTCTGTATGATGTTTTTGTATTGACTAGAACTCTCAGATATGCCCTTTATGTTATATACAGAACATACCCTTTACGTTATATGATGTTTTTGTATGATTTCCATGATTTCTATACATGGAAGTTCTAATTTGGAAGTTTTGTATGAAAGTAATTCTTATTTGGAAGTTCTGTATGGAAGTTCTGTTTTGTGCTTGAAAAAGTATGTATGTGCATTGCTAACACAAACTTGGTGTAGACAAAGATCTAAACATGTATTGACACATTATGTGTCAGCATAGGTGTGTCACCATAGACCTTTACCGTCGGAACTTTTGCTGACACTTATTGTATGTGAAGGAGAAGCTTATTTATCTTTGGTGACACTTTTTTACACTTTTCCTGACATTTTTTGTCTGTCACCAAATGCAGTATTTCTTGTAGTGAACATACTTTTCTTTTTGTTTGCTTTTAGGTTGATTATATTAAGGGTCCGCTTGGTTCAAAGTGGGGAAAGGGAAAGGGAAAAGGAAAGGGAAATGAATGCAAAGGAATGAGTGAGGTGGGTAACCAATCCCTTACCCCTCAATTTACTCTATAATGGTTCATTCTTTCATTCTGGGGTAATCAATCCCTTACCCCTCCCCAACCAAGCACTAAATTATTTGTGATATGGGCCCTTTTGAATATCTTACCCATTCCCCACCCCCCTTAACCCCCTAACCAAGCACGCCCTAAGTGATAGATGGCCCAAGCTTGTTTATGGGTTTAGAATCTGTTAGGGTTTTCATTATGTTTCTTGCATTTTTTATATATTGGAATAATACATATATAATACCTATTTGTTGTTTCTTTGTTTATTTTTTGTTTGTGTATGTAAGCACATCTGTTTCTTTGATTATTAAATTAAGTCATTGTTACTAATTGTATGAGTTATTAACGTCAATAACCCCCTTAATTTTTTGAATGCATTTTCTTTCATTTAGCTTTTGATATTTACTACCCGTGTTGAACACGGGTTATAAGCTAGGAACATAATAAGTCACTCATAATTTCATACGTATATGTGTAAGGTGTAAGTTGTAACTTTAGGTTGGTTAGGCCTTACAAAACTTTACATACACGTTGACGTTGACGTTGACGTTGACGAAAGAAATACTTTTCGAACTCTACCTTGTCTATGAACATTGACGTTGACTAAGAAAATGAGACTATATATACAAACGATTGAACGCATGCATGCTTATCTAAGAATTACATCTCAAAGGCTTCAGTTTAAATTGATGCATACATAACAATCACTGCTAGCTCGATTCGCAGAGGTATAATCAGTTACACTAATTAAATCCTCTAGTAAAGTCTAGTCATGGTGTGAAACAATTTGGTTTTAATCATTTTTTTAATGGTATCTCTATGCAGATGATGAATCAAACAGACTCAGACTCGCAATCAGACTCCATCATTGAGGAGGAACCCTTAAGCCTTGATCAGCAGCAGCAGCAGCTTGAAATGAACAATGCGGCTGATTCACATGCCAGCCCACGTCGAGACTATTCAACAGGACCAATTATGCTGAAATGGATCTATTAAATGGTAATTTTTGTATCTGTTTACCTCCATTTTTTTACTACATGGGGCTGTAGATTGCCACTTAGCTAAGTGAAAGAACTCACTAGTACAATCGCCACTTCTTCCGGCAACAATTTTTTTACCATGCCGACACCTTGTCGTCGGCAAGATATGATCCCGACGAAATAGCATAGGCAACAGTTAGTCGTAATTGCCCCGTCGGGAGTTACTGTCCCGACGACAAAATGATAACCATGTTGATGACAATGTGGGTCCCAGAACACTTTCTGGTCAAAGATTTTTGTGGTTGGGAATATATGGTGCCGACGACACCATAATGCTAATCAACTTCTTAATTAGCAAAAAGTCAACAAAAGTCAAACATAATTAGTTATGTTACCGATGACATGTCTTCGGTAACATAAGAACTAATATGACTTATTTAATATAAAGTCAACAAAAGTCTAATTTAAAGGCAGGGGTTATTCATACGGGGGCTATATTTTTAGATATACCCCCTTATATTTTTTGTTTTTTTTTTTTTTTGTTTTTTTTTTTATTTTTATAATTTTGTTTATATCAAAAAGCTATAAACCTGAAAATGCGGAACAGTAAATATAAAGTTTAATAAGTCAAACGCTTAAAAGCTATCCGAAATCTGAAGAATAAGCTCTTTATCTTGAAAAAGTGGGGAGACAAAGAGAATATTCCCCTATGATTTGACATCATAGGGGGTATTAATAGTATGACCCAATTTAAATGGCAAGTGTACCCAAGAGCGGAGCTAGAAATTTGAGTTAAGGGGCCGCAATTACTTGTTATTCAATAGTTACATACAATTAATAGTTGCTCAAACTCTTTACATAGAAGGGCTAGTTTCATTTGATTATCTATACTATTTATAATGGAGGGATGACTCTCTCTTTTAAATTTTTTTAAGATATCATTAATGTGTTTTTAAGCATTACAAATTTTAATGCATAATGTACACAATAAATAGCTTTTACTAATTTATCTTCCACAATATTTTAATGCTTCATTTATTATTTCTTTTTAAATTAGTTTAGTTTTAATGCAAAAATGCACATATAAATGAATATGATTTTAAAATGCATGCAAAACTACAAAGTTCCAAAACTATTATTAGATCGTAAGAGTGTTTTAGAGCCAATCTAAATAAATTTTGAATTATTTTAAATAAAATTAACCACAAAAGTAAAAAGCGGTTTTGTAAAGTCGGGACAATTTTTTTAAGACAAATGATGCAAATATGTAAATTCACAAGTGAAAATTTATTTGATTTTATACATATTACACATATCTATACTACTTATAATGGAGGGATGACCCTCTCTTCTAATTTTTTTTAAGATGTCATTAATGTGTTTTTAAGCATTACAAATTTTAATGCATAATGTACACAATAAATAGCTTTTACTAATTTATCTTCCACAATATTTTAATGCTTCATTTATTATTTCTTTTTGAATTAGTTTAGTTTTAATGCAAAAATGCACATATAAATGAATGTGATTTTAAAATGCATGCAAAGCTACAAAGTTTCAAAACTATTATTATATCGTAAAAGTGTTTCGAGAACAAATCTAAATAAATTTTGGATTATTTTAAATAAAATTAACCATAAAAGTAAAAAACGGTTTTTTGTAAAGGTCAGGACAATTTTTTTAAGACAAATGATGCAAATGTGCAAAGTACTAAGTGCTAATTCAATTATTAATATATTAGTATATTATTTATTATACTTTTCATGGATAACTTTAAATAATTACTTAAACATGTAGGTTTTCTTTACATTATAAGCATTGTTTTAATTATATGTTCTATCTATGTGGGACAAGTGTTATAAACAATATTAATGATTCAAACATTTTTTCATAAATATATACTTTACAAGATATATACATTATAAGTACTCTTTTATTTATATCTTTTTATCTATATGGGACAAATGTAATAAACAATATTAATGATACAAACATGTTCAAAAAAATATATATATTTCATAAAAAAAATGTTTCTACTTACTTGTATTCTGGATACTATCAGTAATTTGACCATAACCTATAACATTATTGACTCGCAGAAATCCTTGTAGCACTTTCAATTGTTTTTATATGAATTAGTTTGATATTATCCATCACTTTTCTTAAAGTTACTCAAACCCAATATTTTTGTTATTGGTAAAGTTATTGTAAGAAAACATAAAACTGAAAACATTTTTTTAGAAAATTTTATTACTTGGCAACAGCTATTGTATGCCCTCTTATAATATTCTTAAAAGGTTGAAATATCGACACATAAACTTTTGGCGTCTTAAATTTATCATTCACATAAAACGTTTGATTATAAAGCATGGTTTATTGAAAATTTTTATTTCGAGGTATCATGCATGCTGTAGTGCGGTATCATACGTACGTGTGGCAGATGCCTCAGTAGTATTCTACAATAGCAATAACAACCTCCGAATTACTTTCTAAATGTCTTACTATTCTTTTATTTTCATCAAATAAGACTTTTTGTTTAGGAATTATTTAGACGAAATTCGAGTCCATAAGTCCAAACTATACATATCCAATTATGTCACTAAGAATTATCTAGTATTTTTTAATATTAAAAAGATAACAGATAAGATTCTAGATTGTACTCCAAACAATTGTGTAGCTTTTCAATTCTCGTTTTAATAACATGTGTTGTTGTATTTGACTATTTGTGTCTTTAAACAAAAAAGTTTAAAACCATATTTAAAATTTGCGCTAATATAGTCAATTATTAAATATGAAAAGGCATAGTCTAACATGTACATCTAAATAGGGTCATACAAAAGCTTTTCCTTTGATCCACAAGTGAACACGTATGTGACCTTTTGGTCATCTTCTCCATCAAAGAAAAAAACACGACCTTTTGGTGATCTTCTCCATCAAAGAAAAAAACACTAGCTCTGTTTCAGTTTTTCTAACCATTAAATAATAAGCTCGTTATCATATAAAATTGATATTCTTCATCATAAACACAACCTAATTGATGCCTTGGGTCGTTGCTCGTTGAGCCCGTGGCCAAGATTGAAGACTTCGTGAAGCGTGGCCGGAAATCAAGCTAGTACAAGGTAGCTAAGCTAAGCTGGGGTGGCTGGCGACGCACGCTTGCCACCTACGGCTCAGCCTGGATTGTGCAGAGCGACGTGTCGTCGTTACAAAACAAATAATACTAATTGGTTGATATGATGTCGACGACATGTCGGCGGTACAAAACCAATTAATATTAGTTGGTTTATATGATGGTGACAACATGCCGTCGACTATATGAGCTTGCTTTGCTGCTACACAGCAGTACCCGCAGTGACAATTTTTAGATTTTGGGAATTTTCCGGAAAAATTCTACACGTGCTGTTACAACTAAAACCTCTAAACCACCAATGCCAATATGCCGATATCTCAAAACAATTTATAACGGCTAAAACACTTATATATAATCGCTAAAGAGCCTCAAATACATTAAATGTTATAAATTATACAAAATTGGTGTTATAATTTACGGATCTAGTTGCCGTATACACAAAAGTTGCTATATACGCAATGTTCAAGTCGCCAAAATGTTAAAAGTATACAATAATAACATACGGATGAGTCGATCAAAAGCATAGTCTAAAAGATAATATATATCGACACAAAATAACCCATATACCTCGATCTACTCATCGCCACCACCATCCGAGCTACCACCCTCGAGATCACTCCCGCGTCACCTATTGCGGAATACTCATCATATCGAAGATACGGCTATAAGCTCGGCCCATTGAGGGTTAATCTATAACACCGACATGATCTGAGTGATCTGGCGTTGAACGGCCTTCGTCTCTTTTACAGCCTCCTCTGCCTTCTTGTTAGCCTCCTTGATCTTCTTGTCTTTATCGGCCATCATCTCATCAATCAAATGATCTCGGTAGGCATCACGAACACAGGCGCCCGGCTGTAAACTTTGTCTTCCCGGCTGATACCACCCTCGCAAGCGACTTTTCCTGACGCTCTCAAATTAATAAATAAAAAAGCAAATTAATTATTAGATGCGTGTACATAAATTTAAAATCAATAAAAGCGAGATTAATATAAGCGGAAAAGTACTTATTAGCTAAGCGTGTGCTTAATAAGTAACGCCAATTTATTTATACGTTTCATTTATTTTTGACCATTTTAATAACGTGTACATGTTTGGGCTAAAATGGGTCAAAACGGGTTAAATGACTTAAATAAACGAGAAAGTTATTAATTACGACATGTAGGCATAATCTATTAAACTCTAATGTATTCTGTAATCACATCTATAACCTTTTGCTATCACATCCGGTTACAAAAATAAATAAAATAGAAAATTAAAAAATACATACATATATATATACATATACACACACACACATATATATATATATATATATATATATATATATATATATATATATATATATATATATATATATATATATATATATATATATATATATATATATATATATATATATATATATATATATATATATTTATTTTGAACACTTTAAATCGACTGCGAGAACCACTTTTACAACTAATAATACAATGTACATCATTTAATGCTCCATAGCATTTTGTCATTTTATTAATTCAAAAAGGTATAATAGTAAAATATATTTTCATATTTTTTTTTATAATTCCGGTTTTTTATAAATTTTAAAATTCAGATTTTTTTTTTTTTTTTTTTAACATGTTTTCAAATAGTCATGGTGCATACATGTTTTTTTTTATACATAATCATTATTTTTTTGAAGACTCAAGGAGCATGCATGCTTTTTGTTTTTTTTTCAAATACACAAATGTGCATACATGTTTTTTTTTCCAAATAGTCAAGGTGCATACATATTTCCAATTAGTCAAAAGTGCATACATTTTTTTTAGCTAACACTTTTTTTTTTTTTTTTTTTTATCAACATACCAATATTTTTACATGATCATTATTTTTTTTGAAAGTTTGAAACACAATTAAAGAACACAAATCATTATAAAAAGAAAAACAATATTGATATACTTAAATGTTACATTTCACTTGATTACAAGTACAAAAACACATGGAATTATCATATATCTCCAAAAGTCGCAAATTATCTTCATGTATAATTGTGTTCATCCACTTCCCGGTCTTAAATGATATCATCATCTTCATCAATCAATCTGAAACAAGCATGCACAGAAACAATTAAACCACAAACACATATGCACACACTTTCAGAAATTTTATACCAACTATAAAAACACATATGTACTATTTCATTCATTTTATATTAACCAAAAAACATGTATGCATTTGAAGTTTCTCATCATATTCTTTTGAACGTATGTGCACTATTTCCGAAAACATACATGTACGCCTTCAAAAAAATGTATGTGTACTTTGAGATTCTCATCAAATTTACTAAAACACATATTCGCACCACTTTGATTGATTTTGGACGAGCCAAAAACCACATATGCACCCTAAAACACGTACGCATCCTTAAACACGCATGCATTATTTCTTAAAACACAATGCACGCCACTAGAAACATATATGCACCTAAAACACTTGTGCACTATTTATGAAAACGCGTATGCACTATTTATTAAAACGCATATGGATTATATATAAAAGAATTTTATATCGAAAAGAAGATAAGTGTGACATCTTTAATGATCAAATAAATAAAAAAGTACAAGAAAGATAGCATCTATATTATATTCCATCTTTAATAACACGATTGTAATCATTCATGTCACCAACTTTATACATGTCATTGCCATGCATTCTTCTGTTATACATTCCTCTTTATGAAATATAATATTCTACCCTCATGAACAATAATTATTAGAGTACAAAAAAAGAAATCACATGTCAAGAAAAAGGAACAAGACCGGATGATGAACCTAAGAATTTGGTCCATGCGGCTTACAGAGCAACCTGTAGCGCGTCGAACTTTCTCTCTCGGCGGCGGAGACAACCCAGATCTGCGTCGGCGGCCAAAAGATTTTTTCTTAAAAAAAAAAATCATTAAACATAAACTAAAATTTCATTAATAATTAAAATCTACAATGCTAAATAAAAGCAATCTGAAATACATAAATCATAAATTTAATAATTCTCCATGCGAGTCATACGAGGGGAGTGAAACGGCAAATCCCCGAGCGAGAGGTTCCTCCGGTAGCTCGAAGTTGGTAGTCGCAGTTGATGCACCTACACCATCGTTTTTGTTCTCAGATAGCTCCAATTGATTTTGGTCGCGGCGTTGTTGGTTATCTTCGAACACGCGCCACAACGTCGACAACCTCGCGATCTTTGCGGGCTTGATCTTTCAAAATTTGTCGATCACGGATTTTAGTTCGGGAGTAATGTCGTTGCAACTCGGTAGTTTTTCTCATTTGTTCGCCTACGTTGCGCGGTCAAACAATTCAATGGCGCTTATAATAGCGTTTTTAGATCTCATGCGTCGTTATTGCATTGGGTTTGAGCGTAAACTTGCATATCTTCAGCGGAATGGGGGAGGCGGCAAGCCATAATAAATCTTGTGTTGAGAAGTATTTTGAGGTTGAATTGTGTTTGAAATTGTGTGTTAAGAAATGTGTTTGAAGTGAAGTTGGTATTTATAGAGTGGTAAATTTGGTTTGATTTTTTTTTTTAGTTTAAGACCAAACGGTCAAAAATGGTTTGAGTTTGGAAGCTAGACATCGAGTGAGTTGACACTCGATATGCATATTATTGCCCCTTTAGATCACAACCAAGTGCCCCATTCGTTGCAAGATGTTATGTCGGTTGGGGATGTTTTTGGCTTGAAGCCGTATGTAAAGGCTCGATTGCGACTAGCCTGATGGTTCCCGCGGTTTGGGAGATAGACTATTATCTGAATTGCAAAATAGAAAACATCAATGATGAGATGAATGAATACTTGTTTGTAAAAACAATATAGGCTCAAGGACCTGGAACCGCGGATGTGAAAAACCGCCACTTGAACCACCTTGACCCACCACAAAAGAACACATCATATCCTTCAAAACCACCTAAAAACGCACGCTGCCAATGAAATTAGTATCTACTGCAATCCATAAAACACCCAATGTTATAAAAGATATCAAATAAAACCAGGAAAAAATGCAAAGATAATTGTACCTCGCCGTTTCGCTTATACGCCCTTTGAAGCTGTAAAGTAATCCTTCTCAGCAGCATGCTCCCCACTTCAAGAAACTTGGTGTTTACACCAACAACACCAACAATGATTAACTATGAGACACCATCTGATACTTCATACAAGATCAACATCATATCAAAAGCAACCAACAATGATTAACAACTCCTTTGTTAATCCTCACCGGAAAACCACCATCGTCATCATATCACCACCATAACAACCCAAACCCACAACCACCGTCTAAACATTAACACAATATCCTCAAGATAAATCGATCGTACGAAAACCCATATCTTGAAAATTAAAATCTTAATCTTCAATTAATAACAAGGAAACAAAAAAAAAACAACATTGAACCGAGTAAAGAATTATCAAATAAACCTTCAAAAATCTTCAATCATAGATTAAAACAAAACTGAGATCTAAACTAGAGTGTGGTTGTGTACTGAAAATCGTCACATATTTCTTGGTTACGTTCGACAAAGGTTAGATCGGCGGCTAGGGTTTTTTTAAATGGAGGATGAGGCATTTATATTACATGTGAGAGAACAGAAGTTAGAGCACTAGTAATGGTAACGCCATAACGGTGTTAAAGACGAAAAAACGACGTTATAGCCGTTGTGACCGTTGTGACCTCGGCGTTAAAGAGAAGAAAAGAAGCCCGCATTGCCAAAGCAACGGGCGTTAAGGGGAGGCGCAAAAAAAAAAATTCAAAAAATTTACATTTTCTACCCTTAAAGCGCTACTAGCGTGTATTTTAAAAAAAATTCAAAACCACCCTAAACGGCTACTAGCCGTTATTTTTCAAAAAAAATTTCAAAAATCTTTTTTTACCACTATAAATACCCAATTAAATCCTCTCCATACTCTCAATCTTACAACTTCAATTAACTGCAAAAAAACAATGTCGGGAGGCAACGACGATACTTTCTACAATCTTCTCGGTGATGGGTGGAATCCCTCAAACCCGGGTTCATCATCTAACCCGAACGCGGGTTCATCTTCAAACCCCAGCCCACTAGGCTTATCGAGCCAAGAAATGTATCAACAACATCAAGCATTTCAGTATTGGCACAACAAAACTAACAAAACACCTTAAACTCCAACTTTCAAAACCTACAATTCACACAACAGTCACAACAATCACAACATGAAACACATGATGTTGCTGACACACCCACGTCTCCTCCAAAAAAAGGAAAAGGTCGCATTAAGCGAAAATTAAAGAAATCCAAAGACCCCGAGCCCGAACCAGTTGATTCTGATGAAAGCGAAGTTGTTGTTAACGCCGCGTTGGACTCTAGGAGAGGAAGCATTACTTGCAACATGTTACATAGTTGTTTCGGAGGATCCGAAAGTTGGAAAGTGCCAACCCAGGGATACGTTTTGGTATCGGGTGCGAAATGAGTTCAATAAAAACAACTTTCAACGGCGCAACAAGGACATGTTGTCAAGCAAGTGGAAAACTTTGAACGGCATATGCACAAAGTTCAACTCTCATTACAAACGTGCGAAACGGGATCAACGAAGCGGGGAAAGTGAGCTAGATGTGATGCAACGGGCAAAGCAATGGTATCGAGGGAAACCAAGGGATCGACTATTGGTATCGAAGACGCTTGGGAGGTTTTGCGTCATTATAAGAAATGGAACACGCCGGAACCGGTCGATTTAACCGGCGAAGTGCCAAGCCAAACAAACGAGGATTTGTTTGGTCAAGATGAACAACCTCGCCCTGGGGAAGAAACGTGCTACCAAGAAAGCAAGATCCGAGACTACAACAAGTACTGGGGGAACAAGCATTGGAGGAACGAGCTCGTCAGCTTATTTCACCGAAACTATGGCAAACGAGTTTCATTATGAAACGAGAAGTCTCCGAAGGAAAGCGGCGTATCGGTAGCGCAGGCAGAAAAAGATCTCACAATAACCCGGTTGGAAGAGATAAAGTTTTGATGACGCCTCTTGAGGGGCAAAATCCAATGGTCATGCAGTGGATCAATGACGAAAAAGATCGAATCATCGCAAAATATAACTTGAAACCTCGTCAGTAGATCGTATTCTCGTTATTTCCTTTAATTTGTTGCAACGTTTTATTTCGTTGTATTTTTTTTAATTTCGTTGTATTTTTTTTTCGTTGTATTTTTTTTTAGTCTCGTATTGTAATATGTTTTAAGTTTTAATGAAATGTTTGTTTTAGTTTAATAAATGAAGTGTTTGTTTTAGTTTAGGGGTTGAAATTGAAAATATGAAATATTAGTGGTGTTATGGTGTTATTGGGATGTTATTGTTGTGGGTGTTTTTTGAGGATGTTAATGTTAAATGGAAAGCTGATGTGGCGTTGACGTGGACGGTGTTATTGGTGTTATGGTGTTATTGTTGTAAGTGCTCTTATATCAAGAATTTTGAAAAGACGGTTTTAAAAAAAATGATTATGATATCCCTTAATTACCCTTACATTATTTACATCAATATACATGATCTTTTAATTATTTACATAATTTGCACAATCATTTCTGACCATTGATCAATTAATCCTATGACTAAAAAGTGGTTCTCGCAGTTCTCGCATTTAAAGTGGGTTCTGAAAATAAAGTTTCACTTATATATATATATATATATATATATATATATATATATATATATATATATATATATATGTTTCAACAGGGTTGTTTGGTTGTTTGGAAAAAAAATAAAAGTAAAAATAAAAAGACCGGTACTTACCTATCGAACACGTGCCTCATCCTGCAACCATACCCCGTCAATGCAATGCGTGTCGTGATAGCTTTGTATGAGGGACAGGTACTCATGAGGCTCTCGCGTCTGAAACTGTATATTTTTTGTCGTTTAGTATATATTGACGACGACATTGTGTCGTCGGCAATATATGCGTAGCCTGTTCTACTTATTCTTGTAGTGACTGTTGTTCAGTTGTCATTTTATATATGTTAGTTTATAAATTGACGTTTGATCATGTTTACTAACTATAAATATTGCAATTGCATTGGATCATTATTATAAAGAATACGGACGAAATTACTTCGAAATTGGTGTCCCTCTTTATAAAGCATCCATTAAAGGTGACTGGGAAGCTGCTAAAGCTATATTAAACAAGTTCCCAGAGTTGGGACTGGTACGATATAGCATCACTGAAAATGGAGAGACATCACTACACGTCGCTGCATCCATAAAGAGTAGCAAAGAGGTGGAACATTTTGTGGACAATCTGGTGAATTTAATGACAAAGGAAGACTTGCAACTTGAGAATAAAAATTACAACACGGCCCTCTATTTAGCAGCTGAATGTGGAAACATTAAGATGGTTAAGACTATGATGAAAAAGAACCCGACCTTGCATGCAATCCCCGGTGGTGGTTCTTTATCTAAAGAGCCAAATATGATGCCACTGTATGCGGCTGTCTTGTGTGGAAATTATGAAGTAGCCAAGTATCTTTATGAAAAATCTAAAGACTTGTGTGATGAAGATGGTTGGACACAATCAAAGCGTCGCTACTTGCTTGAGAAATGCGTTGAGGGTGATATGTTTGGTAAGCATTTTATTGTGTATTTTTTACACCAACTATTCACATATTCTCACTTTTTCTAGCAAACCGTAAAATCAATATCTCAAACCTACCCCAATTCTGTAAATTTAAATTTGAAGTTAACACAAAACCTATGCGGAATTATTGATGTTATTGAATGAAAATCATTACATTTACAAGAAGGAATGAAAAGTACTTATATAAACGCGCCTAACTAGCTGCCTGTAAATACTGTAACATTACTATATATAACTATAGAGCGAGCAACATTGTTTGCAATGCAAACATTAATTGCCAACTTTCACAAGTTGGCAAAAATAGTCCCTGAGGTTTAAGTGTCGTTGCAAAGTAAGTTCAAGTTGGCAAAAATAGTCCGTAAGGTTTAAGTGTCGCTGCAAAGTAAGTCCTTTATAGCAATTTGGCAAAAATAGTCTCTATCCAAATTCACGGCTGCAAAAGCAATCCCGCTGCATCGCGCGGGTTTCCACACTCGTTCAAAGTATTTACAACTCTGACAGCCGTATACATTTACAACTTTAGTAGTCTAGCATAGTCAGTCCTTATACTCCTATAACCTATTATCTAAAAATAATAATTATTTTTTATTTTATTTTTAAAAAAGAAAGAAAAAAAAGGTAGATATTAATAAGCCTGAAGTGGTTGATTAACACATTTACATCAACCATGATTTTTGCTGACTTGAACCAGATTTGGTAAGATGAAGTTCTAGATTGCTTATAATTATATTACGGAGTATTTTAATTAGGGAGGTGATTTGTACACTCAACAAAATTATTGGTACACTCAAATTTATTGTGTTAGGACATTTATACCTTCACAAATACCCTTACATTTTCACCCTGTGAGGATATAAATGTCCAAACACAATAAATTTAAATGTACCAATCATTTTGTGGAGTGTACAAATCATCTCCCTTTTAATTAGTTTATTATGTTAGTTAATTGAGAATAAAGTGAAAAAAGCCCATTACTCGACGTAATAAAAAGTAGGGAATGTCTAACCAATGCCCTAAGGGCATTGGTTAAGATTTGTCATTTTGTAGTTTTTAGTTACACAAATAGTCCTTATAGTTGACACATGATTACATATTTGGACGGAGGATCCACATGAATAATTATTATAAATCACAAAATGACAAATCTTAACCAATGCCCTTAGGGCATTGGTTAGACATTCCCTAAAAAGTAATATATTGCTTTCTTTGAGGCTCTTTTGTATAATATTATTTCTGACAAATTAAAGCATTGTCGAATTCAGATATCGCGCTTAAGGTTGTGGATAAGTATCCCGAACTTGGAAGTCATGCGAGTATACTTGCAACGATGGCTCAAAAGCCTGAAGCATTTCAGGAAGAAAAAGCAAACATAACTGAGAGAATCATCAAGATAGGTAAACATCTCTACTATGTGGTATCAACAAATGCTTCTTATGTACAGTATTTAAAAACGGTTACGAGAGATAAAAACTTATACTCATATGAAACGTGCGTATCCTGAAATCAATTAAGAAATGGAGAATACGAATTCAATGGCAACAATAGTTAGGAACCTATAGAATTAGAAACAAGATTCGAAACTGAATTGTTAGTGTTATTGATGAACAACAGATTTGTTACAAGAGAGAATTACAGGAGAGGGAATTGATTTGATTACGAGTTATGTGTTTTATCCGGTGTTTGGAAACTCGGTTTAAACTATATGAATGGAAAAGAAAGAGAATGATATGAGATAGATACTGTAACGGACATGCTGGCTTTGTAATAGCAATTCGTAGTTTTCAATAGCGGGACTTTGTGAAGATATCTTGTACCATCAACTTTACTTTTTTGGTGTTGCTTTCAGGTTTTTCTGTCATTGGTTTAAAAGTGGGACCTCTTGAAAAAGAACCTAAAGCATTAAAATTACTTAAAATCATTTGGAATGATATGGCCAAAAGGCCTAAGAAGGCTATTGATGATATAATCAAAGGCCCAGCTGAATGGACGCTACACGACAAGCCCAATCAACGTACTGGACGCAGATATCCTTTTCGGATACTGGGTGTTGCTGCAGAGCTGGGCAATACTAAATTTGTAGTTGAATTAATCCGTCAATATCCTGATCTCATATGGAAGGTAAATGATGACGGTCATACTATATTTCACACGGCTGTCAAACATCGCCGTGAGGGTATCTACAACCTATTGTACGAGATAGGCTCAATGAAGAATCTGATAACTTCTATCAAAGATATAGATGGGAACAATATGTTGCATTTAGCTGCAAAGAGTACCAAGAAAAAACGACTTAAGGATGTATCAGGAGCTGCTTTAGAAATTCAACGAGAACTATTATGGTTTAAGGTAAATATATTCCTCTCCGCATTCTAGCTTCCTTAACCTATATCCAAATTAGTTTAACTTAAATTGTTTGCGTGGTCAGGAAGTAGAGTCTATAGTGCCTCCTGCTTATAGATTCAGGAAGAACAAGGATGGTCTAACACCACATGAGTTGTTCACCGAGGAACACCAACATCTTATGATACAAGGCGAGGAATGGATGAAGTCAACAGCTAGTCAATGTATGGTTGTTGCTACACTTATTGCCACGATAGTATTTGCTGCGGCTTTTACTGTTCCTGGTGGATACAATCAGGACAGTGGTATCCCAGTGTTTAATCAGAAACTAACCTTTGTGGTCTTTGTAGTAGCAGATGCCATATCCTTGTTCTTATCAACAGCTTCGATACTCACATTCTTATCCATCCTCACATCTCGTTACGCCGAACACGCCGAACGTGATTTTGTGAGATCATTACCCATGAGGTTTATGTTAGGTCTATCAACTCTTTTCTTATCTATAACAACCATGATGATCACTTTTGGCGTCAGCTTCTTCGTACTATACCATAATGAAATGAAGTGGATACCGATCAGTATTGGTGTGTTTGCTATCATGCCAGTCGTCTTATATGTTGTGCTACAATATCATCTGTTGATCGATGTAATTCGCGCAACATATGGTAGTAAGTACCTCTTTAAGCCCAAGAATCGAGTTCTTTTCTACGAAAACCCCAGGATTTAACCATTATCGTCTTCGAGTTGTAATGGATTTCATTTCAAGATGTTCTTTGTAAATTGTAAGCTGGGATTATTATGGTTCTTTCGCAAGGACAAATATGTATTTGTTTGTATTCAAGTTTTGCTGTTCCATCTTAAAACTGTCGGATATTGGTTCTTCCATTGGCCAGTTATTTTATCGAAAATAAAAATCCTCGGGATACGTACGTGAACTCATTTTATTGAAACGACATTAAAAGTAAGTTGCTAAGTTAGTTCTTGGGCTTGGGTCAATAGGCCCGGGTTCAAACCTCTTTCATGGCATTAAAGATCATTTGGTATCATTCCCACCGTAAATGTTTAGATTGACTGGTTATCGGGAGGTTTATTGGAGAAAATGGTCAGTGTTCAAAGTCCACCTCCTGATAAGTACAGTCACTGGAACATGTGCTTATTGCCTGAAGCCAGGTCCTTGAGAGAAGGTTCGATTGGCATTCATAGAATACATGAGACCAGGGTGATCCCACCGATCTTCACCTTTTGGAGAGTAAACTACATGTGTCAAAGTACTCAAGCCAAACAACATCTATTCTCAGTAGAGATGAAAAATACATTTTGAATGGATACGTGGCTAGATAGATCAAAAACATAAAAGTTAAGTATTTATTTCACCAGAATATAAACCGAACCGCGCGATACCATCTTAATTCCCGCCTTTTTCTTTAATACCACCAACAAAGTTAACCTTCAAAAAAGCAAAACAGAAAAAAGTGTAGAAATGGGACACAATGTGTCACTATTCCATACAGCTTAATCATCAATGTTTTCAACTTTTTAACAAAACCATTATTAAATTTCACATTGTTTTGATCTAAAAAACACAACCAGCAAACATTTGTTAATCAACATGAACAAATCCATGTCGAATTCACTAGATTTTCGAGCACCACCACCGTCGCCAGTAGGCCCAGGTCGTCGCTAAACCGTCGCCAACGACGACATTCTCACTGACTTCCTCCACCAAACTCTCATTGTCCCCGATCTCGTGCTACCTGATCGAGTCTTTCCTCGTCAAAATCCAAATATCCAAAGCCTCCCAAAACTTGACTTTGAAAAACTTAACTTTTCGAACGATTTTAAACTTGAAGGAGTTATTGAAGTGATTGCGCAAACGGGTTGTTTTGAGCTAGTCAATCACGAGATATCTAATAAGCTTTTATGGGATGTTAAGGAATGTTGTAAAGGAGTGTTCGAATTGGAGGATGAGAAGAAACGGGTCGTTTTGAGGTCGAATGAGCGGTTGTATGGTTTTGTGGAGATTAATGGAGATGATAAGGATGTGAGTGAGGAGTTTGTTTGGTGTCGAGATGAGTCGTTGAGATCGGAAATGGAAGGTGTTTGGTCGAATTATTCGGAGTTTAGGTAATTTATTGGGGTCATTTTAATCGAATTTGTTCTGTTGTGATTAGATTGTCACCATAACAAATTCGAAGAAATTAAAAATATTGTGGATTATTTGAGATTTGTTCAAAAAGCGTTAGATCACGAACATGTATCATATATTTCGAGTGATCTAATATGTGTTTGAGATTGCTTATCTAAGTGCTTATTTTAACAAGATAAAAACTTTGATTGTTTTATTAGAACTGATTACTTTTTAAACTATTCTTAAGCAAATAAGCACCTTATCACAAACACCCCCATAATTCACAATAAAAGCTATAGATCTGAAGATGCTCGACATAAACTAGACTCGTTTGCTGCATATCATTAATATTTACAAATATGATAAAACCTCGAATAAAATTGCAACTTTTTTTGTAGTGAAAAAATGGAAAATTTAATGTCCAAGATCGAAAACATATCCGAAAGTCTACTCAAACTGTTTCTCGACCCATCTACTCCAAAACCAAGATTCCATGACGATAGTACTGGAGATAAAGAAACGGACAATCTGTCAAATGATGATGAGTATATGGATTCGTTGTGTTATGTATTTAGTCTTCATCTTAGCTTACGAGTGAGTTTCCTATTAGTCAACTAGTTCTAGGATATCAATAAAGGATCGTTGGGTTGGTTTGTGTCCCAAGCCCAACCCGTCTATGTTTTCTTTATTATCACAGCCGACATAGTACTTTGTTAGAGTCGGTTTTTCATCCCCCCTCATCTCTATAAAAGGAGTTGAGGGGGGAGGGGTCTTGTACGCATTCTTTCAATACTAATCAAACAATCGATTAGGGTACTTACTTGTGCATATTCTTTCTTTTCTGTCAACCACGTCTTCAAGATCGGGTAATCCGCTTTCTAGTAACCGGGTTGTTAGGGATCGAATCCTAACAAGTGGTATCAAGAGCTTTGGTTCGAAAGTTCTCTGGTTATCAATCGAGAAGGTTCTTGGGTCTTCGATTGTCCGGGTGAGCGACAAGGTGTAGGAGACTTGAGGGTTTGTTGGTTTTGGGTTTATCCAAGATCGACAATTTTTTTTTCTGGTTCGTTTCGGTGTTCATCAGAATCTGACGAAGAAGAAAGGAGAAGTGGTTGGTTTGTGTTTTTCTTGTGGAAGTATTAACAAAGAAGAAGATAATCACTGGTTGGTTTTTATTTAAAAAAGTCAAGAGGCTAGTGGTTGTTTTGTTGTCACGTGGACAGAAGGAAAAAAAAAGAAAGAAAGGGTACAATTGATTAAAGTAAATTAAGCACTTCAACATAAATATAATATTTATTATATTTGGTAATATAATAGTTTTATTATATTGGTACTTTGGTTATTAATTAAGAGGGTATTGCATAAGGGGCTTTGTTGGTTTGTGATTGTGAGGTTTTTCACAAGGTTTAGCAAATTAATAAAGGGATTAAAGAATGACGGGAGCCAAGTTTGAGATCGAGAAATTCGATGGAACTGGTGATTTCGGGTTATGGAGAGTTAAGATGCGTGCTTTATTAATCCAACATGGATGTGAAGCAGCTCTGGAGGTTTACCAGCGACTATGGATGCTACAGCAAAAGCTGAGCTAAACAAGAAAGCTCACGGTGCCATGATTTTGTGTTTAGGTAACAAGGTTGCGAGAGAGAGGTTAGGGGAGACGATCGGGGTTTGGACCAAGCTCGAGACTTTGTACATGACAAAGTCCTTGGCCAACAAGTTGTACCTGAAGAAGAAGTTGTACACATTCTACATGCTTAATTTGGACGAACGATTTCCGAGCATATAGATGAGTTCAACAAAATCGTTGTTGATTTAGCAAATATTGAGGTAAAATTCGAGGATGAAGATCTTGCTTTATTATTACTCACTTCTTTACCAGCATCATACGAACACTTTGTGGATACCTTGCTTTATGGACGGGAAGCTTTGACTTTGGAGGATGTGATGGCCACACTGAATTCAAAGGAAATCAAAGAAAGATCTAAGACGAAGGGGGATGATGGTGAAGGGTTATACGTGAGGGAAGATCTCGCGAGAATTCGCATCGGTCTAGGGAAAGTCAAGATCGAAGTCTCGAGGTGGAAGACTCAAGTGCTATATTTGCCAATCTGAGGAGCACTTGAAGAGAAACTGTCCGAAGAATAATCGCAATAAGTCAAATGGTTTCGTCAAGAAAGATGATCAGCCAAGCTCTAGTGGTTCGATTTATGACGGTTCTGAGGTGATGATGGTTATGAGTGCAGAGGCTTTGCTAGATTGGATCATGGATTCAGGAGGTTCATACCATATGACACCAAGGTTAGATTTATTTTTTGATTTTCTGGAATGCGATGGGGGCAGGGTACTGTTGGGTGACAACAGGGAGTGCAAGATCAGAGGCATTGGCAAGGTAAGGGTACAACTGAAAGATGGGTCAAGTTTTGTATTACACAATGTCAGGTATATTCCTGAATTGAAAAGAAACTTGATATCATTTGGGAACTCTTGAAAAGAGGGATATACCGTAAAATTGCGGTCGAGCAAAATCAAGGTGATTAATGGTTCCGGGGTTATTTTATCTGGAACCGAAGGAAAATTGCAGTATACTCTTTGGATGGCCATGCAGTGGCGGGTGAGCTTAATGCTAGTGTTGAAGATAAAGACAGTCTTGCCTTTGGTTTGGCACAAAAGACTGGCGGGACATATCGATGAGGCGGGACTACAGGTCTTTGGAAAAGCGAGGAGTTGTTTGGCAAGAAGAGTCTAGGTAAGCTCGATTTTTGTGAGAATGTGTTCTGGAAAGTCACATGAGTCGGGTTTCGGTGTAGGAAGGCACACTACTCGGGGAGTGATAGACTATGTTCATTCAGACTTATGGGGTCCGTCTCAGGTGGAATCATTTGGAGGTAAGAGGTATTTCTTATCTATTGTTGATGATTATTCCAGGAGGGTATGGGTTTATATTCTCAGATTCAAACACGAAGCATTTGGAAAGTTCAAAGAGTGGAAGCAGTTAGTAGAGAATCAGATGGGAGGACGGTTAAGCTTAGGACGGATAGGAATGGTCTTGAGTTCTGTAATCGGGGAGTTTGAACATGTGCATTGAGAGTGGGATTGCTAGACATTTGACAGATTGCCTTAGGACGCCGCAGCGAGAATGGATTAGCGAACGGATGAATAGAACTCTCATGGATAAGGTACGCTGTTTATTAATTCAATCTGGATTGCCCAAGACCTTCAGGCGGAGAAGCGACATGTACGGCCGCATATCTTATAAACAGTCACCATCGGCGATTGAGAAAAAGACTCCTATGGAGATGTGGTCGGGACATCCAAGTGATTATGGGATGTTGAGGATTTTCGGATGTGTCGCATATTCACACGTTAAACAAGGTAAGCTCGAGCCGAGAGCAGTAAAATGCGTTCTTTTGGGGTATCCTGAAGGTGTGAAGGGGTACAGGCTATACAGGCTTGATAATGAATCACCTAAGATAGTCACTAGCAGGGACGTGGTCTTCAATGAAAGTGTCATGTACAAAGACACGTTGAAGGATTCGTGCTGATGCGTTGATAAGTCTGTTGAGGAATTACAGGTTGAGGTGGAACTGCAGAGGTTAAATAATCATTCGCTTGAGGAAGATCAGACAAATGATCAAGAAGATCGCATGATGGAAGATGGCGATGATGAAGATGCAGGGATCGGGATCATGATCAAACATCGGATCTCACAGATTATCGGTTGGTTGGGATAGAGAGCCAAGGACAAGAACGAAACCTTTAAGGTTTCGAGATGAGAGTAATATGGTTGCTACGCGCTTGCTGCAGCAGAGGAAGAAGATACTCATGAACCATTGACATACCAGGAGGCAGTTGCATGTGAAGATAGTTCTAAGTGGAAAGCTGCTATGGATGAAGAGATGGATTCTCTGAAGAAGAATAAGACCTATGAGTTGGTAGATCATCCAGCTGGGCAAAAGCTGGTGAGCTGCAAATGGCTATACAAGATAAAAGAAGGGATTGAAGGTGTTCAAAAGCCTAGGTACAAGGCGAGGTTGGTGGCTCGTGGATTCACACAGAGGGCAGGTATTGACTACAATGAAGTATTTTCTCCGGTAGTTCGACACATCTATCCATAGGGTTATACTTGCATTGACTGCATGTAGAGATTATGAGCTGGAGCAGCTTGATGTAAAGACGGCATTTTTACATGGAAATCTTGAAGAAGTGATCTACATGAGGCAACCACCGGGATATGAACAAGGTAACAAGGTATGTTTGTTAAAGAAATCCCTTTATGGTTTGAAGCAGTCACCTAGGCAATGGTATAGGAGGTTCGATGAGTACATGCTGAGCAACGAGTTTAAGCGTAGCAGTTACGACAGCTGCGTATATTACAGGAGTTATGCACCAGGTGAGTATATCTATCTATTGTTATATGTAGATGATATGTTGATTGCTTGTAAAAGCAAGGCTGAGATTGGGTCTATCAAGTCTTTGCTAAAAAGGAGTTCGACATGAAGAGCTCGGGAAGCAAAGAAGATTCTTGGTATGGAGATCATCGGGATCGAGAGTCGCAAGATTCGAGGGTGTCACAATCCGGGTATGTTTCTAAGATTTTAAATAATTTTAGAATAGACAATGGGAAATCGGTTAAGATGCCATTGGGTGGGCACTTCAAGCTGTCGTTGAAGGATTGCTCGGTTAGGGATTGTGATGTTGAAAGGATGAGTAAGGTGCCATATGCAAATGCGGTTGGGAGCTTAATGTACTTGATGGTGTGCACGAGGCCGACATAGCGTATCGGTAAGTGTAGTTAGCGAGATATTTGGCGAATCCGGGTAAAAAGCATTGGGAAGCAGTGAAGTGGATTTTGAAATATTTGCAGGGCACTACAAACGTGGGTTTGGTGTATGGGACAAATCGTGGAAACCATGTGGACGTAACAGGTTTTGTTGATTCAGACTACGCTAAGGATCCGGATAAAGGTAGGTCTATCACTGGTTACGCATTTTAGTACAGGGATGTGTTGTAAGCTGGAAGGCAACGCTACAACACGTGGTGGCTCTTTCAACTACACAGGCGGAGTATATGGCCCTTACGGAGGCTGTGAAGGAAGCTATTTGGCTAAGGGGACTCTTGGAAGAGTTGGGCGTGGAGCTTAACAATGTGGCAGTTAATTGTGATAATCGGTGCGACGATTCACTTATCGCGGAATCATGTTTTTCATGAAAGGACTAAGTACATTAATGTGCGTTATCACTTTTCGAGAGGTCTTGGAAGCAAAGACGGTTGAAGTTCTGAAGGTGGGATCTGAACACAATGCTGCGGATGCCTTGACGAAGGTGGTACTGGACGGGTGAAGCTTCAGCACTGTTTGGAGTTGCTGAGTGTCAGAGTAGGCTAATATAAAGCCTAAGGTGGAAATTGTTATGTATTTAGTCTTCATCTTAGCTTACGAGTGAGTTTCCTATTAGTCAACTAGTTCTAGGATATCAATAAAGGGTCGTTGGGTTGGTTTGTGTCCCAAGCCCACCCCGTCTATGTTTTCTTTATTATCACAGCCGACATAGTACTTTGTTAGAGTCGGTTTTTCATCCCCCCTCATCTCTATAAAAGGAGTTGAGGGGGGAGGGGTCTTGTACGCATTCTTTCAATACTAATCAAACAATCGATTAGGGTACTTACTTGTGCATATTCTTTCTTTTCTGTCAACCACGTCTTCAAGATCGGGTAATCCGCTTTCTAGTAACCAGGTTGTTAGGGATCGAATCCTAACACGTTGAGTTATGATGTGATTCGGATGCTGATTAGAGGATCTGAACATAAGCACACGCTATGTTTCCATGTGTGTGATGGATCCTCAGAGTTTCATGTCTATTCTAAGAAAGGTTGGGTGTCGTTTTCACCGGATAAGCATGCTTTGGTTGTTACTATTGGTGATCAGCTGCAGGTAAATTCACAATACCTTTAATTTGCTTTTTACTGTAAAAAAAGTTAACAACATAAGAACGAGTCAAATTGGTAAAACGGACAAATGTAACTATAATATAGATGGGAAGATATCTAAAGTTTTCCTCGTGATGGACTGATGGTAGCCCAATGGTGGGAGACATATATAAATGGACACAACATGACATGACTATACTCGTCATGCTTACTCGCTAGACTTGTTACTTATCTGCCCATTTTGCCATCTTTGTAAAAACATCGATCTTTTAAATGAGCTTAACAAAGTTATGGTGTGATAAATGCAGACATGGAGTGAAGGAAAATACAAGCATGTTATAGGAAGACCAATTTTCAAAGGTGAACTAGAAGATTGTATATCAATGGCTTTTCTCTATAGTCCACCAATATCAAAAGGCCAAGAAGACAACACCATTTCACTTGGTAACCAAATCTTGCTGGCTTTGTTTTTAACCTTTATTTACAATCTTTTCTCTTATTTTTCTACTTAAATCAAAATTATATTTCATTGTAAAGTTATCGTTCGTTTGGTTTAAGGAATACTTTGGGTGCTCGATATCTTCTGTCATGTCTTGTGGTTGCATGAGTTGTCTTGTTATGAATGAACAATTTTGGTTTTGAATCTAATCATGTATTTCATTCATACATGAAGCGTGTTTATCGGTACTTGTCTGAACCTGTCGAAACAATGAGAATATGCTTGGTATAGTTTGATTCTTAATTGCATGCTGACATCTTTTCTAGGGCCGTCTCGTGAATTTCAGAGATCATGTTCCATAAATTTAAAAGTGGACCTCATTATAAACGAAAAACTAACACTCAAAGATCATGCATTATCTTTGCTCTTAGATGAGTTAAGATGATGAAAATTTAGGTAATAGATTACAATTTTACAGGTTAGTGCCACACTTGAAAAAAAGTTCAAAAGATGTTCATGTGGCCAATTCTTTGAATGGGCTACTCACTATGGGCGGTCTAACTATCTAAGCATGCTGATCAAGTTTGAGGCCCAATTTGATGTTGAGCCATTGTGCAATTGCCCAAAGCCCAATGTCTACCAAATACAGCACAAATCCGACCATTTTTTTTTAATCTCCACAATTTGAAAAAAAACACTCACACAATGACATGTCATCTAATTTGTGGCATTTTTTATCTTCTTTTTAAATTTTCACTTTTTTATACATCTAATACTATACATAACATGTCATCGTGTAAACATTTTGTGGTTCTAACATTCTTCTTCTTCTGGTTGTATAAGTTGTCCCAACACAAGCAAACTAGTATTATAGAAACTTTGAACGTCAAAAATTCAAGCAAACTAGCGTATATACCTTTTATTCATATTGAAAACTTATGGTGTGTTTGGTTTGGGGGTATTATCACGCAGAGGTACATACATATAATAATAATCACTGCTTGCTTGATCTGATCACGCAGAGGTATTATCAGTTACACAAATTAAATCCTCTAGGAAAGTCTAGTCATGGTACGTGTGATTGTGTGAAACAATTTAGTTTTAATAATTATATGGTATCTCTGTGTAGATGATGAATCAAACAGACTCCCAATCAGACTCTATCAATGAGGAGAAACCCTTAAGCGTTGATCAGCAGCAGCAGCCTGAAATGAACAATGCGGCTGATTTACGTGCCATCTCAAGTTTAACTCCTTTTAGAGGACCAAATCTTCCTAATATGGATCTATTAAATGGTAATTTTTGTATCTGTTTACCTCTTTCATTTTTTTTTTACTGCATGGGGCTATAGATTGCCACTTGGCTAATTAAGTGAAGAACTGTTGTTCAGTTGTCATAATCTTTGGACAATCAGCGTTCTTTAATTTTAACTAACTATATATTTGCATTGGATCACTATTATGAAGGACCTAGAGAAGACTACCTCGAAATTGGTGTCCCTCTTTATAAAGCATCCTTTAAAGGTGACTGGGAAGCTGCTCAAGCTATTTTAGAAAAGTACCCAGATTTGGAATTGGTACGATGTAGCATCACTGAAAATGGAGAGACATCACTACACGTTATCGCATCCGCAAAGAGTAGCAAAAAGGTGGAAAAGTTTGTGGAAAATCTGGTGAAGTTAATAACAAAGGAAGACTTGGCACTTGAGAATTCTAATTACAACACTGCCCTTTATTTAGCAGCCGCAGGTGGAAACATTAAGACGGTAATGACTATGATGGAAAAGAACGAGAACTTGCATGCAATCCCTGGCGGTGGTTCTATAAACAAAAAGCCAAATTTGATGCCATTGTCTGTGGCTGCCGTGTTTGGAAATTATGAAGTAGTCAAGTATCTTTACTATCTAAAATGGAAAAATGGTCAAAGGGGAAAAATGAAAACTTGAATATTGAATATTGAAAGTCAAGTTTTTTTAAACATTTTCAAATGTTAAACGCTTCTTGCATGGAAATAGGCGAGTTGCATGGAAAATAGTCTTGCTTTTTTTTAAACCTTTTCAAACTTAAAAAAGTCAAACGCTTCTCAATCAATATAAATGCGTCTTGCATGGTTGCATGGAAACGATTTCATGTCTGCATGGAAAGTATGGAAAGTATCACAATATTAAACCAGCGATTTCAATATCACTACACATCTTTAAACAACCCCCAAGCGGGAAAAATCAAAATGAAAACGACATGCTCTCGCCAAGAATTCCTCTTGCTCCATCTGAAGAAGACATGCTCCCTTTCAAACTAAAGAGAACACGATTCCCCGTGCGCCTTAGCTTTGCAATGACTATTAATAAAGCTCAGGGCCAAACAATTCCAAATGTGGGTGTCTATTTGCCAGATTCTGTTTTCTCTCATGGCCAGCTTTATGTGGCATTGTCTAGAGTGATATCTCGTTAGAACAACAAAGTATTGGTTAAACCAGTCAAAGAGTTCCGTCAAGCAGGAATCTATACCTCAAATGTCGTGTATCAAAAAGTTTTACGCGACGAGTAACATGTGTTGTTAGTTTATATTTCATAATTGATGTAATGTTTTATTTTAAGTTTCATTAAATATTTTTATATGTCGTTTGATATATGTTAAGAATTTTTGCTAGAGTTGAATTATCACATGTTACAACCGTTTGTAATTACATTTTCATCATTTTTCACGTTCTATTTTGCACATTATACAAAACACTTACCACAATATCGCATATCGTTAATTGTCTGCCGCTAGAAACCGATGTCGCTAGGCACGGGTACTCGTCTATCTTCATAAATACTTGTATGATGACCATCGTTGGACACCTCAGACGCGTGGCTGGTTTCTTGAGAAATGCGTGGAGAGTGATATGTTTGGTAAGCATTTTATTATGTATTTTTTTACACCTACTATTTTTTTTAAACAGCATAAAATATATTAAACAACGAGCTCCTCTAGCAAGAAACTAGAGGAGTGAAACTTACAAAGCAACATTACAAGCACTTTTTGGATCATAAATTCAATTAATCCATGTTGGATTAGTTTTCCTATTCCTACTGGAAATCCAAGAATGAGATAAAAATTTTATGTCATCAACCAACATGTCCTTTCGAGGGGGTTTTAGGTCGAAGCAAATTTTATTTCTGTAGCTCCAGATGGTCCACGCCGTTGTTTGAATAACGGTATCGAAGCACTCTTTTAGGGGGCTAGAAAAGTTTACCGTGTCAGCCCAGTTGATTAAGTTGTTGTATTTTTCACATGTTTTCTAATTGATATTTCCAGGATCGATATATGCACAAGATTAACAAGAAGATGATTCATTTATTAATCAATATAACAGTGGTTACATTGTATTTGAGACACTCCTAACAATGATACATATGCAGCGTATATATAGGCTCACAAGCGAACCATCGTGTCCCTTCATGAAAGGGTATAACAACATTTTAACTACCATAACCGCTTTTCACTACCCATAACCGCTATTCGGTTATTTAACTAACTTTAACCGCTATTAACTACTTTTAACCGCTTGCCGGTTATAAACTCTCTAATGACCAAGTTTGGTCCTTCGTCTATCGTTATTTACATAATACAAGACTTATGCAATTACAAGGTCCAACAATTTCCCCCCTAATTGTTTAAGTCTTGTTCTTCGAGTCTTCGTGCTCTTCTCCGTGTCTCTTTCTTTTCTTCTTCCTGTCTCACCAATGTGTTATTGTTTTTCGTTGTTTACTTCTTGTCACGTTGTCTTTCTCTTTCTTTTGCGTCCGACTTGGAACAAACGTGCCCTAGATCTCTTGGTCTCGGCTTTCTTCTCGGTAAAACAACAAAGATTGTTGTTTGTTGTTTTTTGATTTCAAGTCCTATTCGAACACAAGTATCCAAAATACCTTTCGATATTTATTCAAACAAAACTGATTTGTTTGTCTTCTTCTTTACCACTACGATGGTAGTATCCAAACAAGGAGAGCGATATGCTTAAATCCTTGTTATCCTTGTTGCTTGTCCACGTTCCACAATACCCTTTTTTCTTTATTTTTTTCACACCGTATGTTTCACAACAAATACCTCTCGGTATTTTCAAGTAACAATTGATCAGATTGTTTCCTTTCGTTGTTTTCCTCGTATTGCTAGCGTCTTCTCCAAAACAATCCTAGATTGTTTTCTAACGGTATCTTTTATTCTCCAAGCAACTTCCTTTTTTTCTTCTTGTATATCTCGTATATACAAGGTATCCTTCTTGACGTCTTTCAATTTCTTCTTGTCAAGTTGTAATTTTTGACAAGATATCCTTCTTCTTCTTGTTGTCGTGTGCAAGGCACCAACAAGGTATCCAAACAATATTGTTTTTCCTTTCTTCTTATTGCGTTAAATAGCAACAAGGGTTTCCTTCTTCTTTGTTGTCGCGTGATGTAAGTCACCAACAAAGGTTTCCTAACAATTATTCTTCTAAGTTTTCTCCTACCAATACGTTTGGTGTCAACGTTTGCTTCCTTTTGTGTCGGTTATCAAAACTTATCAAAACTTGCCGCTCCCACAAAAGTTTCCTTCAATCTTTGTTGGATTGAAGTCGTTGCTATCTTGCAATTTCCGTTGGTTCTGATCATGCATTATCTTCCCCAACATCCTTGGTGTCTTCCCTTCTCGGTATCTTGATCTTCTTGATCAAAAATCTTGAATCACAACTTGTAATCTTGTAAACCTTCGGCTCTGATGCCATGTTGTATTTTTCACAGGTCTTCTAATTGATATATCCAGGATCGATATATGCACAAGATTAACAAGAAGATGATTCATTTATTAATCAATATAACAGTGGTTACATTGTATTTGAGACACTCCTAACAATGATACATATGCAGCGTATATATAGGCTCACAAGCGAACCATCGTGTCCCTTCATGAAAGGGTATAATTACCTTTTAACTACCATAACCGCCATAACCGCTTTTAACTACCCATAACCGCTATTCGGTTATTTAACTAACTTTAACCGCTATTAACTACTTTTAACCGTTTGGCGGTTATAAACTATCTAATGACCAAGTTTGGTCCTTCGTCTATCGATCGTTATTTACATAATACAAGACTTATGCAATTACAAGGTCCAACATAAGTTACTATAAGAAAAAGAAAGATTCAATTCGCTCTTTATTGAAGACATTTGGTACGGTTAGAATTAAAACCGCACCAAATAATCATTTTCTGCTACGGTTTTGAAACCGCATCAAAGCCCATTTTATTTTTTGGTACGCTAGTATTAGGTACGGTTTTAAAACCGTACCAAAAGGCTTTAAAAACCGTACCTAATGATTTTTTTGTGTAGTAGTGGATATTAATAAGCCTGAAGTGGTAGGTTAACACATTTACATCAACCATGATTTTTTTTTTTTTTTTTTTTTTTTTTTGCAAATAGAATTTCTATTATTACTTGTAATAACGGATTACAATAAGATGGCAGACAAACGGGCAACAAGCTGTGCCGCAACCCCCTTTTGAATAGCAAAACCAATTCTACTAAAAATGAAATTTTGTGACTTAGGGTCGCAAAATTACTTTGCACAACCCGTTGAACCCTAGTCAAAAACTCCACAGCTGCCGAAGCTAGGAACCCAAATGTATCAAAAGCAAAAGGGGTAAATACGTGTTGATTCTCTAAACAAGCTTTTTCGTGTTTAGCAACTTTGCTCGATTCCGCTTTCAACGCCGCTTGTCCCGCAACAAACCCATTGTCCCTTAGCCCAACAAGAGGGGACACTCCGGTAAGATCCACACAAGCATGTTTCCCCCCGGCCCATCCAAACACAAGTATATCAGCTGGCCATGATTTTTGCTGACTTGAACCAGATTTGGTAAGATAAATTTCTAGATTGCTTATAATTATATTACGGAGTATTTAAATTAGTTTATTATGTTAGTTAATTGAGAATAAAGTGAAAAAAGTCCATTACTCGATGTAATAAAAAGTATGCTTTCTGGTATTTGCTTTCTTTGAGGTTCTTTTGTATAACATTATTCCTCACCATTGTCGAATTCAGATGTCGCCCTTATGGTTGTGCTTGGGTATCCCAAACTTGGAAGTATTGAGAGAATACTTGCAATGATGGCTCAAAAGCCTGAAGCTTTTCAGGAAGAAAATTTAAGCATAATTGAGAGAATCATCAAGATAGGTAAACATCATCTCTACTCTGCGGTATCAACAATTCCTTCTTATGTACAGTATTTAAAAAGGATACTAGGGCTAAGAGAGATAAAACTTAAAGATATCTTGTACCATCAATTTAACTTTTTGGGTGTTGCTTTCAGGGTTTTCTGTCATTGGTTTAAAAGCGGGACCTCTTCAAAAAGAACCTAAAGCATTACAATTACTAAAATTCATTTGGAGTGATATTGCTAAAAGGCGTAAGCCTGAAATTGATAATATAGTGAGAGGGCCTAGTGAACGAATAGATGGCAAAATGGCACACCCTTCTCGGATACTGTTTGTTGCTGCAGAACTGGGCAATACTAAATTTGTAGTTGAAATCATCCGTCAATATCCTGATATCATATGGAAGGTCAACGATCATAAACAAACTATATTTCACACTGCTGTCAAACATCCCCATGAGGGCATCTACAACCTATTGTACGAGATAGGCTCAATGAAGGATCTGGTAACTCCTATCAGAGATATTGATGGGAACAGTATGTTGCATTTAGCTGCAAAGAGTACCGAGAAAAAGCGACTTGCGGATGTATCAGGAGCAGCTTTACAAATGCAACGAGAACTATTATGGTTTAAGGTAAATATATTCCTCTCCAAGTTCTTGCTTCCTTTTCCTATAGCCAAATTAGTTTAACTTAAAGTGTTTGTGTGGTCAGGAAGTGGAGTCTATAACGCCTCCTGCTTATAGATTATTGAAGAACAAGGATGGTCTAACACCGCGTGAGTTGTTCACCGAGGAACACCAAAAACTTATGAAAGAAGGCGAGGAATGGATGAAGTCAACAGCTAATCAATGTATGGTTGTTGCTACACTTATTGCCACGATAGTATTTGCTGCGGCTTTTACCGTTCCCGGTGGATACAATCAGAACAATGGTATCCCAATGTTTAATCGGAAATTAATCTTTGTGGTCTTTGTAGTAGCAGATGCCATATCCTTGTTCTTATCATCAGCTTCAATACTCACATTCTTATCCATCCTTACATCTCGTTACGCTGAACGTGATTTTGTGAGATCATTACCCTTGAAGTTGATGTTAGGTTTATCAACTCTTTTCTTATCTATAACAACCATGATGATCACTTTTGGCGTCAGCTTGTTCGTACTATACCATAATGAAATGAGGTGGATACCAATCAGTATTGGTGTGTTTGCTATCATGCCGGTAGTCCTATATGTTGTGCTACAATATCATCTGTTGATCGATGTAATTCGCGCAACATACGGTGCTAAGTACCTCTTTAAGCCCATGAATCAAGTTCTTTTCTATGAAAACCCCAGGATCTAACTATTATCGTCTTCGAGTTGTAATTGATTTCTTTCAAGATGTTCTTTGTAAAACGGTTGTAAGCTGGGATTATTATGTATCTTTCGCAAGGACAAATATGTTTTGGCCACTTATTTTATCGAAAATAAAAATTTCTCTGTAATTGCTAAAATTATAAATTTTACTAACATGCCAGCACTAATGAAAAATAAAAATCCTCGTGATACCTACGTGAACTCATCGTATTGAAACGACATTAAAGTAAGTTGCTAAGTTTTTTTTTTCTTAGATATTACATTTTAGTTATTATATCAATTTAACATAGTAAACTACCTATGTCAAAGACTCAAAGTACGCAAGCCAAACAATTGACATCTATTCTCAGTAGAGATGAAAAGCACATTTTAAATGAGATACGTGGCTAGATCGATCACAAACATAAAAGTTTTTTTTTTTTTTTGGGTAAAAGGTCAAAGACCCGGTAATCACAGACATAAAAGTTAAACAGCTTATGAATCGTTAAGCATCACAAATAAACTATGTTCCAATCCAAATAAACATTGTGGTCTCTGCGTACAACTGAAAATGAGTTTATCTTAATTTGATTGATTTTGTCGAGCTAAACGAGTATAAGTTTACAAGTTAACTCGTTATTTGTTTATGTAATTTTAATTCGAGTATAAGTATTAGCTCAAAACATATGACGAGTTAACTTATAAACTTGACGCACATTGTTTTTTATGCGCGGATGTTCGTTTAGTACTTAAAAACAGGTGGATATCCTATACCTCAAGTATGTTAGCCTCGCCTTGCTCCAACGGACTTTCTTACAAATTATAAAAACTAACGACATACCTGTATCTTAATTCTTATACATTAGTTTTAAGGTTCTTTTCTGTCGAGATATATATTTTGGTAATTTGGTGCCAATGTTTAGCAAAGAAACTCAAAAACAACCATTTGTAAGTTGGGTTTGTCTTTATTAATGTTGAACAGATTGGTGTTGTGAAAAACATGTTTCTTAAATACTATTCTACCAAAAACTTAAAGAGTTAATATACGTTTTCGAAATGACTTTTGAATGCCAAATAGATTCAATTTTTTAGGTTGAACTTATTCGGATTCGAATGTTATGACGAAACTATAATATTAACTTCAAGACATTCAATTCTTATGCACTATGGTATATAAGCTAGGCAAGTTTTATTTGATTTGCCTATGTGGGATAAAAGGTGAAATGGTTTCATCAAAAAGTAGCAAATATCTATTTCACTAATCTAATAAGCTGGTCGATACTCTTATCATCTGCAACAAAACATGGTTACGAACGTTAAGTAGTTAATCTTGGTAGAATGTCGGTTACATGTATGTGAGGATCCGAACACGGGCACCAATCAAACAGATGATACGTTTTGGTACAAAATTCTTGCGGAATACAATGACCAAGCCAAAAAAAAGGATACACGTTCCAAACATATTTTGAGTGAAAAGTGGACTCCCATGAACCGAGAAGTCGGAAAGTTTAACGCGATTGTCAACCAAAACGTGAGGCTTAGTGGTGAAAATGATGAAGATTTGAAGATGCGTGTTGAACTCTTGTATCATGACAACGAAGGGAAAAGTTTTCCTCACATAAAAGCTTGTATGTAGTTTTTTGAAAGACAAACATAAATGGTTGAATCCTGATCCACCACATGTAAGAAGAACCCGAAGACGGCCAACCAGATTATGGGGTATACCTAGTTGCAATGGATGAAGGTTACATGCTGCAGGTATGTAATGCCAGTGTTGAATTGAATCCGACTTTTCTTGCATCTCGCATGTGGAGGTGGCAGTTGTGTCCCATTTACTAGTTAATGGGTCGATTTTGGCCTCGGTCAATTGGGTTCTTTTAAACCTTAACCCGTTTTGACTTTTGAGTTTTGACCCATACCGGACCCTAAGCTTCGCCTATCTTGCCAACTCTAACTGTGGGCATGGATGGTTGTGTGATATTATAACATTGTCGATGTCATGTATGCAGGTCAGTAAAGCAGAACCCGAGTGGCTTGTGGAAATAGCACCGATTCTGACTCAATGATGTTTCAACTTATTGCCTGTTATATGCCCGTTTCGCTATCTATAGTTTAAAATAACCTTTTTATATTATTTGATATGGTTTATGACACCCTGCCTTGATTTTTATTTTGTAGTGTACTAGAAGGATCGTTGTTAAGAGTCATCGAGTGTAGTGAACAAAACTAAACAAGAACTCTAGTAGCGAAAGGAGTGGCAATTGGTTGTTAACTCAATACTAAGTAGCATTCAGAAAATTTTGTGGTTCATGCAATAAGTTTCTTTTTTTCTTTTTTTTTTCTTTCTTTTTTTTTTTTTTTACATTTAGCGTACAAACTTCAGATTTCTCAATCGGCATGTACTTCGAAGCCAAGCCTGCGTTTACATGCTGAGTGAAACCTTGAATCAGTATGAATGTCCCCTTTTGCACTTTAAGAACTACGATAAATCTGTTGAGTATACGAAACAATCTTTTGGTATGCATGGTCACTCGATTACATGAACTCTATGACATTATAAATTAGGGGGTATTTGGTATTAGATATTTGGCTTATGCATAATCAAAAGTACTTATTTCACCAAAATTCAAACCGAACCGGGTGACACCATCTTAAAAAAAAAACCCGGTTCTTAATTCCCGCCTTTTTCACCAACAAATTAACCTTCAAAAAAGCAAAACAGAAAAAAGTGTAAAAATGGGACACAATGTGTCACTAATTCCATACAGCTTAATCATCAGTGTTTTCACCTTTTTAACA
Source organism: Chrysanthemum makinoi (assembly GCA_910596185.1). NCBI lineage: Eukaryota > Viridiplantae > Streptophyta > Magnoliopsida > Asterales > Asteraceae > Chrysanthemum > Chrysanthemum makinoi. The sequence continues at coordinate 343,521,866 of OU343222.1, forward strand.
AAACCATTATTAAATTTCACATTGTTTTTAATCTAGAAAAACACAACCAACAAACATTTCTGCATCAACTTGATCAAATCCATGTCGAATTCACTAGATTTTCGCGCACCACCACCATCACCAGTAGGCCCAGGTCGTCGCTCAACCGTTGCTAACGACGACATCCTCACTGACTTCCTCCACCAAACTCTCATTGTCCCAGATCTCGTGCTACCTGATCGAGTATTCCCTCGACTTTGAAAAACTTAACTTTTCGGACGATTTTAAACTTGAGGATGTTATTGAAGTGATTGCGCAAACGGGTTGTTTTGAGCTAGTTAACCATGGGATATCTAGTAAACTTTTGTGGGATGTCAAGGAATGTGGTAAAGGAGTGTTTGGATTGGAGGATGAGAAGAAACGGGTCGTTTTGAGGTCGAATGAGCGGTTGTATGGTTTTGTTGAGGTTAATGGGGATGATAAGGATGTGAGTGAAGAGTTTGTTTGGTGTCGAGATGAGTCATTGAGATCGGAAATGGAAGGTGTTTGGCCGAATTATACGGATTTTAGGTAATTTATTGGGCTCATTTTAGTCAAAAATTTTTTGCTGTCAAGAGAACAAATTCGATGAAATTTAGTGAATTAGATCACTAAAAAGATTTGGATTCTTTAAGATTTGTTCCAAAAGCTTTATATCATGAGCGCATATCGAATTTATCGGGTGATCTAATGGCTGCTTACAATTGCTTATTTAAGTGCTTATGTGTTTACGTTTAATCAAATCTTAGATTAATTAATATCTGCATATTTAAATCAAATCTCAATTAAAATTGCACTTTTGTAGTGAAAAAATGGAAAACTTAATGTCCAAGATTGAAAACATATCCGAAAGTCTACTCAAACTGTTTCTCGACCCATCTACTCCAAAATCAAGATTCCATGATGATAGTACTGGAGACAAAGAAACCACGGGATCTATGTGTTACCTCTACAAGCATAGTAAGAATACGGACAATCTGTCAAATGATGATGAGTCTATGGATTCGCTGAGTTATGATGTGATTCGGATGCTGATTAGAGGATCTGAACATAAGCACGCACTATGTTTTCATGTGTGTGATGGATCTTCAGAGTTTCATGTTTATTCTAAGAAAGGTTGGGTGTCGTTTTCACCAGATAAGCATGCTTTGGTTGTTACTATTGGTGATCAGCTGCAGGTAAATTCACAATACCTTTGCTACTTACTGTAAAAAGAGTTAGCAATATAAGAACGAGTCAAATTGGTAAAACGGACAAATGTAACTATAATATAGATGGGAAGATATCTAAAGTTTTCCTCGTGATGGACTGATGGTAGCCCAATGGTGGGAGACATATATAAATGGACACAACATGACATGACTATACTCGTCTTGCTTACTCGCTAGACTTGTTACTTACCTGCCCGTTTTGCCATCTTTGTAAAAACATCGATCTTTTAAATGAGCTTAACAAAGTTATGGTGTGATAAATGCAGACATGCAGTGAAGGAAAATACAAGCATGTTATAGGAAGGCCAATTTTCAAAGGTGAACTAGAAGATTGTATATCAATGGCTTTTCTCTATAGTCCACCAATATCAAAAGGCCAAGAGAACAACACCATTTCACTTGGTAACCAAATCTTGTTGGCTTTGTTTTTAGCCTTTATTTACAATCTTGTATCTTATTTCTCTACTTAAACCAAAATTATTTTTCGTTGTAAAGTTGATCTCATTCGTTTGATTTGAGGAATACTTTGGGTGCTCGATCTCTTCTGTCATGTCTTGTGGTTGCATGAGTTGTCTTGTTATGAATGAACAATTTTGGTTTTGAATATAATTATGTATTTCATGCATACATCATACATGAAGCGTGTTTATCGCTACTTATGCTTGGTATAGTTTGATTTTGAATTGCACACTAATATCTTTTTCAGGGCCGTCTCGTAAATTTCAGATGTCATGTTCCATAAATTTAAAGTTGACCTCATTATAACGAAAACTAACACTCAAAGATCACTGTTACCTGGATTTTGCTCTTGGATGATTTAAGATGATGAATATTTAGGTGATCGATTACAATTTTACAGGTTAGTGCCACAATTGAAAAAAAAGTTCAAAAGATGTTTTTGTGGCTAATTCTTTGAATGGGCTACTCATTATGGGCGGTCTAACTATCTAAGCACGCTGATCAAGTTGAGGCCCAATTTGATATTGAGCCATTGTGCAATTGGCCAAAGCCTAATGTACACTATACACTCAGCCCAAATCCAACCTTTTTTTTTTTTTTTTTTTTTAAAGAACTTTGAACGTCGATATTATTGTATATATGTTTCAAATTAATCGTCTACTTTTTAAAATAGATAAAATTTTTTTGAGATCACTATGGGTATGTTTGGCAGTAGAAATTATGGAAGATTATTGAGGCTTAAGATTATTTTTTTTGAAAAATAAGCTATTTAAAAAATAATCTTTGTATGGCAGACAGAACTTATAAGAGATTATTAAAAAAATAATCTTCCATAATCTCTGAAAATTAAAGGTTACTTCATGTAGCTTATAAACATAATCTCTTTTTATAATTTTTTTCAGCAACAGCACTAGCACCAACTGTTGGGATTTTAGATCTAGTTAACCAGTAACCTCTACGAGTACGCAGCGGATATTGGATCTAGTTAATACAATTATGTTAACACGTAATTAATAAACAAATAATTAATACAATATTAATTAGTTAAAAGGAATATAGAAAAGCTAACCTTGCTTGGCAATTGATCTCTAGTAACGGAACAAGAAACCAAAACGAAACCCGAGTATCTAACATAGATACCTCTATGAGTATCACACACAAACACTTAAACCAAGTACGTTCGAATTAAGCTAGTCGAGAACGTTTACCAATCAACACCTTTGAATACTTGAATACCTCTCAAATAAAAACCCCTTGCTTGATGTCAAATTCAACTAGGAACACAACCAAGTTATACAAATAATAAACCTTTAAAACACTTGAATCTAAGATGCAAGTTCAAAGGTATCATTTATTTTAAACTAAAAATTCCAATAGACTAAAACTTATATCATTGGTTTAAAGTTCTCGAACAGTAAATCAATTTAGAATATAATTGTGAATGGAATTTTAGTGGATGCATGTAGGACCAGAATCCTATATCAGAATGTATGACAAATTGATTATTAGGGATATATTATCAATCGTTTTTGATTTAGGGATATGTATTGAATCGTTTTTCGCATGCATTGTTATATGCCTGTTTTTATATCCAACTTGTGTCATGGGCATTGGGCTATATACTTGATTGACAAGCAATCATAACAAACATATATGTAACCCAATTGTTTACAAGTAACTAGGCCCAAGGCTTACTCAAAACGACCCATATATAAAATTGAATTCAGTCCATGGATCACTAAAAGAAATCGGGTCATATGCATGCTTAAACGGATATAACATATTCAAGTTTAAACATTCATCACGTACTCTCGTGTTTTACGTGTGTGCCCCCATAGGCTCACACACTTCTAGTCGTTTACGTGTGTTTATAACTCCCACAAACCAACAGCTCCCACTTGGGAGTTGGAGTGTCGAATGGCACACAAAACTAACGACGGAAACGCCTAGCAAACGCTCTCACTCGCTTTTTAACTAAAAGTGTCTGAGAGAATGGTTTCATAAAAGTTTCTCAGTAGCATGGTCATTCAATGTCTTGCTCTAATCATCCTTTGTTATAGATACCGTTAAACCATGGATTATGGATCTCAAATCATTCCATAGTTTAACCATTTAGAATCTCGTTATAGATTTTAATTCAGATATACCAAATGTAATCAAGAATCATCTTGCATTGCCCTTTGGGTCCGGCCGACAGATTATCTGATTAAATCTGGAGAGGCGCCATGGTATCTTTCTGCACATATCAAGTTGAGTAACAAATCCTTTATTGACTACAAGTGTTGTGGATGCTGCTTCACATCACTCCGAAATATAGCTTTTATAACTACCTTGTTCAGATAGCGTTTTGCATATACTTACAAAAAATGATATCCACACATAACAGAACTTACTTGCATCTCAAGTCTAAGGACGAAGATAACAAACCATTTTCAATATTTTACTTATGACAAGGATCCAAAAGTAAATGTTTGAAAGTTGGGGAATCCAATATGCATCTCTAGTGAATACATATGAGTTTGGTGGGAACAATCCGAATTCTCGTTAGAATTATAACCAACACTCACATTTGCCTTATCATAACAATATTCCCATATTGTTAACCGACAATGGACATATTTAGAATAATAAAATTATTCAAGGATTAAACATGCAAATATAGGATAACAATTATTATATGAATGAATAACAAATACCAAGTATCTTTATTCATCATAAAGTAAAAATTGTCTATCAATCCCAATTATCCAAATACTAAAACAGATATGCATGAAACTCATTTAGTAAGTTGAAGCCTAATGTGTCCAACATTTTCAACCTTTCTTTAAAAGAAAAACTAAATAGTCATCTGAATAAACTTTCCGAATACTTATTTCAAATATCACATATAGTGAGTGATTTGAAATATAAGATGAGTGTCTTATCTCATATGCTCATACTATTGCAAGAATTATAGTATGGAGATGTCGTCTTACCTTGCATGAGGTATTAGAAATGAACGACATACTGACAATCATCTTTACAGTTTCTAAAAGTGTAAAGTATTCTCATTCATTAATGTGTAATGCAACAATGCTCTATGTTGAGCATAACTAGATAGCAGATTTTTCATAAATGATAAAATCCTACTACAACTAGTATAAATAATCCTCTAGCATCATTTGTACTTATACAACACTATGCTTTATAATTCGTAAACATTTATAAAAACAATAATCTAAACTCTCTCAATTAGATATTGTTGTTGTCAGCTCATTTTGTACTTGTACAAAAGCTACAACTAGTTTTATACACAATATAATATATACATGATAAATCCTTAGTTAAAACAACATAAGGTTTCTATCCATGTAATAAATTATACCAAGTGAAATATATCATTTAAGACTTGCTTGAATAATATATTGCATTTGTGTTAGACTTAATTTTCCGCATTTGTTTATTCCATATAAACATCTATTCCAAGGTTGTTTGTTTTATTCCCTAAATTTCAAGTGAAATTTCATTCCAAGCTTAAGGATCAATATCTAGCTTAAATAGAATGATATCTTCAACATGTAAATTTTAAGGAAAAACACAATGCTCCCATTCAATGTCAGATGTACTCAAGAGTTATCTTAATTCAACCAGAATCGTATTGTAATTAAATTCAAGATCTCAGCTCTTAGATGCATGATACAATCCAAAATATTGATTGCTCAAATTTTGTATACTACATAAAGATAATATAGATTCATAACCATTTTGATTACACACCGTCCTCGCAAAAGGTAATCATAAAGAAAGAGTTATAAAATCTAATTGTCATATTCAACATACAAATCACATGTATGACAATTAAATATCTTTATATAATTAATGCATGTATTATATAAGAAAATTTAATCACAGTCAATTGCTTAAGTATGATTAAAAACTTCTTATAAAATGCCAAACATTAATATGTATACAATTTTGTCCTTGTGAGTCTTTCTTCAAAAGAAACTCATTCCAACCTCATAGGTTAACATGTTAGGCGAAATAACAATCAATCACAAAACTTGATTTGCCTTTTAAGGACTGCATCTTATCATTCATAGTACTAAAACATTTATCAGATTCAAGATGTGATAATGTTCTAGTAGTTAGCTGATTTACAACAATCTTCTAACTTACATCCCTCAGCATTTATACAAAATATCACTCAAGTGATGAGGCATCCTTTCGGATTTATGAATTAGAGTAATCATTATACTTAGGTCAACATTTTCATGTTTAACCTTAGTATGACATTAATAAGTGCATTTTAGAAGGTTAAGTATTTTGTTCTCAAAAACTTTGAGATATGTGTATACTCCCACTTACTTTTGTAAGTAGAGACAATTCTCTAAATACTAAGTATTTAAGCAACAATAAATTATCCTTTATGGAGAATCACAAAATACATTTTAAGTTCTCATCTCAAGATTTTGTTAATAAAATGCTTCATAAGATTTAACAAATTCAGAACTTAAATCAAGACATAATGGAATTCCTTCCAACAACTCAAATTAGGGTTTATAGAAAAACTCTAATTTAGTATCACTCTTTAACCAAAAATTCTAGCAATAGTTTTGTATTTCGTCAAGCTAGGAAGAACACCAAAACTACAATCTTCAAGCTAGGAAGTGTAGAAAAATCAAAAATCCAAAAGGGTTTATGATTCAATTGGTTTGAATAGTAAAACCTCAAATCCCTAATGAATTAGGGTTTTCAGTTATGGGTTGTCTTGAATACCTTCTAGGTTTGAACTCTATTGAGTGTATCCATGACACACGTAATTTCTAACCTTGATATGTTTTGGAGGTAGAGCAATTAAAGCTATCAGAAACCAAACAATATGAATAAGGTTTGATCGAACACATTAGACATACCATAATGAAGTGGTATCCTACGAGTTATTAGAATTGTGAAACTATATCAGAATTCTATAGATAACTTAATTCTCTTGGGACCAAATACTTGTCAATTGGGTCAAGCCAAATTGCATATAAAGTATTTACGAACCAAGTGCATGCAATAATGTATATTCATTGAACAATAAAAGAAACTTATGTTCACGTGTTCACAAGAAGACAGAACTGTTCAAGGATTATATGTTCATGTGTTAACAAGAAAACAAAACATTTCAAAAATACATTATAAGTCTTTGAATAATTCAAAGCCTCATGTTTATGTGTTAACTATAAGACATAACACATTTACTATATATACTTTATGTTATAAGTCATTGACTAATTCAAGGACTTCATAATTATGTCTTAACATGTAAGCATAATTATACTAACAAAAGTAATCATGAACGCAAACTCTTGAGTTCTATAGTAATTTCAAGTTAATTTTATACTTCAGAATTATGATTATTATCATATAACCATAATTATGTTAACTAAAACATGTAGTCAAATGTTGAAGTAACTTTACACTATATTATGACATTTGAATGTAGTAGGGCAACAAACATCTAGTGTGTTCAAGTCCTAGCAGAATCATTATTAGAATGTAGTAGGGCAATAAGCATCTCATGTGTTTAAGTCCTAGTAGAATTCTTATTTACATGTAGTAGGGCATTAAACAACTAACGTGTTTAAGTCCTAGTAGAATTATTAGTTTCCTTTACCTTGCGGTCAAGAGATACCAATAATATTTTTGTTCCTTGCACACACTTTGAGATTTCTCCCACTTGTGAAAGGTACAACATCATATTATGAAAACAAACAACACGTGATTGATTGTTCAAACGATATGATAATGTCATAGATATCATAAGTAGTTTTAGAACCATAACCTTTAATAAGGAATTGTGGATTATTATTCTATAGATAACGTTTCAGGAAGCGACAGCAGGAAGGCAACCAGTTATCTGATAAAATAAAATGCAATTTTCCTTTAAGTAATGGTTGTTCATATTCGGAAAGTAATTGATTATTTCAAAGCTAGTTTGAAATGATATGGGTGACTATCAAGGAATAAATCCCGTAGCTTCCACTGAAATTGACAACATTACATGAATGATATTTCAGTAATAAAATGCAACTGCTCCCACTGGATTTGTCAATATCGTAAGTGTTACATTTCCAGTAGATAGCATATAGCAGTTTTATATACTTTCCTATTCTCTTCAATTGCCTACAAGTAACATGTACTTAGGTATTGAGCAGAGTATATGAAGTTCTACTTATGTAGACAATGGACTAGCCATTCTTTTATTCAATTAACTTGAATCTTTAGCATGCAATTTCTCCTTTATCGTCTACATAGCCCCAAGGGTAATTAGCACTTTAGGAATAATAAGAGTCCAAGAAGATAATGTAGCAAATATGCTAGTAATTCTTTTACTCTTTGCGGTTTAAACTCATACATCGTGACAAGTGCAGGATGTTATTTATTTTGGTAGCTCTAAACACAATGTTTCCAGTTACACAAAATATTCTATCTTTCAATTAACTCTAGACCACTAAATGGGTAATGAAAGATCATATAAGAGTTTATCAATTTTCGAATTCTATCTTAGTTTGTCAACTAAGGAGAAAAGATAGGTATAAGTCTCACTCTTCTTACTAGGAAAAGAGACTAAGTTTGTCTTTCAAAGAAAAACAAATTTGTTTACGAATTATGTTGCAATAACACAATTAATCAGAACATAAAAAGTTCAAATATAGTATTTTCTATAATTACATTCTTAAAAGAATTAACTACCCAATTAATTACTAATTAAGACTAAGATCCATCTTGCAACCCCACTTAATTACCATAGGTCTGACCAGTGTGTAAAAAAATAGGACAAGAGGTAAGCGACGAGCGTTAATTGCAAAATGCAACTCTTAGATTTATGAGACTGTTTAAGGCATTAGTATCAAGTAATAATGTCAAAAGCATGTTTAGTTCTCATCTTATGCCTCGGGTCCGAGGTCTGACCAGGTTAACTCGATATAAGTCGACCAAGTATGAACGTGTAAAAATAACCAGAGGTGAGAAATAATTACCATGGGTTGGAAAGGCCCTTAGGTCTGACCAGAGAAGTCAATCCAAGTGCACGTGTCCATAGTTGGGTGGCATAGACTTAATATTAACAAATAGGTATGCACATATAAATGTGGTAAAAGTCGTGTACAAAGAAGCATGCAAAGCAACTTTGTAACACTAGTTTTAAAAACTTTTGGTAATGACACAGTAGTGATCATCATGGTTCACGGTAGCTCCAATCGAACGCACAGGGAGGCAGAGGACCAGGTAAGCGATGAAGCATAACCTTAGACATCCTTTCAGTGAGACTGTGCTCACTTCTTTAAACCCCCTTTCTAGTTTGTTCTAGTGGGTGAGCCGTACATCCCAAGTGTCCATAGCGTCTAGTTTTTAAATTCTTGAAAACGTGTTTCATATATTAGGTCACTTTATTTTAATAAAATAATTTTCCACGAATCAAATAGCAGGTCACAATGAGCATGGTATTTAGGCGTGTAAATAAAGACCAATATTGATGTTATGGTTACGATATGTATTATTCCATATTGCATACAATTAGGTGTCAAGGCAAGTAATAATGCACATATAGGAATTACAAACATACAAACATAAACATCAATATATATAACCACATATTGTTCCGAGTTCTCTTGCGAGTCTTCCCCAAACGGAGAACCATAAGACCGTCACTATGATACAATACCTAGATCGCCCCATACATCGCAAAAGCAATTGAGTGGGTCTTGTGGCCGGAAAACACATAAAAGCATGGCAATCTCAATTAACAAGTAATAACGCAATTTTATGTATTTATAAACCAATATGTAATTCTAATTATCATAATAATTCTAACTAACATTAATAAATTCAAATTAACTTTTAATTCTAATTAGCAAGTAATTTTAATTAACATGTAATTCTTAATTAACAATTTAATTTCAATTAACAAAGTAATTATAATTCACATGTAAATTAAATTCTAATTAACAAGTAATTCCAATTAACAAATTAATTCTAATTATCAATATAATTTTAATTTGTGTGTGCCTAGTTATTATTTATTAAAAATTGACAAGTATTGCATGTAATTGTCAAAATTAAAATAAAACAAAATAACTAAACTAGGTTTCATGCAGCCTTTTAAAACATGTTTATTAATATCAGAAACGTGTAACCCATAATCGCAAAAATGAGTTAACCAGTAACCTCTACGAGTACGCAGCGGATATTGGATCTAGTTAATACAATTATGTTAACACGTAATTAATAAACAAATAATTAATACAATATTAATTAGTTAAAAGGAATATAGAAAAGCTAACCTTGCTTGGCAATTGATCTCTAGTAACGGAACAAGAAACCAAAACGAAACCCGAGTATCTAACATAGATACCTCTATGAGTATCACACACAAACACTTAAACCAAGTACGTTCGAATTAAGCTAGTCGAGAACGTTTACCAATCAACACCTTTGAATACTTGAATACCTCTCAAATAAAAACCCCTTGCTTGGATGTCAAATTCAACTAGGAACACAACCAAGTTATACAAATAATAAACCTTTAAAACACTTGAATCTAAGATGCAAGTTCAAAGGTATCATTTATTTTAAACTAAAAATTCCAATAGACTAAAACTTATATCATTGGTTTAAAGTTCTCGAACAGTAAATCAATTTAGAATATAATTGTGAATGGAATTTTAGTGGATGCATGTAGGACCAGAATCCTATATCAGAATGTATGACAAATTGATTATTAGGGATATATTATCAATCGTTTTTGATTTAGGGATATGTATTGAATCGTTTTTCGCATGCATTGTTATATGCCTGTTTTTATATCCAACTTGTGTCATGGGCATTGGGCTATATACTTGATTGACAAGCAATCATAACAAACATATATGTAACCCAATTGTTTACAAGTAACTAGGCCCAAGGCTTACTCAAAACGACCCATATATAAAATTGAATTCAGTCCATGGATCACTAAAAGAAATCGGGTCATATGCATGCTTAAACGGATATAACATATTCAAGTTTAAACATTCATCACGTACTCTCGTGTTTTACGTGTGTGCCCCCGTAGGCTCACACACTTCTAGTCGTTTACGTGTGTTTATAACTCCCACAAACCAACACCAACATCAGCAACAGCACCAGCACAATCTATTTTTGCTAAACGTACTATATTACCATTACTTGAAATGCTTTTACAAACTTTCAATATAGAAGTAATTAAATATTTAAAAGTAAAACTGTCATTTAAAAAAAAATATAAGAGAAAAACAAGTAATAATTAAGTTATATTTAAACTATGTGTTTTTTGTCGGTTGACAATTATTTTAAGTTGTATGGAATACCTTTTATTCATATTGAAAAAGGTAGTTAATTACATTGGTATGGTTGAACTACAAATCCATCGATTTCTATTGTGTACCAAAACGTTGCCTTTATGCAACAAAAGGGTAGCTAGTGGTGAGATTTGAGATTCTCCACCTAAGATTTTTGTTTAAACCTCGTAGGTTCAACTTTGTGGTCAACCCTGTTTATACATGTAATTAAGTTGGTTACGAAGAGAAGAACTTTGCAAATAAAATATCGTGTTTCTTGGTAACTATGGATATTCTTCCGAGTCAGGCTTAGTATAGAAGATAACTGTGTTTCACATATTGTCCTGTCCAAACAATTATAGTTAAATAAATTACTCTCATGTGCAGTAGGAGTATAAACGAGTGAAATTAAACTTGAGACTGCCAAATCTCAGACTCAACTATTTTAATTTTATAAAATTGAGCTAACTATGGACCTTAAATTTTAACTGGAAAATGATAGAGAGACCTAATTATGTGACTAAATACATGCCTAAACATATGTGTCATGACCTTGATGGTTAGTGGAAAAGTGGGTCCCCTTATTGAAGCCATCAAGATGAAGACACACATATTTAGGCATTAATTTAGTCACACCTTTTAGGCCTCCCAATCACTACTCATTTTAACTTGCCCTTTACTTGTGTAGTAGTAGTATTTTACAAGCATCGACTAGGCTTGAGTTTGGGTCATTTTGATAACAAGCCTAAATAATATATAGCTTGACCCGATGTTGAATTTCAAATACTCAATTAAGCTTGATTAGTCTGACAAACCCGATCATTGATTTAGTATTTTTTGGATTCAAAATAGGGCAAATGATTGAAAAAAGTATCATACTTGTTCTCATTTCTTTTTGTGGGTAGCGAACAAATTTTTTTGCTTTTGTGGGTAATTTTCTTTCAAATTTATCCTTTTTAGGGTATTTTGCGAAATTTTTGGACATTTTTGCTCCTCTTAACTAATAAAATTTTTTTTCTTCCAAAAGGGCAAAAATGTCACATATTACCCTAAAAAGGATGAATTTGAAAGAAGAGTACCCACAAAAGCAATAAAATCTGTTCGCTACCTACAAAAAGAAATGGTATCAAGTATGATACTTTTTTCAATCATTTGCCTTTCAAAATACAAGCTCCAAACATATCAAATTTTTAAGAACTCGATAAAACTTCTAGTAATGGAGGCATTCTTCATGCGTTGAACCACCCGTTTTGGAGATGGTATTTGTCATAAACTTGACCAAACAAATATTTTGTTATTTATGTTTGTATTGAGTGGTATGCTTGTGGTTAACTTGAAATATGTTTGTTAGGTGGGTTTGGTGTTAACCATTAGTGGAATTTAGTACTAATAGTTGGGTGAAAGAAGCGAATGTTGACGTAGATCTGAGTTGATGATTATGTGAAATGAAGACTGATGCTGACCTTATAAAAAGAAGCTAGCAAAAACCATTAGTCATGATATTTGGTCGGGTTTGGGGCGGGTTTTAGTGCACCGCACCCGTATACAATATGCACATCCATACTCGCCTCATTACCAACCGTATACCGGTTATCCCCAATTAAGTATTCGTTGGACAAAATGGTGAACATCAAGATTAAATCAGAAGGAGACCCACCGAAAAGACAAAACAAAACACTATGATAAACTCAAATTTTAAAAGTAAAAAGAAATGCTTTCAGTATCATATCCAACTATTTAATGTTACGAATCAGATCATATAAATCTCTATATAAAAGAAATAGAATAGAAGCACTTATATACTATATCTAAAAACTAATTAAACGGGTATGGATATGAATATTGATTCGAAAAAAATAAATTTTTTAACGATATTTATGGATATGAATATTGATTCGAAAAAAATAAATTTTTTAACGATATTTAACTATCTCATAATTTATACACCATAATCATCTCACATGTTTTAAATAAGACTTGAACCCGCAATCATTTGGTTAAGGAGCTTTTCAAAAAACAATGAGATACTATTGGAACACAACTCCTTTAATTCGACAAAAATAAGGTGACGTTTGGTTTTTTTATTAGGAATGAGTTTGGGTATGGGTTTGATTATAAGATGGAATGAGAATAAGTATGGGCTTCGGTATCATATCTTATATCATTGTTTGGTTTATTGGATGAGTTTGGGTTTTGTAAAAAGGTAGTTTGATTGGGAATCAAATTCTAAACCCTTGATGTAAGGTGGGTATGGCCAAACCTTAACTTTAGAGTATCATTCCAACATTTGAAATCCATATCAACTAAACAAAAATCATATTCCTATTTATACCTAACCCGCCAACCGAACCCGACCCCACATTTTCAGGTTTTGGTATTCCCTATCCAATAGAAAAACCACTAATGACGTCTTTTGAAAAAGTGACAAAGTATCGATACGCAAAACAGAATACACACACACACTGTGAGTGACAGTCAACAACTATCTATCATCGTTCATTCATTCATCACAAAAAATTAGTAATCAAAAACCCCAGCAAACTCACATCAAATCAACAACAATCAATTCTATAAGTATTTGAAGATGATAATTGAAGCCATGGAGACTGTAGAAGAAATGAAACACGCTTCTGAATTCCCACTTGCTGAGGTATCAATTAATTTTTTTTATCAAATGTTGGTGAAACGTGTTGGGGCCGGGCTTATATAATAGGTCGAAAGCTGAAGCTTATATCTATACTACATATAATAGAAAAACAGTCAAACTTGAAAAGTGGAAAAATGAAAAAGTTGAAATTGGTCAATGGAGAGAGAAATGCATGTGTAATTAATACTCTTATTAAAACACCCCATTACTTAAAAGTACAATAATTTATTCACATTGTACAATCAATTAAAAACACATCTACCAAATTAAAAACAACCAATTAAACACCACTTACTAAAAAGTACAATAAAATTTTCGTAACGTACATTTTGAAGAAGCTACAACATAATCCAAAATATAAAATAATTAAACACACTAATTAATGTTATTTTTAAAACACCCTAAAATGAAAAGTACATATAGTTTTGAAAACCGGACCGGACCGGACCAACGTGTTCAACCGGGAACCGGTGTCGTCACCGGTTCGGCTAACCAATTAAAGCCATCCAAAAATGAACCAGAGAGGATCCGCTGAAACCGATACAAAGTGGTGAATCAGATATCATCGGGATCTATTTCTCCGGTTAATTGTCACATGGTACCCGCCGCCGAAACGCGCGGGTACCTTGCTATATATATTTATCTTTACTATATAAAATAGAAAAATGGTCAAATGTGAAAATGAAAATTGAAAGTTGAAAGTTGAAAGTCAAAGGTGAGAGAAATGTATAATGTAATTAATCATCTTTTTAAAACACCCCATTACTTTAAAGTATTATTGATTTATTCATATTGTACAACCAACTAAAAACATATCCACCAAATGAAATACAAACAATTAAAACACCCCATACTAAAAAGTACAATAAAATTTTCATAATATACAATTTAAACAAACTACAACAAAATCCAGAATATAAAATAATTAAACACACTAATTAATGTTATTTTTAGAACACCCTAAAATAAAAAGTAAGTGTTATTATTCACATTATAAAGATTAGTAAAACACACAAAGTTTCATACAAGCTAACAAGTTGATGATATATATAGTTTTGAAAACCTGACCGGACCAACGGGTTCAACCGTGAACCGGTTTCGCCACCGGTTTGACTAACCAATAAATCCGAAAATGAACCAGAGATGACCCGTTGAAACCGATACAAACTGGTAAATCAGTCCTCATCGAGATCTATTTCCCCAGTTAATCGTCACAGGGTACCCGTGTATACTATATATAAAGGAAAAACAAAAATTGAAAAGTTAAAACTAAAAATAGAAATGTTGAAAACATATATTTCAAAAGGAAACTATTAATACACATCGAAAACCGGGTTGACCCGGGACGCTTCAAACCTGACGGGTTGACCCAGTTTAATTTCACCCGTGTTCAACTTATTAACATTTTTTATCACTAAACGATCTGTCGCTATAAAATACCGTTGCTATGCACGGGTACTCGTCTTTAACTATATGTATATATAATTACCATTAAAAATTCAAACTAATATCAAATGAAAAGAGATTCGCATATTCATGTTGGAAAGTCAATAAAACCTTTTATTATTATTATACATACAAAGCATGTATCCATGTTTTTGAAACTTAAAAAGTGAGTAATGTTAAATTTCTAAAATTCCTTTCAAACTAAAATTTTTACATAAAAAATCAAAGAATTTGTCCTTAATAAAATAGCTACCATAACAATTCACACCTAAAATTTCAAAGAAATGTATGACAAATTTTGATAACTTTTACTAATGTAATTAACAATATGCGATATTGTGGTAAGTGTTTCGTAACATGCGATAATTCAACTGAAGCAAAATTCTTAACATGTAGCAAAATTCTTAACATGTAGCAAAATTCTTAATTTATTTAATCTTAACACTAATAATTTATAAAAGTTTATCAACATATTCTATTTTATAAGGCACCATATTACAAATTATTTTTATATTCTTATGTTACTTTATAGTGTGTGTATCATATGCGATCTCAGTTATTAAATATTGAAATGTGTGCAATGATCATATGATTTTTAAAAATATTTATATAGTTGAAATTGCATAGATATTTGTGAATAACTTGAATGTTTACAATCACAAAACATTGTATCGATTTATTATATAGGCACATGGTTCATTTTTTTTGTTCTTGTTCTTGCGCATTAAATACGTTATTAAATACAAATCTGTTTCCAAATATTGCTATAATGATGGTGATTGATTGGTACTTTAATCGTTGATTGTTTCGGGGCATTAAGAGGATTCAACATCTCATATGCCGTGTACTAAGAAATTTTACATGGCGACTAACGTGCATTGTTAGTTATCTCATAATTGATGTAATGTTTTATTTTCAGTTTCAATAAATATTTTTATATGTTCTTTGATACATGTTAAGAATTTTGCTTCAGTTGAATTAACGCATGTTACGAAACACTTACCACAATATCGCATATTGTTAATTATCTGCCGCTAGGAACCGCTGCCGCTAGGCGCGGGTACTCGTCTAGTTTTAATAAAACTACGAATTAGTTGGAGTTGAAGTTTATTAGAGCATGGGGTATGGTTGATTTCGTTTCTCGCCGAAGCTGACATGGAGCCTCGCCACTTCATTTCGTGGCTCGCCACGATACCATGCCCCTTCGCCACAAGCAATCTCGCCGTTACAACGAAACACAAAACGACAACTAAAAATCGAATATATCCGTTTCTTTTTCAAACGGTTTAATTTCAAAAAAAAACTTTTATTTTTAAAATAAAAACTTTACCCACCCTCTTATAAATAATACATCATTTTCATAAAATCATCCACACTTTTTTCTTTCAAATCATTCACACACTATCTTTCAACTCTTTACAAAGCAAAAAAAACATGAGTGGTCTGATTCGATCTTGATGATATAGAAGATATCAAGATGATTCTGAACGCTGCAGGTTATGGGCAATCGTTGGGAGAAGATGAAGCTGAAAGTTCACGCAGCGTATTACATCTGGCGTGATCATGTGAAATTGCCTAAAAAAGCGTCTTATATCAGACTATTTTTCTGATCCTCCAAAATATCCGGAGTACTATTTTAGGCGTTGATTTCGTATGAGCGTCTCAACTATTCTTACAAATAGTACAAGGTATTGAAAATTATATTCAAACTGTTGATCCTCTTCCACCGCATTTTAATTTCTTTAGAGTCCCACCCGATGCTGTGGTGTAATGAGTATGAGTGTAATTATGAAATGCACATCTGCCATACGCCAATTGGCCTACGGCACCGCACCTGATGCATTTGATGAATATTTGCAAATGGGGTCACACACTGCACGCGATTGTCTAGATTTTTTTACTATGTGTGTAATTGAATTGTTTATGCCCGAGTTTTTAAGAAAGCCTAATTTGGGTGACATTCACAATTTATATAACGCACATAACACTGTCCATGGGTTTTCGGGAATGCTTGGGAGCATTGATTGTATGCACTGGGAATGGAAAACTGTCCGTTGAGTGGCAAGGGCAATTTCATAGAGGTGATAAAAAATATCCAACTATTATGCTTGAAGCTGTTGCATCATACGATTTATGGATTTGGCATGCATTTTTTGGGGTAGCGGGTGCGAATAATGATTTAACTGTTTTGAATAATTCACCGTTATTCGACGACCTTCTTGATGACATCGCCCCCAAGGTTCCGTTTCAAGTAAACGGTGCAACATTTGAAAACGCATATTCGGTCATCAAGTAAACGGTGCAACATTTGAAAACGCATATTCACCGTTATTCGACGACCTTCTTGATGACATCGCCCCCAAGGGTATTACCTAGCTGACGGGATTTACCCAACTTGGTCATCTTTTGTCAAATCTTTCTCCACTGCATATTCGGAGAAAAATGCCTTGTTTAAACAAAAACAAGAAAGTGCTCGCAAAGACGTTGAAAGAGCTTTCGGGGTCCTTCAAGGACGTTGGCATATTATAAGCCAACCGGCGCGTGCTTGGACTATCAACAAGCTAAGAAGAATCATGTACACGTGCATCATATTGCATAACATGATTTTGAAAGATCAACAGTTTGCGATATCCGAATTGAACGATATTTATGTTTGTCCGCGAGCAAATATACAACGGACATGGATTGAGCGATGCGATCTACAACGAAAGAATGCCAAAGAACTGTGTGATAAAGCAACGCACGCAAGACTTCAACGAAATATCATTGAGCATGTTTGGCAACTACATCAGCAACAACAAAATTAGTTTAAATTTCTTATGTTTTTTTATTTCGCAATGTATTTTAAATTTTGTATGTTTTTTTTTCGCAGTGTATTTTTTTTATGTTGTATTTTTATTTTAAATGAATGGAATGAATTTAATTGTGTTTGGAAAATATGGAAAAGAAATAAAATGAGGGTGGGTGGGGCCCAAATGAAGAGAAGTGAGTAAGTTGTGATTGGGGGGTATTTTTTAGTTAGTGTGTTTGAGTGATGTGGAGGTGATGTGGCATACGTGGGGCCCAAATGAGGAGAAGTGGTAAACTCATGATACCCCATGCTCTTAATGTAAAATCACATAAAAATATATCAAGTTAAATTCACATATGTTTCCAGATTTTACGTGATAATACATTATATTTTGAAGGGTATTTAAGGAATTTGACTAGCTATAAGCCCCCCATAAGCCCTTTTCTATGGGCTTGGGCTTTTGGAGGCTTGTGGTTTACAAAAGCTTCCATAAGCCTGTGTGACAAACGAGGCTTATTTTATAAGCTCAAGCTCCTATAAGCCCGATAAGCCCCGTTGCCAAACATAGCCACAAGCTGGGCTTACCAACTTATATAATTTTCGCTTATATTTTATAAGCGAAGCCTGAAATATAAGCCCAAATTAGATAAGCTTAAACAAACATCCCCTTAAATGAACCAATGAAACCTTTGTAACAGTTCGGTTTGTTTACATCTCAAGGAGACTACTGATATGAAAGATATTTCCGAATTTATTCTCGCTGAAGAAATAAAAGACGCTTCCAAATTCAAGGAGACTACTGAAATGAAAGACATTTCCGAATTTACGCTCGCTGAGGCACGAATTGTTGGCTTATTCGTTGTCTGTTAAGTTAGTTTGTGATCAGAATGTAGTGTTGTTGTTGGCTTATATATAAGCACATCAGGAATAGTGTTTGGACTTTGGAATTGCTTATTTTGTGAAAAAAATGCAGCACGAAAACAAAAATTTATGATTTGCAATTGAGGAGGTTAGTATTGATGGGCTAACAATGGAACAATATCTAGAGAAAACAAACACAAACTGTCAAAGGACTTTCACACAAAACTCTGAAATCGGAGAATTCTCTATTCCAGACCAGTTCATCCGGGAATTGCATGAGTTACAATTTCCAGGAGACATGAATGAATATGTGCAAGAACATGTTGAGTAAGTGCTTTAATTGTCTTCTATTTTTGGCATCCGGAATATTTCAAGGTACTCCGTTATTGTGAAATATTCCCTATGACTCTCATTGGAACACCTAAAAAGTGGTTTAATAAACTCCCTGCCAAATGTAAGGGAACATGGGGTCGACTCAGAAAAAAGTTTGTGCAACAATTCTGCCCACCATCGAAAATCGCTAAGCTTCTCGGTGATATCTATAGGTTCGTTCAAGGAAGGGAAGAAACACTATATCAAGCATGAGAGAGATTCAATGACCTTCTCTATCGTTTTCCTACACATGACCTTAATAAGCATCAAATTGTCTACGTTTTTTATAGAGGTATTAATGTCGAAACCCTTCAGATTCTTGATTTGCAAAGACCTATTCGGGGAATGACATCTGACCAAGCTTTGGAATCTATTCGATGGACAGCTGATCACTGCCACAAATGGCATGTGGAAACAGGTTATAGACCTAAGGACAATTTCCAGCACAAGGTCATTAAAACTATGACAAAAAAACGAGATTATTATGGGACAAATTTTGAGAAAAGGAGACTAGAGAAGGCTAAAGAAGATGAAGCTTTTAGGATGGAAGAAGTTAAAAGTTTAGTTGGAACTGTGGAAAACTAGAAGGGGGGGTTGAATAGTTTTACCAATTAAAACTTCCTTTTAAACTATTTAGATTGACTTATGTCAATCTATTTGGTTGTGTGTGTTGGATGTTGATAACAAGCATATAGAAGATATCTTATGAAAGAAAAGAGTAAGAAGCACAAAACCACAACGCAAGTATTTATAGTGGTTAGGCTACAAGGTCACCTTCCTTGCCCTACTCCACTCCCCGAGTCACCTACTCGAGAGTTCGTAATCACTACACCAAGATCCTTATGGCGGAGAAGCCTTCACAACGTCGCCTACTCTTTTTCCGGTACTAGGCTAACCACCGGGTTCTTTCACACCAAGGTGAACCACTCCTACACAACGTCGCCTACCCTTTATAAGGTACTAGGCTAAGTACCTAGTTCTTTCACACCTTAGGTGAACTACACCTTCACAACGTCGCCTACCCTTTATAAGGTACTAGGCTAAGTACCTAGTTCTTTCACACCTTAGGTGAACTACACCTTCACAACATCGCCTACCCTTTATTAGCTACTAGGCTAAGCACCTAGTTCCATTGCAATGGAGAAACTACTACCACACTACACCAACGACTAATCCCAAAGGAGATCTACTCCTTTACAACATCATCAAGGATATCAATATCCTTGGATCCTATACTAATCTATCTTGTACATCGAAACACACCATATCGATTGTACATCTAAGGCACCTTTCGCTAATGCCTTTGACTAGATCTACAAGACACCTTTCACTAATGTCTTGTGTCTTCACTTCTAAGCACCTTTCACTAGTGCTTCCTTGTCTTGACTTCTAAGCACCTTTCACTAATGCTTCTTTGTCTTGACTTCTAAGTACCTACCACAAGTGCTTATCCTATAGATGATAGATACCCTTCACTATTATCTTTGTCTTGATACTTGAGACATCTTTCACTAATGTCTTCAACACTACACTTCTTTGAAGAAAGAAGGGAATCATCAACAAGAGGACTTCAGTAGCCTTGATGATGAGGAAGCATAGCAACTCATGGACTTGAGCTTGCTCGACTTCAAAGGTGGTGATCTTGCCTTTAAGAGGAACCTAAAAGATCACACAAAAACAAAACTACAAACATAGATCTCTTGGATCTAAGGTTAGTGAGATCTAACTCAGGGGAAAAGTGTGTTAGAAAGAGGTTTGAAAGGGTGAGGAATAATGAGAAATGGCTCACTATTTATAGGAAAATTTCCTCTCCGTCCCACGGATCCCTTCCACTTGGGATCCGGCTACAAAACTAGGGATCGTGGGCAGCTCCTCTTTACCCATGGGTATTTTTGGTTATGGGTCATGGGTTATGGGTTGATCCATGGTTTTCTTTCTAGATACAATGTACCTTAAGGATACATTGAACTTGGTTAAGTGGTATATATAAAACCATGGGTTATGGGTCAAAACCATTTGCTAGTTTTTATCTATTTAGTATATACTTGTTTTTACCCATTTTAGTATATACTTGTTTTTACCCATTTTAGTATACTTAGCTTAAGTATGTGTTAACTCAATATGTAAACACTAGTTGTTGTACATATATATCTAAATCATAGAATCACTTATACTTGTTAAGCCAATATGTAAACACTAGTTGTTGTACATATATATATATATATATATATATATATATATATATATATATATATATATATATATATATATATATATATATATATATATATATATATATATATATATATATATATATCTAGATCATAAAATCACTTATACTTGTTTTAGTGTTTTATGTGAAAATGTGAATATATTAGAAACTAATAGTTCAAACCATTTCATTATTTTGTTTTTGTTAATATGATATTACTTTTGTTATCGACAAAACATTAGAAGATCGTAAAATATAAATAAACGTTTTTACGGCTTATTTGTATTAACAATCTCCCCTTTTCGTTGATGACAAAACATAAAATTATTTTAAGGAAAAGCTAAAATTAAATGCGTTTGAATTGTAGTTTTACTTTCTTCTCCCCTTTTTTGTCGAAACAAAAAGTGTTTGAAGAAAAGCAACACATCGTTTTTAAGAAAAACATGTGAAAGAAAAATAAAAAATAAAAGAAGAAATAAAGAGCAAGTAACGGGAATAGATCTCGTCTTTGCTCCCCCTTGACGAGTCCATCCCTATGTAAAGGCGTCAAGAAAGCAATTCTAATCTAGATCATTTGCAACTAAGTTTGCAAAGAATTTCGTCTAAAAGACGAGTGTGCTCCCCTAGATGATTGCAACTTTGCAATGGGAAGTCATGAAAAATAAATCTAGTATTGCAAGTAATTTGCAATGTATTGCTTTGACATAAAGCTCCCCTAGCTTTAGGATGTCAAAGTCTTCATGTGTGAATTGAAATACTACAAAACAAAGGTTAGAAAGCAAGTATAATTCACAATTTCCTGCAAATGTGATACAAGTTAGTAGTAAAAAATTTTCTGTCTCACGGATCCCGGTTCCCTCCTAGTAGGGATCGTCTAGGCTAATACGAGGGATCCGTATCGGTGATCAAATTCACAAGGGTGAAATAACAAATAATGTTATCACATAAATGAGATATGAAAACAAAGTAATCATATGCTCAACAAAATAACAAGTATCATGTAATTCCATTTAATAAAACAAGAGTTATGATATACATGACTCAAAAATAAGAAAATAGACAATACATAATTAGGAATTTCTAGACCAACTAACGCTTGAAGCTTAGACACCACTATAATCTTCTAGCTCAAGTTATGTTTAGGTTTAATCTCGTCGAAACGTTCGAGGAGATGATAGAAGATGAAACGTTGGTCTTCGTACTTCATGTATCAAACTTTCAACATGTTGACAATGATAGCAATCTTTGTCATGGCTAGGTAGTGGTGGTGGATGAAATGAAGTGGCTTGATTCAAAGGATCAATTGAAGCGGTTTAAGGAGCCTCGAATGATGGAGGGATTGGTGGAGGTCCATTTAAGAATGGTTCAATCAAGAATGATGATGGTGGTAAAGAAGTGTCAACTTCCATAAGGTCGGAATTGAATTTGATGATTTATAATCCAAATGGGATTATATGATGGAAACGGCGAAAAGGAAGTCGGAGCAAGTGTTGACTCAACACCTTGATTTTGAATCATTATTCCTCCTAATGAGGAGAATGTTGTCGGCGGAAGCGGATGAGACGGCCTAGGTGGCAAGTCCTCTAAATTTTAGAGGTGAGGTGATGATTGTAGGGATGTAAATGAGATAGCTCTAGGAACCAATGGTGATGGTTTAGTGGAGATGATATTGTTTGGCCTAAGAGGTATGGTTGTGTTTGGTATAGGTAGTTTTGTGGGTACTATCCTTTTAGGGATTGGTTTGATTGGATGAGGAAGGATCCTATCACTTGTTGACTTGACCGGAGATGATTCGGTTGAAGAGATTTCGTGTACAACACGACCCCTTTTGATGTGTGGTTCTTTGGTGGATAAGTTGTTACTTGGGGTTTTTCTCATGATGAGATGATTTCAAGAGGTTGCAAAAGCTGAAAGTTAGGATGAAGGTGATGACTATGGAGGTCCTAACAAGGTGGTTTATAAACCAAGAGATTTGGAAGGTGCATTTAAGCCTTAAGCCACTAAGATTCATTGGAATGTGATGATTAGCATGCACAAGAGTCAACTACAGAGGTTGTGCTATTCTAGGAACTCATTTAAGATGAGATGGAGTGTTTGAGTTAGGAAGATGAGTTGAAATGATTGTTTTAGCAAGATTTGTCATAGGCGTCATCTGGATCCCACGGTTCCCTTCCGGAGGGATCCGTCTAGGCTAATCCTAGGGATCCGGCATTCAGCAGTTATGAAAGAGTGGAAATGATGTTTCTAAGATCCTAGACCTATATCATCTTGAGTGTTTCAGTCCTCCTATTGGTTTTGAATGAAGAGGTGCTTGAGTATTTGAGAGTAATGAATGATGTAGTTAATGATTGTTATTTATGGAAGGATTTGGAACTTTCAAAAGTACCAATGGATGAGCAAGGATGACACTAAAGATGTCAATTGAAGTTTAATGAAACTAAATGATCCTAGAGATCAGGTTGTGTCTTAGGATAGTGTTTTGGAAGATATCCTAGAAGCATTGAGATAGGAAAACTAGATTTTGATCAACTTTGATCAATTTTGAGATGAGGATGATTAAAGAGCAATTTTTCCATAATCGAAAGATTTCTAAGGCTAGATGCGAAGGATCAAGTAGAAAATGGAGTGAGAGTTTGAGAGCGAAAGAGTAATGGGTTAAAAAATGGTAGATCTACAAGAGTCTTAGAGTATGTTCTAGGTGAGTTGTGTGTGAGTAGGAAGGATCAACCTATCTTGATAAGGACTTAATTTGCCTTAAGACACTATGTTTAGCTTAGTGTGATATGTTCTAAGGATATGTTTGAAATACAATGCTTGCAATTGCATTTTCTGTCTCACGGATCCCACGGTTCTCTAAAAGTTGGGATCCGTCTAGTACAACATTTGGGATCCGTCTATCTGCTAGGCAGAACCTTTACCAAAGGTATGCAATGATCTTGACAATGCATTATATCTCAAGGATAGTCTAAAGGGAGTTCTAAGATATCAAATGTAAGATGTTTTATTTCATAAAAGAAATTGGATTACATTTAATAAAGCACGAGTACAAGAGAATTGATCCTATTTTGGAGTACTTAGTTGCTTAAGTGTTTTCGCTAGATGGATCATCAAAAGGTTGATGAGTGGTGACGGATATAGGAATGAAGAACGTCTTCATGAGGGAAATGTTCAGCGGTTCTATCATCTTGTTCACAAGTACGTACAACGGACTTTGAAATTGAGGATGAAAGTGCATGACATTGTGATAGAGGCGCGTCAAGAACATTCCATATGGAATGAGTTTATTCTTGGAGCCTTGAAAATTTGCAATTCGCCTTCCGAAGAAGTAGGCGAGATTGTATGGTTGTTGTGTTAGCAAACAGTACAACATGTGAGCACAACAAGCGGGAAGAATTTCTCGATTTCCCCTAAGACTCCAAACATTTTCACGCAAGATGAGTGCAAGAGGCTTGTACTCTTCTCGGATGTCCCGTGTGAAGATAATGTTTGGATCGGAGTAATATGGTCGAGGTTTGCATATAATGCGACGTAAATCTTCCGGGGAGGGTATGTGTGAGGAATATGGACTATTTTCTTCATGAAAGTTGAAGAGAGAATCAAGGGACCAATCTTCGGTGAAGGCACATTGTCCATGGTTTGGAATTCGGAGGATGTGAGAAAAATGCCCAAGGCTTAAAGTAAACTTTTGGTTTTGATATAAAACCAAAGAGATAGAGAGCGATCCTCGTTACGAACGAGTTCCACTTGACGGAAGAATTCCATTATGAACCTTGGACATATCTTCTCGTTGATTTCAAGAAGACATTCTAGTCCTATAGCTCGGAAGGAGGTATTGATACCTTCTTCGAATTGTAGATAGGTGTCTACAATACGTCCTTCATGGAAGTGACGGTTTTCGAGATTATTGAACCCGGACATGATTGCAGTGTGTTGGGTTGAGATAGATGTTGAGTGTAGCGTAGTGAGTGAAAAATCAAACTCATATTCATGCGTCATAGTTGAATCTAGAGAGAAGACGAGTTAATGATGATTGTGGTTAACCAATGATTATCTAACGTTTTTATTAGATTTTTATTAACAATAGTTTTTAACAACAAAGACGTTTAACTCACTTATGGTTTTGATATTTTAATGGGATAATACTTGTAGAAATATAAGTCTTTAATCTTTGCATTAAAAGCTGTTTTTCAGTAGAGACGGATCCCACGGTTCCTTTTCAATAGGGATCCGGCTAGTATAACTAGGGATCCGTGGATTTGTAGTAACAGAAACAATTTTGATAAAAACATAGATTTTACAGTTTTTATACCACGAAATATGTTTTATCATACATTTTATTTTTAGCATGCATACATGACTTCTAATGTATCACGAAAGAATATAAAACATATAGATAAAAAATAAATGAAAAACATATCATAACAAAAACAACCTAGATAAACTAGATTATTAATAATATTGCATTTCAATGCTTAGGATGATACAAAGGATTGGGTATATAACCCCAATATAGATTAACAACACAAAGTAAATGTCTCCGTATGTGAACTTCATCATAGGGAACACAAGTGCGATGAGTGTCAGGGCGATGAGCACGAGTGCGATGTAAACCATGTTGATGACGAATCTTCTTGGTTTCGGATGAGATGGAATGAGGAGGAAGATGAAGTTTTTGAATGAGAGGGAATTTTTGAAATTGGAAAACTTGAAAAAGTGAGGATTGAAAAAGTGGGCGTCGAGTGGGTTTATTAATAGGGAAGGAGGAATTTTTGATATTCGTGTTATTTGTTTTATTATAGTATTAGAAGAAATAAAACATAAGCTCTATATACTATGACTATAGACGAGAAATATAACACGTATGTGAGAAAAAGGCTTCCTAACGAAGCTACATGTAAATCATGTGTAAAGACAAAAATCTACTCAAATAAATGCCTAACAAATAACACTAATATCATTTAGATATAAGTAGAAAGTCATACCTCGAATGCACTTAGGAATGTCTTTACAAATAACAAATGTCACTTAGACAATTTCCGCTCCTTTGCGTTTAAGATACCTTCTTAAGGAAGGTATTCTTGTTACCAAGCAACTCCTAAAGCTTGGTGGGTATGAGCTTTGACTAATCAACATCACAAAGAAGATTAGTGCAATTAAGTGAAAAGAAAAAAAATGTTTTTTATCAAATCAACATCCAAACATATCGTTTTTGAAAAACATGGTGTTTGTTTTTATAAAAAAAAAACCTTCTTTGTAGTTTTCAATTAACTATGGATCGTATCAAGTTTTTAAAGTAAAATATACTTCAAGAAACTTGGTAACGAAGCTCTGATGCCAATTGTGGAAAACTAGAAGGGGGGGTTGAATAGTTTTACCAATTAAAACTTTCTTTTAAACTATTTAGATTGACTTGTGTCAATCTATTTGGTTGTGTGTGTTGGATGTTGATAAACAAGCATATAGAAGATATGTAATGAAAGAAAAGAGTAAGAAGCACAAAACCACAAAACAAGTATTTATAGTGGTTCGGCTACAAGGACACCTTCCTTGCCCTACTCCACTCCTCGAGTCACCTACTCGCGAGTTCGTAATCACTACACCAAGCTCCTTATGGCGGAGAAGCCTTCACAACGTCGACCTACTCTTTTTCCGGTACTAGGCTAACCACCGGGTTCTTTCACACCAAGGTGAACCACTCCTACACAACGTCGCCTACCCTTTATAAGGTACTAGGCTAAGTACCTAGTTCTTTCACACCTTAGGTGAACTACACCTTCACAACGTCGCCTACCCTTTATAAGATACTAGGCTAAGTACCTAGTTCTTTCACACCTTAGGTGAACTACACCTTCACAACGTCGCCTACCCTTTATTAGGTACTAGGCTAAGCACATAGTTCCATTGCAATGGAGGAACTACTACCACACTACACCAACGACTAATCCCAAAGGAGATCTACTCCTTTACAACATCATCAAGGATATCAATATCCTTGGATCCTATACTAGTCTGTCTTGTACATCCAAACACACCATATCGATTGTACATCTAAGGCACCTTTCGCTACGGCCTTTGCCTAGATCTACACGACACCTTTCACTAATGTCTTGTGTCTTCACTTCTAAGCACCTTTCACTAGTGCTTCCTTGTCTTGACTTCTAAGCACCTTTCACTAATGCTTCTTTGTCTTGACTTCTAAGCACCTACCACAAGTGCTTATCCTATAGACGATAGATACCCTTCACTAATATCTTCGTCTTGACACTTGAGACATCTCTCACTAATGTCTTCAACACTACACTTCTTTGAAGAAAGAAGGGAATCATCAACAAGAGGACTTCAGTAGCCTTGATGATGAGGAAGCATAGAAACTCATGGACTTGAGCTTGCTCGACTTCAAAGGTGGTGATCTTGCCTTTAAGAGGAACCTAAAAGATCACACAAAAACAAAACTACAAACATAGATCTCTTGGATCTAAGGTTAGTGAGATCTAACTCAGGGGAGAAAGTGTGTTAGAAAGAGGTTTGAAAGGGGTGAGGAATAATGAAGAAATGGCTCACTATTTATAGGCAAATTGCCTGTTCCCTTGATCCCATGGATCCCTTCCACTTGGGATCCGGCTAGCACAAAGCTAGGGATCCGTGGAACGCTCCTCCTTACCCATGGGTATTTTTGGTTATGGGTCATGGGTCATGGGTTATGGGTTGATCCATGGTTTTCTTTCTAGATACAATGTACCTTAAGGATACATTGAACTTGGTTAAGTGGTATATATAAAACCATGGGTTATGGGTCAAAACCATTTGCTAGTTTTTATCTATTTAGTATATACTTGTTTTTTACTCATTTTAGTATATACTTGTTTTTACCCATTTTAGTATACTTAGCTTAAGTATGTGTTAACTCAATATGTAAACACTAGTTGTTGTACATATATATCTAAATCATAGAATCACCTATACTTGTTAAGCCAATATGTAAACACTAGTTGTTGTACATATATATATATATATATATATATATATATATATATATATATATATATATATAGATCTAGATCATAAAATCACTTATACTTGTTTTAGTGTTTTATGTGAAAATGTGAATATGTTAGAAAACTATTAGTTCAAACCATTTACGTATTTTATTTGTTTCGTTAATATGATTTTACTTTTGTTATCGACAAAACATTAGAAGATCGTAAAATATAAATAAACGTTTTTACGGCTTATTTGTATTAACAGGAACCAAGGTAAAAATTGACTTGGAAGAAGTTATTCTTAAACACATTGAGGAATCCATAAAAAGAGATGAGGGGGAAGAGAAAATGACGAGGGAATTTGTTTATAACACAATATCCTCCCTTAAGATTCACGATGATCTGATCAAAAGCTTAGAGAAGAAAGTATACGTGGGCTCAAAGGACATTACTGATTATCTAGATAAACGTGATGAAGAAATTTTCAACTCAGTGACAATTGAGGCAGTTTCTGAGGAACCAACTACCTTCTCCGAGAAGGTCAAAAGGAGGATCAACAAATCTTCAAGATCTAGGGGCTCTTCCGGTAAATTTACCATTAATTAATTCCATTAAAACTAATGAAATTCAAATTTTGCAGGAATTAAGTGATGAGAAGATTATACTTGATGAGACAGTTTCGGTTCAACTAAATGCTCGGTGTTCGGCAATTTTAAGGAATGAATTGCTACATAAAGAAAAAGACCCGGGGTGTTTTACTCTCCATTGCTTAATTGGTAATCTTAACATTTGCAATGTTTTGGCTGATCCGGGAGCCAGTATTAGCATCATGCCCCATTCGATGTTTATACGTATGGGAGTTGGGAGCCTAAAACCGGTCAAAATGGACATCGAGATGGCGGATAAGTCCATGCAGTTGCCTATGGGGATTGTAAAGAACGTCTTAGTGAAAATTAACAAGTTTCTTTGTGGACTTTGTTATCTTAGATATTGCTTAAGACAACCGGATACCAATTATTCTAGGGAGACCCATGCTTGCAGCTGCGCACACAAAGGTTGATGTTTTCGCTCGGAAAATTACATTAGAAGCTAATGGAGAAGTTGTTACTTTCAGGGCAAATGAACTTTTTTCTATCCCAAAGAAGGTTTGTGTGGTCGATCATAACGGTGATTTTGGTGATGTCTTGGAAGAATTTTTGAATGAAGCTCCTAAAACTCATTCAAAACGCAACGATTTTTCTTCAGGAAAAGATTTTGACGTGTTCGTTGAGTATGAAGAAGAGGAGGAGAGTTTGGGAATTAGTCTCGATGAATTTTCTAGCTACATTGAGATGATCCCCTGGCACAACAATCATGAAGAAACTTTTTCACCATCGGACCAACCAATGTTCTTTGAGATGGGAACTCAGATTCATCATCGAAATCCTTATAACCTTCAAATTTCATGCAAAATAGGGTTCATCGATTTCCATCCTTTCATTGACATGAATTCTCTGGTGAATATCATCTCAAAAAAATGTTACAACCAAATTATGATGAAAGAGTTGTAATATAAAGGGAATGATTTCCTTTGGGTCGTAACTAATATTCATGTTTTCATCGGGATGCATACCTTTTTGGCCGACTTCGTAGTGTTAGATGACATTACTGAATTTGTTGAGTATGGACTCCCCAGTGTAGTTTTGGGAAAGCCTTTCAAGAATATATCTGGATTAGACGGGGATGCTGAAAAAGGGATTATTTGATTAAAAATTGGCAATGACAAAACTATTTTTAATATGCCAAGAACCGTTCCAAATTTCAAAAAAATGGACCAAGAGGCAGTTAAGCCACGCCCGACCACTTCTGGATATAAGCGAGGAGGATAAAGTCAACGGGTTTAAACACCCGCACCAGAAGATAAGGAACTTTTACATGGGGTGCCTAAAGCTTGGGGATGAATATAAAAAGGATGAAACACTCATAGAATGGATTCAACGTGGAGAATGCTTCATCCACGAAATGACCAATAATCACTTTTAAGCCCCATGGCTATGAGTCTAACTTAAAGACTCGGTAATAAAGAAAAGTTTTCTTTCGAAAGACAACCCGAATTATCCTTTTCATTTCTGTTTCTTTTCATCTTAATTGTTGGGTTTTGTGCTTTTAACATTTTTGCAGAAATTGGAGATGAATTCATGGCAATTAAAATGGGGACCTGATTCTGTCATGTTTATCAAGTTACAACGTAACCCTCTCTTTGGTTACGTCGTAACCGTTCTTCAGTAGCTGATTCACTCCAGGTTTTCCACCATTACGGAGTAATATACATCCATTATTACGCCGTAATAGTCTTTTGTACACAAATTCCATGTTTAACCAAAATTACAGCATAACTCATTCTCGAGGTTACGCCGTAATTCATCCTGCAGCATTAAATTTTTTTCAGTATTAGCACGATAACCTTGTATTAGTTCTAAATGATCTTTGTGGGTATGTTCCCTGTAAGCCCTCACGAGACTACACTCGTCCACTTGGGACACCAAGTGGTTTAAAAGGCTTTTTGCATATGCTAAATAAAACCGTGATTCCTAAGAAAGTGAGTTAGGTTTGTTTTGTTTTTGTTTATCTTTTTAGAATTATGCTTGTTGGTTAGTTGTGATTTTAGGGATCGAAGTTTGCTCATGGATGCTTAACGAAGGCACGATTTTCTTCGTGGGACTTCTTTCTTTTTAAGAGCGAATTTCAAGGAAGTTCTCGCTCTAATTCTACTTTCTCGTCACCTTTATTTAACGTTTAGTACAAAAGGGACTTTGTACATCTCAAGTGGAGGGACGGGAGTAGAATTATTACTTGATTGCCCTCATTTTTCTATTTTATTTTGAAAAATCATGTTATTTTTAAAATTTTGACATGTTTCCTAACCTAACTAGATTATATCTTAGCCGAGCACATTATAACCTTTGATATTCCATGGTGAGATTAGCCTTATCCGTTTCCACTTATTTACCCAAATCCACCAAATTATGAGTGTGTCAGTAGCTCATAAATTTTAGAACTTGGGCTTTGCATTATTTCGAGACCATAAACTAGGTATGTTGAGTTAGCTTGATATATATGGAATAATTAGTTTGAGAAGGCAATATTTTTAGGATTATCACCCAAATAGCCTATTTTTGTGTGTCTGTCGATTAGTCACCTCGACTCTTCGACCCCCATGTTAAACCCTTTTCTTGCACTCTCCTTTAGTGCAAGATACCCCTAGATACATCCTTCAGAGCCTTTCCTTTCATTTCATACCCTTTATGTTTGTTTCGTTACAACCATTCACCTTAGCCTACCGTGTAGTATTAATTTGTAATCGAGAAGTCACTGTTTGCCCAAGTTCAAGGTTCAAGTAGAGAGGTTCGAAAATCACGCTTTCGTCAAAGACTTACATATGAAGATCATCGAAGACCCCCCATATTCTCATTATATGTTCATCTCAAGTGGGGAGATGTGTATGTTTTTTGTTATTTAGTTATGATTCAAAAAAAATAAAAAATAAAAAATGATGATTCAAAATATATACATAAATGTTTATTGTTTATTTTATTTAGTGCAGTATTTTAAGCACTATGCTAGGAGCTCATCGGGTATTAAGCATCGCGGAGGCCACCTCGGTCACATTTGAAGAATTGAGTTGGTGGTAATATTACACCAACAATTTGAAGAACATGTAATGTGCCCTTCCTGACGTCCTCTAATGGCACATCTACTTGATATATCATGATCTGGTTTCTTCAATCTTAAAGCTTGAACTTTGGATGGATGGTGGGCAGTGACAACTTGGTTATAGGTTAAGACTATTTGTTTTGTTATTTTTATTTTATACCAATTATTTCCCATGTTTTATCGTACCTTTTAGTCATGAAGCGTGTCTAGGTGATGAAGCGAGCAATTTTTGGTGTCTTGGCCATGAATTTGGTCATGTATCATTGATTTTGTCCACTTTGCCGTGACATGTTAGTAATGACATTTCACCCTTAACCTCATTTTATGTCCACTTATATTACCTTCAAAGATTGTGTAGTCTTTTTTTTGGGTAAAAGGTCAAAGACCCGGTAAATATATTACTCCAAAAAAACGTTTAAGTACAAAGGATATGGGTGAATCCCATATCTCAGCCCGTTACATAGGCTGAAAAGCTTACATAACAAGATACTTCCTATTCTCTAATCAAGAAAATAAACCACTACTCAAAAGATAATATTAGACTCCTATGAAAACAAAATTACTTCCTACCAAAGCCATGGAGCTTGATACCATACGTGTCATAAAGAGCATCCAAATTCCCTAGAAGATCGTACACCTGATCCGCATAGTCATCATAATCGTAGCCATCATAATCATCTTCACGATCATGACCACCACCAAATAGGTTCACTGATGAGTGTGTAAATACTCATCATTTTTGGTCAAATCTGAATTGCAAAACATTTAAAAATGCTCAGAAATGCATCAAAATACTAAAAATATCTCAAAATTGCATTTTATATGTTTCAGATGCAAAATGTTTAAAATCAGATGAAAAATGAGCTAAGTTTGCATAATTGGCAGTTTCAGTCCCCCGACTTTCAAATCTTGTCAAAATAGTCCTGAGCACTTGTTTTAAAGAAAAGTCACCAAAGGTCCTTTTGAAATCATAAGTTGTCATAATTAGTCCTTTGGTGAAAAATTTCATAAGTTTTGAGAATTTACAAGTTTGGTCCTTCAAGTTTCAAAATTGGCAAAATAGTCCTTGGAAGTTTGAAAATGTCTTTTATAGTCCTTGTACTATTGAAACTTGGCAAAAGTGACCCTTGAAACAACTTTGAGAAATTGGTAGATTTGGTCCCTTGGTTTTTGGTGAATTGCATTATAGTCCTTATGTATTAATACCAAGCCATGACCCTTGACCCTTGACCCTTTCCATGACCTGTGACCCCCTGCCATTACACCTTTGACCCCCTGTCTTGAACCCCTGTCCAATATACCCACCAAGTCAAACGAACCACCCCTTTTCCCTCCAAAATCCTATCTTCTTCACTCACCTCCTCTGCAACACTCAACCAACCTCCCTCCAGCTCACATACTCCACACCATGTCCCCTCCACCTCAACAACATCCAAGAAACATTAAATGCTTCCCTCCCCCTTGCACTCAACCCCAGGTTGCAATATATCTACTTTCCTGCCAAAAAGCCATCAATGGCTAAAATCCACTCAAGTAAACCAATGGCTCAGATTAGTGGTGGGATTTGCTCAGAAGTTAAGTGGGAGCATTTTTGGTGTATAAAAAGAAGAAAGAGAAGGAGAGACGGGGGTAGTTCTTAGTTTTCAAAATCCTTGTATGTCGTTTTTACTTAAATTGTCTTAATTAGTTTCTAAATTTGTAACTTTAAGCTTTCTTGTATTGAACCTAAGTTGTTTAATCATTGTACTTTACTTTCAAGTATCAATTCAAAGTTTGATTCAAGTTTCATGTTTTTAAGTTTCCTGTCATAAAATCAGTTTACATATTCCTGAATTCAAGCCTAAATTAGCTTATTTCTAGTTCAAATAAGCTTACCTAAGCTACTCATAGCTTCTGGTAAGCTCATAACTCAAGTTCAAACAATCTTGGTACTTGGTCAACGAAATCAACTGTGAGGAAATCTTGTTTAAGCAACTATGGGAATGGAAATTGGGTGATGCAGAGTTGATTTGGGTTGGAATTGGCTTAGAATAGTGGTATCGGTTCTAGACAAAATTTGGATATAGTGAGGCATAAAGTGAGTTTATATTTCTACCTTTAGCTTAATCTTGAAATTCACTGATTCATTAGTTTAGATCTGTTACATCTAGCTTCTTTAATGTTGGTTAGCTTAATTTCATCAGTGTGTAGCTTATTTTAATACAATAGATCATCATTAGCTTGTTTCTAATTTCTGCATATTAATATGTTTGAATCTGTGAGGATTTAATACTTTTGGAATTTGTACCCTCTTGCTGTTATAATTGCTTCTAATCAATCTAAAATGGAAGTTAGAGTCTGAGTATGATGATGTCTAAGTTTGGATAAGTGATTTGAAGAATCAAATTTCATATCAGTCTTAAAAGGAATGTTTGGTATAGGATTCATTTATGAGTTTGAGGTTAGTTCAGTAATTGAGGTTAGTAGTATTAGTCTTAAATAGGTTATTTGCACTCATATGAGTCTTTAGTTTGCATGTTTTATCACTTAAAGTCAAAATTACATAGAATTTGTTCTTGTGATCAAAACAGTTAGTAGTGGGATTGCTATGACTTGCATTTGGGTGCAGAATCATTCAAGCTAGCTGGTTTAGGACTCATTACATCTAAATTCATCAGTTGCATTCCATTTCAGTAGATCAAAGTTCAAATTGGTCAAAGTTTCATAATTGTCAAAAGTCAAAAGTGAGAAAATCTGTTTTTCAACCAACTTGGTTGATTTTTCATGTATTCAATTATGGTCATAACCCTTTGATATTTTGGATTTAACAAGTTGAGCTGGTCTAGTTTATAAAAATGATTTTTGTTGAATTTTGGTAATTTTGTAAAAGCTCTTAAATAGCTTGTCAATTTGGGCTAAAGTGCCCTTACTTGCTGACTCAGTTTAAGCGAGTTGCACTGCAGTGTTGTGTGAGCTTGTCACAAGCTCATTAGAGCTTATCTTGGTATGAATTTTGGTTTTTAAGTAGCTAGCCAGGTCTTCTTGAGAGTCCAATATCTGGATTTGAGTAGCTTATTTTCAAGCTACAAAGTAGTAGCTAAAAACTGTTTTTGGTACTTAAGTTTAAATCACCAAATCTTTGTAGCTTGCATTTCAGTAGTATAGCTTAGTTGAAATTAGCTCATTTCTAGTAGTTTTAGCTTATTATAGCTTCTGTGATAAGTTGGTGCTCATTTGGTACCTCTAGCTTATTTGGAGTGTTTATTTATAAGCACTTGTCACTTCTGATTCCATATTCTCACACATAAGCTACTGTTTTTATATTTTTCTTAGACTTAGAATATTATTTTAGACTTTTCCTGAATTTTTCATATTTTTCCAGACCTGTTTGATATTTTTCCTCATTTAAGACAGTTTTAGGTATTTTTAATTAGCTTTTAATACAATTAAATCAGAAAAGTTTAAAAAAAAATAAGTTTTCATTTTTCCTAGGTTAAGATAAATATAAAAAGCAAAAAAATAATTTTTCCAAATTTTTCTTAGTTAAATTTGTAATTTTTAGCAATTTAATTAGTTTTAAATAGTTTTTAATTCATAGAAAATAGAAAAATAATCAGAAAAATACAAAGTTAGTTTTGAAAATTCTCTTTAGTTATTTTAGATTTTCTAAGTCATAATTTCATTTTTCTAGCTTTATTTCATATTTTCTTGTATTTTAGGGTATTATTAAATAAGTAAAAATAGTTTTTAATTAATAATAATTAAATAAATAGTCATAAAAATAATTTTCTTTTTCTCAAAATTTTCTCTTATCATTAGGTTTATAAAAATTTCATTTTTAGGATTAATTCTGTCTCAATTTCACATTTTCTTTTTATGCGTTACGTAGTTTTTAATTTAAATTTATAAAAGAAAAATCAAAACATCGATTTTAAAAATAGTGATAGCGTTTATTTAATATAATTTATCTTTTTAATTTTCTTTAATTTGCATTTAAGCCCCTGTAATTTATAAACTTTCTCTTTAGGTAAAATTATTCATAATCATAACTATTCCGTTCAAATTCCCAGATCACTATTAGTTTGATTATTCATTACTTACAGCTCGTTGGGACTTAACGACCTGGGGAAAGACTAAACTCTCCTGGACTTCATTGCATTGTTCCTGAGCTGTTTGAAGTTTATTACGGTTGACCATTCACAAGTGGTCAGCTTGTGTGATAAAACTTGACGGTTCGGGAGCAATCATTCACTCTTTGTTCATACCATCCATCTATATCTATATATATATATTTTCTTATAAAAAATCCAAAAAACCCAAAAACATCTTAAAACGTACAAAACACAAAAAAATATTTTTCTTTTGTTTCTATAAATATATAAGATAAAAATACAAAAAGATTTGTCGTTTTCTTTGTTTAATAATAACAACATAAAAAATTACCACCGCAAACCAAGGCAGTGTACTACCTAACTGGGGGTACGACCATAATAAGTTCCCGAACCAAAGATTAAAACTTGCCTTTGTGTCCTTGTGAGTGGTGTACCTTTTTCAAAGAAGCCATTCATCTTGTGATTATTGGTTTAAGTTCACTGTCGTTTTGCCTCGATATTGTTTTAATTGGATTTGTTGTTATATCTACTTTTCAAAACCATAAAACTCAAAAAGATTCTTCTTTCCCCATTTTCATAATTCCCTTCCTTAACTCTGAGATTTCTTAGAGTTAACTCTAGTGTATGCGCATCCGCTCTTCTAGGTCTGTGAGCCCATTTCGTGAGCTTGTCAGGATTCCAAGAAGGCGTGTCCGTAGACGTTCTGCCCCATCAGTCGGATCTGAGATCCGGACTGATCGCACTACTTCCGTTATCATGGCGGAAGAACGTCCTATGTGCGAGCTTCCGGCACCCATCGCGGGTATGGAGATGCTATTGTTATCCCAGCCATTGTGGTTGAAAATTTTGAACTCAAAACCGGGTTACTGAATCTTGTAACCTCAAGTCAATTCTATGGTTTTGAGAGGGATGATCCTCATGCTCATATTCGATGGTTTAACAAGATTGCATCTACCATCAAATACAAAAATGTCCCTACCGATCTTTGTCAAGCTTCTTCGTTCCCATTTTCCCTTGAAGGACAAGCCCGGATTTGGCTTGAAAAACAACCCCCTCAATCAATCGAAACATGGGAAGACCTGGTAAAGAAATTTGTGAACGAGTTTTATCCACCTTCTAAAACCACGAGTCTTAAAAACGAAATCATCAAATTCACACAAAAGTTTGATGAACCCTTCAATGAATCGTGGGATCGTTTTAAGGAGTTGCTCCGCAAATGTCCTCACCACGGTTTCTCAGAGTTGATGCAACTCGATACTTTCTATAATGGAGTGAGTCATTCTGATCAAGATTCTCTCAATTCCTCCGCTGGAGGAAATTTCTTGAGCAAAACTGTAACAGAAGCTTTAGCGATAATTGAAAACAAGTCTAAAGTCCGCCTTGCGCGAAGCAAACCGGTTGTTTCCCAAGTCAGTGTTGGTCCTTCTTCTTCATCGCCCGTGAGTCAATCTAGCACCGATGCTAAAATTGACAAACTCACGGAAGCAATTCAAGCTTTGGTTCTCTCCAACCAAAAGAAAGTTTCTTTTCCACAAACTTCACCTCCTGCTGAAGTTAAGAAAGTGGAAGTCTGTGTTACTTGCGGTGGCCCCCCATGCCTACTACATGGCTGTATGGCCACCGAGGGTAACCCTTTTGAAGCAAACGCTGTGGACGGGATTTCCAATTCAGGAGGCAACCAATACCGTGCTCCTATGGAACCGAACCACCGTCCTAACCACTACCCTGGACCACCCGGTTTCAACCAAAACCAGAACCGTAATCAAAATCAGAATAGAATGAACCAAGGTTTTCAAAACCAAGGTAATTTTAGTCAAAATAACGGTTTTGAAAATCAAAGTCAAAATTTCCAAAACCAAGGAAATTTCAATAGAAACCCAGGTCAGGGAAATTTCAACCCAGGGTATTTTCATGGCAATAATCAAGGAAATTTCCAAAATCAAGGCCTTAATCCAAACAATAGAGGCAGAATTTTCCTACACAAAATCAAGCCATTGTTCCAACTGGACCATCATCTGATGAGTTATTGAAGCAATTCATGAAATCCCAAGAGGAAATGAATAGGTTGTAGGTACTTTACCTAGCAACACGATCGCTAATCCGAGGGGCGATGCAAAGGCGATCACAACCAGAAGTGGTGCTTCATATGATGGACCTGCTATTCCTACTACCTCTTCTTCTTCTCTCCTGAAGGTAGTGGAAAGTGAACTGAGCGACAAAGGACAAGGAACTTCCTACCACTAATAGCGGAGGTACCAGCAATGTCCATCCTCAAGTTGTCCCGAAACCCAAAACCAAACCTGGAGTTGTTTTTGAACCTCCAGTTGAGAACCCCAAATCCAAAACTTCTATTCCTTACCCCTCACGTTTAAATGAGCAAAAGCTTCGCGAAAAAGCCAGTCATCAAATGGAAAAATTCTTTCAAATTTTCCAAGAACTACATTTTGACATAAGCGTTGCGGATGCTATCATCTGATGCCCAAGTTTGCATCAACTCTCAAACACATGTTAAGCAACAAGGAAAAGCTGTTTGAGATGCCAAAAACTCCTTTGAACGAGGCCCTTTCAGCGATTCGTTAAAAAGCTTCGAGAAGCTTGGAGATCTGGAAAATTTCTTCTTCCTTTTTGTTTTTCGGGAATGATTGAATGCTTTGCCCTCGCCAATCTTGGTGCAAGCATCAATCTGATGCCTTATTCAGTATGGAAGAAACTCTCTTCCAACTTATTCCTACCTGCATGACTCTTGAGCTTGCAGATCGTTCTATATCGCGTCCTCTTGGCATCGCCGAGGATGTATTTGTGAAAGTAGGAAAGTTCCATTTTCCAGCTGACTTTGTGGTTGTTGATTTCGATGCCGATCATCGGGTTCCCCTCATTGTTGGACGAGGATTCCTGAGAACGGGCCGCGCTCTCATTGATGTATTTGAGCAAGAAATCACGTTACGCGTGGGTAATGAAGCTGTTACCTTTAACCTTGATCAAACTTCGAGGTACTCCTCAAATTATGATGCTGAATCTGTTAATCGAATCGATTTAATTGATATTGCTTCAGAGGAGTACTCTCAAGAGTTTCTTGGTTATTTTCATTATTCTGTGAGTGGGGATTCCACCACATCTTCTCAACCAATTATTGCCGACTCTTCCCTCTCTACCCGTTTGAGGGAGGTGACTTCTTTCTGGAAGAGATCGATGAGTTTCTTGCTAGTGATGAATCAATTCCGCCGGGAATTGATGGTGTTTATGATTCGGAGGGGGATATCCTTTATCTTGAGCATTTGTTAAATGAAGATCCATTACCTTCACTCCCTCCAAAAGAGATCACGATTGAGGAAATCAAATCAGTACAAACATCTACTGAAGAATTTCCCGAGGTTGAACTTAAGGACCTACCTCCTCATCTCGAGTATGCATTCTTGGAGGGTGATGATAAATTACCCGTCATAATTGCTAAAGACTTAACTGAGGAGGAGAAGACTGCTCTCATAAAGGTCTTGAAGTCACACAAGCAAGCAATTGCTTGGAAACTCTCCGACATTAAGGGTATCAACCCCGAGTTTTGTACTCACAAAATCTTGATGGAGGATGACTTCAAACCAGCAGTCCAACATCAGAGAAGGGTGAATCCTAAGATTCATGAGGTTATCAAACAAGAGGTTCTCAAACTTCTTGATGCCGGTCTAATTTACCCGATCTCTGATAGTCCTTGGGTCAGTCCCATTCACTGTGTTCCAAAAAGGGTGGCATAACTGTTGTCACAAATGAAGAAAACGAGTTAATTCCAACTCGATTGGTTACGGGATGGCGTGTGTGTATTGACTATCATAAGTTAAACGAAGCCACCCGTAAAGACCATTTTCTCTACCCTTCATGGACCAAATGCTTGAGAGATTAGCAGGTAACGAGTACTATTGTTTCCTTGATGGTTTCTCGTGTTATTTTCAGATCCCCATTGATCCGCTGGATCAAGAAAAGACCACATTCACCTGCCCATACGGAACTTTTGCCTACAGACGTATGCCTGTTGGCCTATGTAACGCCCCGCACGTTCCAACGATGTATGATGGCAATTTTCCACGACATGATCGGGGAAACAATGGAGGTGTTTATGGATGACTTCTCGGTCATTGGGGACTCATTTCACACATGTCTCTCCCATTTAGAAAAAAATGCTAAAACGGTGTGAAGACACCAATCTTTGTCTAAATTGGGAGAAGAGCCACTTTATGGTCAAAGAAGGCATAGTCCTTGGCCATAAGATTTCCAAAAACGGGATTGAGGTTGATAGAGCAAAAGTTGATGTTATTGCTAAATTGCCTCATCCTACTACCGTCAAAGGTATTAGGAGTTTTCTAGGTCATGCCCGGTTTTATCGTAGATTCATACAAGATTTTTCTAAAATCGCTCGGCCTATGACCCATCTTCTTGAAAAAGATGCTCCTTTTATCTTCTCAACTGAGTGCATCGAAGCTTTTGAAACATTAAAGAAAAAGCTTACGGAAGCACCCATTCTAGTTGCCCCCGACTGGATTTACCCTTTGAACTCATGTGCGATGCAAGTGATTTTGCTATCGGTGCAGTCCTGGGGCAACTTAAAACCAAGCATTTTCCCTATCCACGCAAGTAAGACTATGACTTAAGCTCAAACCCATTACACCACTACAGAAAAAGAATTATTAGCTGTGGTGTATGCGTTTGAGAAGTTTCGGCCATACCTTATCTTGACCAAATGCGCGGTGTATACGGATCACTCGGCTCTCAAATATCTCTTTGCAAAACAAGATGCAAATCCGAGATTGCTCCGTTCTCCTCCTGCAAGAATTTGATATAATTATACGTGATAAAAAAGGAGCTGAGAACCTGGCTGCTGATCATCTGTCCCGTCTAGAAAACGCTCACCAAGATGTGTGTTCGAGAAAAGGAAATTAACGAAACATTTCCTCTCGAAACACTCAATGTGGTTTCTTTTCGTGGAGACTCTTCTACTCCATGGTTTGCTGACTTTGCAAATTACCATGCGGGTAACTTTGTGGTGAAAGGGATGTCGTCCCAACAGAAAAACAAATTCTTTAAAGATGTAAAACATTACTTCTGTGACGACCCCTACTTATTCAAAATTTGCGCGGATCAAGTCATCAGGCGATGTGTGTATGGTCAGGAAGCCAATGACATTCGCAAGGCTTGCCATTCGGACTCCTGGGGGACATCATAGCCCCAACTACACTGCCAAGAAGGTGTTTGATTCCCGATTTTATTGGCCCACGATTTACAAGGATGCCCACGAATTTGTCAAAACATGTGACGCTTCTCAACATCATGGAAATATCTCACAAAGAAATGAAATGCCGCAAAACGCCATTCAAGTGTGTGAGATTTTTGACATCTGGGGCATTGACTTTATGGGGCCATTTCCTTCATCTCTCGGTAATAAATACATACTCGTGGCCGTTGACTATTTGTCAAAATGGGTTGAAGCGAAAGCTTTACCTACCAACGATGCCCGAGTTGTTGTGAAATTCTTAAAATCTCTTTTGCTAGGTTTGGAACTCCACGAGCTATAATCAGTGATCGGTACGCATTTAATGACCAGTTTGATAGAGTCATGCAAAAGTATGGTGTAACTCACCGTCTCTCTACTGCGTACCACCCCAAACAAGTGGGCAAGTGGAAGTTTCCAACCGAGGGATTAAAAGAATTCGAGAGGACAGAGGGCGAAAACCGTGCCTCTTGGTCGGATAAGCTAGATGACGCACTCTGGGCCTTCCGTACAGCTTATAAAACACCCATCGGTGTACTCCATACAAGCTAGTGTACGGGAAGGCATGTCATCTGCCGGTTGAGCTTGAGCACAAGGCATACTGGGCCTTGAAACATGCCAACTTCGATATTCAGACATCTGGTGATCACCGGAAAGTTCA
Source organism: Chrysanthemum makinoi (assembly GCA_910596185.1). Classification (NCBI taxonomy): domain Eukaryota; kingdom Viridiplantae; phylum Streptophyta; class Magnoliopsida; order Asterales; family Asteraceae; genus Chrysanthemum; species Chrysanthemum makinoi. The sequence goes on from OU343222.1 coordinate 343,563,882, forward strand.
AATGAATGAATTAAATGAACTCCGTGATCAAGCATACGAGAAATCTTTGATCTACAAACAAAAGACAAAGAAGATTCATGACTCTAAAATCAAGAACCGCGTTTTCAACGTCGGTGATCGAGTCCTTCTTTTCAACTCAAGATTGAAGATTTTCTCGGGAAAACTAAAATCCCGCTGGTCCGGACCATTCACCATCACTAAAGTATTTCCTTATGGAACCATTGAGTTATCTCAACCCGATGGTCCAAATTTTAAAGTGAATGGTCATCGATTGAAAAACTATTTTGGAGAGGACATTCCTCCTGTGGTTGTCCCGGATCTACAAACTTTCCCCATGAACCAATGAATGCGGGGATCGAGTCAAGCTAGCGACTCGGGAATCAAAAACAATAGCACACTGTATGGGTTTTCACCCATATTTCTGACTTCTTTCTACTTTCTACCACCCTAGTGTGGGGAGTTGCCCCCCCATTTGTTGTATATAAGTTTTCCAAAAAAAAAAAAAAAAAAAGAAGTTCAAATAATGGCCGTAGTATTTCCCTTTTACGTTCTATGTTTCGGCATAACCGCCGGTACTTTGAATATTGAGGGCAATATTCATTTCTAGTGTGGGAGGGAATTCTCACGAATTTTATTATGTAATTACACCGCCTAATTCCCCCATTTTTGGCCAAAATTTTTTTGGAGTAAGTGTTTTGCACTTACTCAGCTTACGGTTATCAGTCCGCCATATCTAATAAACAAAAGGATTGGCTAATCCAGGAGCAAACGGCTCTTGGTAAAGATGTCTCAAATCCGTTGACGGCTTGCAATTTGCCCAAAATTGTATGGTGTTCAGCTCACCATATCTTTAATTAGTGAAGAGTTGGCTAGCCCTCAAGTTTATGGCTTGTGGTAAAGGCCGTTGGAAAACCATAATTGGTAATCAGCTCACCAAAGATATTTTATCTAAGAGTTGGCTAGTCCAGAAGCAAACGGCTTCTGGAAAGACAAATCAAATCCGGTTGGAAGTGGTGATTTGCTCAAAATCATTTGGTTATCATTGTACCAAGGTTCTTACTTGAACTGCAACATTTGGCTACTCCGAGTAATGGATTTTGGTAAAGAGACTCAAATCCATTAAGTTTTTCTCAAAAGATTGCTAGGGACTAGCAATAGTTTAGTGTGGGGGATTGATGAGTGTGTAAATACTCATCATTTTTGGTCAAATCTGAACTGCAAAACATTTAAAAATGCTCAGAAATGCATCAAAATACTGAAAATATCTCAAAATTGCATTTTATATGTTCAGATGCAAAATGTTTAAAATCAGATGAAAAATGAGCTAAGTTTGCATAATTGGCAGTTTCAGTCCCCCGACTTTCAAATCTTGTCAAAAATAGTCTCTGAGCACTTGTTTTAAAAGAAAAGTCACCAAAGGTCCTTTTGAAATCATAAGTTGTCATAATTAGTCCTTTGGTGAAAAATTTCATAAGTTTTGAGAATTTACAAGTTTGGTCCTTCAAGTTTCAAAATTGGCAAAGATAGTCCTTGGAAGTTTGAAAATGTCTTTTATAGTCCTTGTACTATTGAAACTTGGCAAAAGTGACCCTTGAAACAACTTTGAGAAATTGGCAGATTTGGTCCCTTGGTTTTTGGTGAATTGCAATTATAGTCCTTATGTATTAATACCAAGCCATGACCCTTGACCCTTTCCATGACCTGTGACCCCCTGCCATTACACCTTTGACCCCCTGTCTTGAACCCCTGTCCAATATACCCACCAAGTCAAACGAACCACCCCTTTTCCCTCCAAAATCCTATCTTCTTCACCCACCTCCTCTGCAACACTCAACCAACCTCACCTCCAGCTCACATACTCCACACCATGTCCCCTCCACCTCAACAACATCCAAGAAACATTAAATGCTTCCCTCCCCCTTGCACTCAACCCCCCAGTTGCAATATATCTACTTTCCCGCCAAAAAGCCATCAATGGCTAAAATCCACTCAAGTAAACCAATGGCTCAGATTAGTGGTGGGATTTGCTCAGAAGTCAAGTGGGAGCATTTTTGGTATATAAAAAGAAGAAAGAGAAGGAGAGACGAGAGTAGTTCTTAGTTTTCAAAATCCTTGTATGTCGTTTTTACTTAAATTGTCTTAATTAGTTTCTAAATTTGTAACTTTAAGCTTTCTTGTATTGAACCTAAGTTGTTTAATCATTGTACTTTACTTTCAAGTATCAATTCAAAGTTTGATTCAAGTTTCATGTTTTTAAGTTTCCTGTCATAAAATCAGTTTACATATTCCTGAATTCAAGCCTAAATTAGCTTATTTCTAGTTCAAATAAGCTTACCTAAGCTACTCATAGCTTCTGGTAAGCTCATAACTCAAGTTCAAACAATCTTGGTACTTGGTCAACGAAAGTCAACCTGTGAGGAAATCTTGTTTAAGCAACTATGGGAATGGAAATTGGGTGATGCAGAGTTGATTTGGGTTGGAATTGGCTTAGAATAGTGGTATCTGGTTCTAGACAAGTGGATATGTTGAGGCATGTTAAAGTGAGTTTATATTTCTACCTTTAGCTTAATCTTGAAATTCACTGATTCATTAGTTTAGATCTCATTACATCTAGCTTCTTTAATGTTGGTTAGCTTAATTTCATCAGTGTGTAGCTTATTTTAATACAATAGATCATCATTAGCTTGTTTCTAATTTCTGCATATTAATATGTTTGAATCTGTGAGGATTTAATACTTTTGGAATTTGTACCCTCTTGCTGTTATAATTGCTTCTAATCAATCTAAAATGGAAGTTAGAGTCTGAGTATGATGATGTCTAAGTTTGGATAAGTGATTTGAAGAATCAAATTTCATATCAGTCTTAAAAGGAATGTTTGGTATAGGATTCATTTCTGAGTTTGAGGTTAGTTCAGTAATTGAGGTTAGTAGTATTAGTCTTAAATAGGTTATTTGCACTCATATGAGTCTTTAGTTTGCATGTTTTATCACTTAAAGTCAAAATTACATAGAATTTGTTCTTGTGATCAAAACAGTTAGTAGTAGGATTGCTATGACTTGCATTTGGGTGCAGAATCATTCAAGCTAGCTGGTTTAGGACTCATTACATCTAAATTCATCAGTTGCATTCCATTTCAGTAGATCAAAGTTCAAATTGGTCAAAGTTTCATAATTGTCAAAAGTCAAAAGTGAGAAAATCTGTTTTTCAACCAACTTGGTTGATTTTTCATGTATTCAATTCTGGTCATAACCCTTTGATATTTTGGATTTAACAAGTTGAGCTGGTCTAGTTTATAAAAATGATTTTTGTTGAATTTTGGTAATTTTGTAAAAGCTCTTAAATAGCTTGTTAATTTGGGCTAAAGTGCCCTGTGCACTGACTCAGTTTTAACTGAGTCTGCACAGGTGTTGTGCAGAGCTTGTCACAAGCTCATTAGAGCTTATCTTGGTATGAATTTTGGTTTTTAAGTAGCTAGCCAGGTCTTCTTGAGAGTCCAATATCTGGTTTCAATTTCCAGCTTATTGGGTAGCTTATTTTCAAGCTACAAAGTAGTAGCTAAAAACTGTTTTTGGTACTTAAGTTTAAATCACCAAATCTTTGTAGCTTGCATTTCAGTAGTATAGCTTAGTTGAAATTAGCTCATTTCTAGTAGTTTTAGCTTATTATAGCTTCTGTGATAAGTTGGTGCTCATTTGGTACCTCTAGCTTATTTGGAGTGCTTATTTATAAGCACTTGTCACTTCTGATTCCATATTCTCACACATAAGCTACTGTTTTTATATTTTTCTTAGACTTAGAATATTATTTTAGACTTTTCCTAAATTTTTCATATTTTTCGGCCAGACTGTTTGATATTTTTCCTCATTTAAGACAGTTTTAGGTATTTTTAATTAGCTTTTAATACAATTAAATCAGAAAAGTTTCAAAAAAAATAAGTTTTCATTTTTCCTAGGTTAATATAAATATAAAAAGCAAAAAAGTAATTTTTCCAAATTTTTCTTAGTTAAATTTGTAATTTTTAGATATTTAATTAGTTTTAAATAGTTTTTAATTCATAGAAAATAGAAAAATAATCAGAAAAATACAAAGTTAGTTTTGAAAATTCTCTTTAGTTATTTTAGATTTTTCTAAGTCATAATTTCATTTTTCTAGCTTTATTTCATATTTTCTTGTATTTTAGGGTATTATTAAATAAGTAAAAATAGTTTTTAATTAATAATAATTAAATAAATAGTCATAAAAATAATTTTCTTTTTCTCAAAATTTTCTCTTATCATTAGGTTTATAAAAATTTCATTTTTAGGATTAATTCTGTCTCAATTTCACATTTTCTTTTGTACGTTACGTAGTTTTTAATTTAAATTTATAAAAGAAAAATCAAAAACATCAGATTTTAAAAATAGTGATAGCGTTTATTTAATATAATTTATCTTTTTAATTTTCTTTAATTTGCATTTTGAGCCCCTGTAATTTATAAACTTTCTCTTTAGGTATAATTATTCATAATCATAACCCAATTCCCGTTCAAATTCCCCCGATCACTATTCGTTTGATTATTCAAAGACTCGTTAGGACTTAACGACCGGGAAACACTAAACTCTCTCCGGACTTCATTGCATTGTTCCTGAGCTGTTTGAAGTTTATTACGGTTGACCATTCACAAGTGGTCAGCTTGTGTGATAAAACTTGACGGTTCGGGAGCGATCATTCACTGACTCATTCAAAGATTGTGTAGTCCTTAACTCTAGTGGTGGAGATTTGTGTAACCGCCAAGCTTATGATAGAATACATGCTATGACTGTGCTTTGAGTGATCACCTCGAAATTGATACTTAGACTAGATGAGAGAATATGAGTGTTTGTTCACATTTCGTGAGGTGTTCGGCTTTGATTTATTCTAGCATAAGGAATTTTTAAACTCATATCTTCCAGGTATTGGGGGATATCTTTTTAGAAAATTTTCTAATAAGGTCTACTTGAGGGCAAGTAGAGTTCAAGTAGGGGATATTTGATAACACCAAATAGTCCTGACTTTTTAGTGTCAATTTCCCCCGATTATGCTCATATTTTATGTCATTTATATGGATTTATGCTTGTATTCTTTTATATTTCACTTCCAGGTAAAATATGGGCATTGGGGCTTAGAGACGTGGATTTAGAGATTTTCCTAACGGTTTTATGTTAGTATGCTATTTATGAAAAAGCTACGGCGTAACTCCTATTCTCAATTACACCATAGCTAGTATTTTGTCATAGAAGACCAACTCAACTGCAGTTACAACATAACTCTCAACTAAGGTTACGCCGTAATCATCTAGGTCATGAAGTATTTTGTGCCTCCATCAACTACGCCGTAACATCCTTACTAGCATTATGACGTAAAAACCTTTTGTTAAGAGAACGTATTAGTTATGACGTAACTCTCATCAGCGCTACGGCAGAACTACAATTATGGCGTAACTATTCCTTATGTTACATTGTAGTCACTTTAACGAGGCTTCTGTTTTGAAGATAATTAAGTTACGGCGTAGCTCGCAACTTAAGTTACGCCGTAACTATGATCGGGCCTATAAATACAATCCCTAAAATCTGCATTTCACATCATTCACTCACAACTCAAAGGCAGAGAACATGAAGAGGGTTCTAAAGGCAGATCATACGGAGCATACGGAGCCATCTCTAAGGGAGGAATCACACCATATCGATAAGCTTTAGCGATCATTTCTATCTTTTACTTTAATTCATGTCTTTCATTATGTTAAACATTGGATTTATTGTATCTTGCATTATGATCGGCTAAGCACCTTTGGTGTTAGCCTAGTTATCATTCCTTGATTGTATTGTTTGTGTTTTCATGCTTCCATAAATTATTTCTAGTGTATGCATGCATAGTTCGATGGTAGTTACCCTAGCTTCGGTAATTTGGAGTACGGTCGTATCTAGTTGCTTAGGAAAATTGACCAAATGACCCTAAGTAAGTAGGTAGAGAAGGGGCTGGTAAGAATTGACCAACTGACTACCTTTCCCTCTTGTGCGAATTGACCAAAAGATCACCGTTCGGATGGACGAACTTAAGAAGTTAGGGATGAGTGTCTAAGATGCTAGCGCCCGGGCACTCATTATTTTGAATCTTGCATGTAGGGTACTTAATGACTTGGCTTAGGTTGCTTAAGATCCTCGACTCCCCAAAGGGTAGGCCTTTAACGTCGAGTAGGAACCTTTGTTGATAGGTTAGGACGAATTTACCAAATGCTGTCCTAGCGACTTAAACCCCCACTTGAATCAATTGAAAGTAATTTAGAAAACATAGACATTACATGATAGGATGATTAATTAGGTTAACACATTTTCTCTCCATTGTTCACAACCTTAATTTACTTTTCATGATTTATTTCTTGTCTTTAGTTTAATTAATCATTTCAACCTTAAAACCAGTTAAAACAAGTGACACTTAGACTTAATAGGATCCTCATCTACATAGCTCTTGGGAACGACCTCGGCTTTACCACACTTTATACTACGCACGACCGGGTTCACTGCTCGTTAGTGCATTAGGTAGACCTTAGGTAGACGAGACTTATAAATATTAAATCCTGGTCGGAATACCTGCATCAACTTATCATTCATAAGATCCTTCCACTCTCTCCCTCTCTGATAACATCAAAAAGTCCTGAATATTAAGTGTCAATTTCCCCCGATAATACTTGTAATTTATATCATTTATATGGATTTACGCTTGTTTTCCATTGTTTTCCACTTTCAGGTAAATTACGAGCATTGGAGCTATAGAGACACGAAACTCGAGAAATATCTAAAGATTTATCACTGTATGCTATTTTGAAGAAGTTACGGCATAACTCGTCTCTCACATTACGCCGTAACTATTGCGTGACCCAGAAAACCAACTTATCATAAGGTTACGGCGTAACTCTTCCCAAAGGTTACGACGTAACCGCATTAGGTCAAATGAGGTTCCACGCCGCTGATACTTACGCCGTAACTACTGCATCTCTTACGACGTAACCGAGTTTATTGAAGACTACGGCGTAACCACTCATAAAGTTACGCCGTAACTAGCAGATCTAGTGCATTATTCGAAGAAATAGAAGGTTATGGCGTAACTCCTATATTAGTTACGCCGTAACCCAGATCTGGCCTATAAATACCCCACGAATTCCAGCATTTCTATTCATTCCATTCCACACACAACACTTAGAGAAAGTGGGAAAAAGCTCAAGGCATGTCTAGAGGAACATACGGAACTGTCTCCAAGGGAGAAATCACTCCCCTACGATAAGCATTAGCGTTTTATATTTCTTTTACTTTCAATTCATGTATTTCGTACCTTTGAATATTGAATTGGTTTTCATGATTAATATGAGCGGCTAAGCACCTTTTGGTGCTGGCCTAGTTATGATTCCTTAATTGTTTTGTTTGTGTTTACTTTACTTCCGTACAATTATTTCTAAGTGTATGCATGCATAGTTTATTGGTAGCCACCCTTGGTTCGGTAGTTTTAAATGGCGATAGAGGCCAATTGCCTAGGAGATATGACCAACTGACCCTAGGTGAGCGGACTGAGATGGGAAGGGTAAGATATGACCAACTGACGACCCTTTCTTCTTGTGCGATTTGACCAACTGATCACCTATCGTTTGGATGAACTTAAGAATTAGGGGTGCGTGTCTAAGTTCCTAACGGCCGGGCATTCACTATTATAAATCTAGCATGTAGCGGTACTTAATGACTTGGCTTAGGGGACCAGGAACAACAGGACTTTATGAGGGGACACCGACTCTCCCTGTGGTGGCATCTTTGCTGATAGGTTAGGGCGAATTGACCAAATGATGTCCTCTCGACTTTGACCCCACCTGAAGTAATTGGAAGTAGGTATACATAGACATAACTAGCTAGGAGGATTAAGTAGGTTAGCACCACTTTTCTCTATTGATTTCCCTTTACCATTTATCTGCTTTAGTAGTTTAATTAATTAAATCCCTATCGAAACCTTTATTAATCTGTGACATCTAGACTTTGTAATAATCCAACACACATAGCTCTTGGGACGACCTCGGCTTTACCGTTTGCTACACTACACACGACCGGGTACACTGCCCGTTAGTGCACTATGTAACATATTGGATTTCATAAACACACAAATAAGCTCAACAATGGATCGAATAGTATAGATTTTAGAGAGAGAAAGTGGGATCCTTTCTAGAGACAGAAAGTGAAAGAAAACATAGAAGGTTAGATTAAGAATGAGAGAAGGTCCAACCCTCTACCTTGGGAGGTAGAGGGTATTTATAGTTACAAACTAAACGCCCCTCCTTCGATGTGGATCGGCATACAGTGGGTAAAGACCCGTCCTTCCTCCACGGTGTTGCTCTAAACTAAATAACTAACTAATAAAACAGTAAATAACGATATGTCTAACTTATGCTAGATTATATTTGGGGTGACCGACTCTTCACTATAGAATTTCTAATTCCTAACAATCTCCCCCTAAGGAGGTCACCCCATGTTTTACATTTCGAATCCTAGCATTCTATTTAATCTTCAGATTGAGCTCAGACATTAATTCTTCAACATCTGCATCTTTGTGCTTTAGGAGTGATTCTTTAAAGTCCGATAACTTTGTACTTTAAGTGGAGGCCTTTATATTGATCCACATCTTTGATGATCTTCGAGCTTTAATTGAGATCATCGCCCACAGAAATCTCGGATCACCCTTTATTGTGTTGCCATCATGTGAAGTTGTGACTTTTGGACCGACACGCTCACACTTTCTGGATCATGATATCTTTCCATCAGAGTAGCGGAAGCTTTATCGCTCATGATATTTGCAGCAGCGTAGGTAAACATAGTATAAAAATATCGAGCCGGTTTTGTAGATATGCACAGTCATGATTTCTTCAATTAAGTGTGGATGCTGTGAGCATGCGGCTCTTTGGATTGACTCCTCATTACGATCACCGCAACCGTCCAAATGTACCTGCAAACAATAGTTAGCAATAAAACACACGAAAGTGTCTTTGATCACTTTCGTTGAATTGAGGTATACAGCCCACGGTTCCCGCTGATCAAGTACAAGTACGCTGCCTGTGATCGTAGGATTCCTAAGAATCTCCTTGACGAGGGTTTCGCAATGCTGTTCTAGCCGTTCTCAAACCGGAACGTCTTAAAGAAGACAACACGGAGTGAGTGAACCAGCGAATTGAGATTCACTAATTGATGAAAAATGATTTGAAAACAATCGCGTATTTCTTAGAAGAAAGAGTTTTGCAATACGACGAAGGTTTTATGAGAAAGATCAATTTTCAATCAAAATACTTTTTATATTTGAAAGAGTACACATTCGATGTGCTAGAGAAGAGATTCGCACATCGAACGGTTTTACCAAATGTATTTTTTCAATCAGAGATACTTTTTGAGTTTGAAATATGAATACACATTCGATGTGCTAGAGAAAATAAGATTTGCACATCGAACGGTTTTTCCAAAAGCATTCGTCAATTCCATTCCTGGACCAAGGTTGATTCAAGAGTGAATCGCCCCATCGTTTCTGTCCAGTTGTCACAAGCTTGATCTTTAGAAAAGATCTCACATGTCACCCACCAAGAGCTTGTTTGATGTTGGCTCTAGAAGGATTTCCATCTTCATTGTGAATATTTTTACATATCACTCGGATGTTCTGGCAATTACCACAAGGATAATGCGTAGGACTCTTAATATATATACTTACTTTCCACATTGTGTGAAACAACAAGTCTTCATTAATATTGTGTCCTAATGAGATATTTTGGATGATCTCTTGGCTCTAGACTCAATTGTGCACATTTTGTTTCCTATGCCGGAGACTAGGGAGAAGGTCTCCTTCTTCAATATCAACAATCTCTAAGAGAAAGTCGATAGATTATGTAGGTTCCCCACGAGAATGAAACAAGCCCTTTTAAGAGGAACTTGAGTAGCTTGGGAAGTTTAGTGCAGTTCGTCACTGGGTCCATGACGTCTTATCTTCAATACCAGTGTTACCTTAGTAAACACCAGTAGCATATTTATTGAACCCGGTTTCTGCCCTAAGGTTGAATTAATGAAGGGCTATTTATTTTCACCCTTTTTCACATTCAATTCTTTTTCATTCTTCAACCCCTTCAGTGCTTACCGAGACTTCATAACTAGAACCTTGTTGGGTTTATTCCAGTTCTAGCTCAATCTCAGTCGGCACTCTTCCCATTTCTCATTTTTCTCCTTTTTTCAATATACCTAAGGACTCTACTCTATCTAGTGGATTGTCCCTGGGTAGATCCCTTCTGTTCTGGCGGATCGTGGGAACAAATACCTAACCTCACCATCCTTATAACTCCATACATAAAGTAAAATGGTCGGTCTTTTGGTACAGTTTATTCTTCCTTGAAACCAATTGAAAAATCATTTGGAAAAACAATCAAGGTACTTGTGATACAAGATCAAAGCATTTTGTACCTTAATAGTTTTGATCATTTAGAAAACCTCCCCCTCAACATGTGCATATGATTATGAAATTGTTTAGCACATGGAGGCAAGAGTTCTTTAGAAATAATTTCTTTGATCACAATTTCTGTAGAAAAAGCCATTTGATTTTCTTGGTAAATTCTCCCCCTCAATATGGGCATAGGATATTTGAAATCATTTTATCACATAGAGGCAAGAGTTCTTTTGAAGTACATCCACGATTACAAAAGCCATTTAAGAAACCATTTGCTCCCCCTCAATATGTGCATCGATAAACGAAAGAGTTTAGCACATATTAGAGCGAACTAGCACTTTTGAATCAAATCGATCATCATTCATCAAATTTCATATTAAATCACAAATACTCCCCCGATCAAAAATATCAAACCCTTTGAGATTTTGGATCTCAAGTGATTTAATCAGGTTTAGAAAAATGACGTGGCAAGATTCGATTTTGAAAAATGACAGATAAGGACCAGATTTAAGACGTTAAAGATTGTTAGTGTCAGGTATGATTGTTTTATGAGATCTTTAAGTAAAATAAAATAATTTCACAATCAAACAAGAACAGAAAAAATTTCATTTTGAAAGACCTTGATTCAAAAGAAAAATCATACCATGACATAATATTAAATCTTTAGATCACCACTTTATTTCGTACAAATGGACTTGATAGATGAAATATCGTTTGAAAATATTTTATTTTAAATCACTCTCCCCCTCAATCGATGACCGTAGTCGTTGATTGAGCGACTTAAGTTTTGATAAAATGAAGTCCGGTGATTTTTAAAATTAAATCCAATTTATTTTCAAAACAAATATTTTTCCATTTTTTCAAAACAATATTATTTAAAATTGTTTAAATAAAATGGTATAATCACAATTATCCTGCACAAAGATACGTTAGGTGGTTGAGCTGCTTCTGTTGATGTTGTTGCTGTAGGGCTTGGAAGAAAAACCATCTGCTAATGCAAGAGACTTCTTACGTTGCATTTTAATGCCAACTGATGTCAAATTAAGCTCTGTTTCTTCAATCACTTAGAAGAAAACCATCTGCGATGCAAGTGACACCTCTTACGTTGCATTTATGCCAACTCCATTGAAGTCCAATTAAGCTCGCTTTCATTTGTCAACCCAAGATATAGTTACCCTTTCCTTTCGGCATCCAATCATCTTTAGTTGTGGGATCCGGATCGGGAACATTCTTTTATACCAAGATACCTGCATACGTTAGTGAACACACATACAGATATATGGTGGTCGACATCACCCAAACAGCAATCGACTAATGAAAGTCAATTCAACATATCAATAACATCATATAAGGTATAGGATTTATGTGTTCATCAAACTCTAATCATCTAAACCTAACAATCACATCCTAGAAACCTAGTCCTTCAACATAGGCAATTGTATTTTACAGATAAGCACGTAGGATGATTAAGATAATCTCGTTATATGATGTAAATTTGAAAACATTCTCCCCCTCAATCAATGACTCATTTTCTGAAAATTTTAAAAGCGCTGAAGTCATTGATTGAGTTTGCAAATTTTATGAAAACTCTGAATCTGATAGATTTTCAAGCAACTCATTTTCCACCAATTTTGTTAAAACAAATATTTTTCTGAAGAATTTTAGAAGGAAAAATATTTGAGTAGGAACAGCAGTCCTTCGACATACTTTCCTCATATAAATTTAGGATAAGTGCACGAAAATTTTGAAAATTTGTTTAGTGCAGCACTTTCCTTTCTTGAAGAACGGGTTGCTATCTGAAATAATAGCAAACCATTGTTTAAGCGCGGGTTACAGTCTGAAATAACTGCAAGCCATTTTTTGAGACATGTTTTGGAAAAAGAATATTTACAGCTCCTGCTCGAACTTCATCTAAAGTCCCGTGCCATTATTGAATGACATTTCTAAGACCGTAAATGTTATCGATACCAGAAGACATGTCTTGAGAAAACATATTTTTTGGAATTTTTCAATTTTCTGATTTTTATGGGCTTTTGTTGATTTTATATTTTTCTATTTTGTTTTTGTAAATTATATACAAAGATAGAGAAATAGTTTTAAGAGGATGATGATACGAGTACTGAGATAAGGAAATCCTTCAAAGACTTTGTAGAAGATAGAAGTCATCATCTCTTAAACTTTCACCACCAAAGCATTCGAGGCTCTTGAATCGTCGCAAGAACTTGAGCCTTCTAAAAGTGAATCTTTGGCTTCCCCAAACCGACAAACTATAAAGACCATTTCCCCAAGTAGAAATGAATAAGAACGGTCTCATTGAATGAAGCTCAGCACCCCGAAGAATCACGAGAACAATGAAGTAACAAGTTGAAACATTGATCGTCTCAGTGGTTATCAAATCCGATCACATGAACCCATGTTGCCAGCGGCCCCGATGTACACATTACTCTTCGAGATTGAATAGTTGTCTATTCAGGGGAACAATATATAAACATCTTCATTTTACTAGGTGCATTCCAGTTATCTTCCATATAACCAATCAGCCCATAATGTACACAAGTACCCAACCAGAGTAGACACAACGACATCACGAGAATGCTGTTGAATCACTGATTTTCTCTGTGGATATCAACTCTGGAATAACTGATTAAGCTCGATCATGTGAACATGTTGTGCATCCCTGATGTAAACATATCTCTCCCCTGATGGTTACGATCTCATCGGAATCATCATTATATTGTGTACATGAAGCAATAACTAGAAGCACTACCATAAACCATATAGGAGATGTCAATAAGCAATATCATCTCACGCTCCAAATATTATTCTCATATTTCTTCCTACTGAAAGCTGAGTTAACACATACCAAAAGTATCTAGAGACCACTTCCCCCAAATAGTTGGAATAATACATCCTTCCCCCAAATAGTTGGAATGATACATCCTTCCCCCAAATAGTTGGAATAACAACACCAAACTCCACAAATTAAATACTGAGTTTCTCTGCGGATAAGACATTTGTCTTCCCGGAATAACTTCAATTGAGCAGAAGTATTAAGTTCATCATGTGTACTCGTTGTGATTTTAAATGTATGTCTCCTTCCCCCTTGCTGGTTTTGATACCTCAGAATCAGCAACACATTATTCATACCAAATATTCTTGAAATAGAGAAGAACAAAAATTAGCTCAGATGAATCTTGTGAGAATCAACTGCTATAGAAACTCTCTCTGACTATCTTTATCAACCCATTCGTAGACAATTTGAAGTGACCACTGAAGAAGAAAACCCGTTATACCAAACATGAAACTGAAGTAGAATTCCCCGCATTTGCATCTTAAGCTTGCACTAATGTTGGAAGAGCGGTGTCGAGAATTTATGCTTCAAGAAAATCTCTAAGTACTCCATACTCAACCAAAGTATGAGACATTAACACGTCTTGCGATTATCCACAGCGACATTTGCGTGTGTCACTGAGTAAAACTACGTTACTCCTTAAAATGATAGTTAACCAGGTCTTCAACCATCCATCCCGACAGCTGGTAACTAGATAAACCAAGTATTCAACTCAAATTCTTAAGCCCGAGCAAGTTAAGAACACGCCTTTGTTGAAATTCAACTTCAATCTCAAATAAGTGATAAATTATTAACTCTGAAGTCATCAACTTATGTCAAATTCCCAACACGTGAAAACAACATACAATCGGATGTACATTGACTCACTGAATGAACCGAAACAAATGATTCCTCAACATCAATGCATTCTTCCTAAAGGTATACATGTAGAGACTGATCTGGAAGATTCACCAATAATGTCTTCGAGCGGATGAGGTAGTTATTTTCCTTAATGTTCATGTGGTTGATTTATAGCGTGCACATTGAGAAGAACAATAATCCGTGAAGATTTGGCAAAGGAATACCAAAGAGCGGATCATTATTCATGAACAATAATCCATGAAGATTTGGCAAAGGAATACCAAAGAGCGGATCATTATTCATGAGTGCAACTACAATGATAGTCATTAACAACGCTTTGAGGAATAACTGGAGATTGGGCTGCTTGAGTAGTCTGAGAAGTACTTCTTAGATGATCAACATTCGCTCGTGGTTGGAAATACTCATCAAACATATCTTGAACCAATGAATCCCAAAACAATAAATCCCATTTATCCTTAGTAAGTGAAACATTAGGCGTTGGAGGAGAGTCATCAAACATTAAGTCATATGACCATTATTCAAACATCCATCATCATGTAGTATGTTCACTCTTCTCCCCCTCAAAAATTGCATCCGAAGTTGCCATTTTTGATTTAACAAGTGAATAATAATGTACACCAATGAACGTATATCCACTTGAGGGTAGAAAGAGCGTGGAAAACCATGAAGCTTGTTGATGAAGAATGTCGATGAGAATGGTCATACACATGAAGATTTCTCTTCTTTTGAAGATAAAGCGCATTGAAGCATTACACTTTCTTTCTTTGAAGAACGGGCCTGAAGTGTTATCTGCAGACGCCATAGTGTTGAAGAATGAGGCCTGAACTGATGTGAACAGACGTCGTAGCCGATTGAATATCAATGTTGAGTAACTTGAACCCGTGAGTTATGAGATATCAATCCTTTTGTTATCCATACTTTAAGCCAGTCCATGTATTGAAGGATCGAAGTATCTGCAACTGAGTAAGGATTACCTGCACTAATATTACAAACTTGATTGCATATATTATGGTTAGTAACATCGTATCCAAACCCTTTGGGGTTTCACGGTCAACATTGAGAATGCCATTGGTAAACATCTTTCCTATAGGTATCCACCTAAGTCCAGCATCCTTAAAAATTCTACCAGATGGTATCCGCTTATGGCAAGGTCTAGGATTGCTAGGCTTCTTATGCATAGTGAGAGACTTATCCTTATTCCTAGTTTCCAAAGATTTAGCAGTTGGTAACCATCTAGGTGAGGCTTTTGGTTTCATTTGCTTCATATGCACTGTGGATGACTTAGTGTAAATCCTAGACTTAACAGTTTGTACCATTGCATGATTTACTTTCTTCGGGATTTTGTGAAACATTTATCATGATTAGCATTAAAGATACATTTAAGACACTTTGAGCAAACAGCTTGTTTGGATTCAGAAATAGATCGAGATTTCTTAGAGTGATCGCTATGGAATAGCTTTAATCGAAACGCAACTACTCTTAGATGTACGCCAATCCCTAGTCTTTAGGTTAGTGTTCCTAGGTAATGGTTTAGAACTACTAGCAGTGCCTTGAAATCTTGAAGAATTCATCATCCTGGGTCTTGCACCTAAAATTTCTCTTTACGATTCTCAGGCCTTCTTTCTAGCCATTTCAAGATAAGAGTTCTTATACAAGTCATTCATATCAATTTTCCTAGGCAAGTGAGGTGAAGTGACTGGTTTTGTCAAAACTTGTTTAGCATCAACTTGGGAGGCAAACCGCGTTTTTGAAAATTTTGGTCGATTCGATCTAAAGCATTCGGTTGTCTAATAACTGGTTTCCCCAAGTTTGATGGTTTTGAAAACTTAGTGTTCACACTATTCCCTGTTGTTTTTCTGAGCTCATTTTTAAAGCAACAATGGCGAAACTCTTTTCCTGAAGTTGAGCTTTGAGATCATCAATTTTAGCTATCAAAGAGTTTGTTTGTTCCATTGATGTAGTTGTAGCTTCTTTGATAGAGTCACTTAGTTCTATGTGATGCTTTCTCAAAGACTCATTTTCCTTTAGTAATTTGGCCACATAAACCGCTAATTCATCATTTCTCATTTGAATATCATCAATAGCATTAATATCAGAATTACTTGTAACCAAATTACTTTTCACATGCATATCAGAAATATGTTTCTTCAATTTATTGATGGTTGAGTCTTTGTCTTGAAGCTGAGCTTTCAAAGTGTTCATTTCAAAAGTTCACGAATTGTGAAGTTCGGATTTTTACATGGTTTGTTAATTTGGAAACTTTCTTCGTTACTTTGTATTGCAATTTCAAGTGAAATGCAATGTTTTTCAAGATTTGAGAGTTTGTTTGAAAGTTCATCAAAAGCCCTTTTATCAACCATATCATTTGTTTTGAAATTATTAGACTCAGCCTCAACCAAGGAACATTTATCAAAATCATGTTCAGATTGAGATCGTTTGTTTAGGTACATTAGCTGATGCACTATGTTGAAAAGATAAGGGTACCTCATCACATGAAACATGTTCATTTATCGGTCGATATCCGCATCCACATCATGTGTAACAAGAGTCCTGAACCACTTGGATGTTTCAAGCTTATCCGCCTCGAGCCTATATGTATTCGGTACCAACTGATCCATCATCTGATGCTTTACCCATCTCAACACTACAATCTCTTGATTGCATTTGACATTCATTCACCAAACATTCATTCACCTCTCGACATCTGTATCCACATCTTGTCCGACATGAGTTACTGAACAATTTGTTGCATCATTCTTTGTTGTCTCTGTTATTCTGCATTCAGCAACATCCGATCTTTCAACTGATACATTACCCAACTCATCATAACAATCTCTTAACGCACCCGGACACACATCCACTTTTTCATCTTTCTGAGTAACTTCCTCAATATACTTCACTTCTCCACATTATGCATGATATGAATAAGTGTCTCAATGAAGATGCTAATTTCCATTCCGTGTGTCTCTTTGAAAGATATTTGGTCAAGTCTTGATCATAATCCGATGAATATTCCCCATTGATGAATGGCTGAAATTGTTTGTGGATCACATGAAGTGTAGCACTGGAACAATCCTTTTGAACCTTTTCTTTATCAAGTTGTTGTTCTAATTGTTCTAAGTTCAATAGTAATGTTCCCGTTAAAGTGGATAAATCTTGACGGAAAAGGGCAATGCATGTTCGTTCCATAGTTGTAGATGTGAGTAACATGAGGTGTGAATGAAGTTGTCGATAAGGTTCAATGCAAATTTCCTTACCTTTTGCAAGAGCATTCTGTAACCTTGACTGGTGCATTTTTCTCTCTTTAGATTCTAAACACGGAGATTTCACATCCTCATTGATTGATTCCATCATTCTTAACCGTTCGATTAGTAGCATACATTATCATTGTTTTCCATAGCATCATACGATTTTAAGTACTTCAAATGATGGGTCAGAGTGTAAGACATGATGTTGTAATATACACGGGATTTTACAAGTCTATGATTTAAACCGAGAAATAGATTCTTTCGCGGGATTTTACTAAAATCAAGACCAAACCGTTAAGCAATGACTAATGGAACGTGTTAAGATGACTGAAGGATTGTCACAATGATATACAATTGTGTGTTAGGACTTAGGATTGTTTGTAGGATTAGCAGAGATGTTGTTTGGTTGAGATTTGGATTGGTTTATGCTCGCTTTTACGGAGAAATTTAGGTCTAAAAATATAAAAACCTCAATAACTTCTGTTCGGAGCAGATTTAGGCCTTGAAGGTTGTTTATTCGGCGTGCCATTCTCCTCATTCTCACGGTCGTTTTGAAGGGTAGAACGCTGAAAATGGAGTTATGGATCAAAAGTTATAGCCGTTTGAAGTTTTGTCGGGAAAAGTCAACAAGTCGCTAAGAATTCTTGAACCAAGTCGCTAAGACCCAAGTCGCTGGACACAAGTGGCTAAAGCACCAAGTGCTGCTACCGATCAAGTTGCTAAAGAGCAACTCGCTAAGGTCCAAGTCGCTAACACCAAGTCGCTAGACACAGTTAAGTTGCTAAAGAACAACTCGCTAAGATCCAAGTCGCTAGTATCAAGTCGCTAACAATTTACACTACAAATCGCTAACAATTTCTGAAGCAAGTCGCTAACCTTACCAAGTCGCTAGCCGTAGTGGAGAATCCACTAACTTGTACTATTTGTCGGCTTGTCTCAATAGACAAGTCGCTAGGACTCAAATCGCTACCACTTCAACTACAAGTCGCTACCAAATAACAAAGCAAGTCGCTACGAAGAAAATTAATCCAAGAACCAAGTCGCTAGGAAGAAATGTTCAAAAAAACACCACTTTTCAATCCAAAAACAACCCAACCACAGTGATTCAAGCCTTCCAAATCAAAACCTAAACACTTATGATGATTCTAAACACAAAAGTACAATCAAAATCCAAACTTTAACACTATAAATGATGCAAATGACGTAAACTACTCTAAACTCATTCAAACCCAAAACCTTATGAAAACCACTAGAAATCCAAGAACATGAAAGATTAGTGATCAAACCTGGCTCTGATACCATTTGTAACATATTGGATTTCATAAACACACAAATAAGCTCAACAATGGATCGAATAGTATAGAGTTTAGGGAGAGAAAGTGGGATCCTTTCTAGAGAGAGAAAGTGAAAGAAAACATAGAAGGTTAGATTAAGAATGAGAAAGGTCCAACCCTCTACCTTGGGAGGTAGAGGGTATTTATAGTTACAAACTAAACGTCCTCCTTCGGATGTGGATCAGGCATACAGTGGGTAAAGACCCGTCCTTCCTCCACGGTGTTGCTCTAAACTAAATAACTAACTAATAAAACAGTAAATAACGATATGTCTACGAGCTAACTTATGCTAGATTATATTTGGGGTGACCGAATCTTCACTATGGAATTTCTAATTCCTAACACATTAGGGTAGACCATAGGTATAACGAGACACTATAAATATTAAGACCAGTCAAGAAAACCTCGCATCAAGTTTTTGCGCACGTCGGGGAGTTATATTAGGATTAATATTAAGTCTTTAATTTCGTTTTAAACTTTTCTCACGATCATATTTCAAGTTTTCAGGTACCACGGAAGTTGTTAACATCGATGACCTCACTCTTGAGGAATACTTGGCGTTGACAAGAGCGGAATAAGGGCCGAGTCTCGTAAGACCGGCAATTGGAGCGGATGTCCGTTTCGAAATCAAAGACCAATTTATGAGGGAACTTCGTGCTAACCCTTTTCGGAAGCAGGGACGAAGATGCATATGAGCACGTTGAAAATGTCCTATACATTGCAAGCCTTTTCAACATTCCAGGCGTATCTCATGATGCTGTTATGCTAAGGGTATTCCCAATGACTCTTACTGGAGCTGCGAGAAGATGGATCGAAAGATTGCCCGCCAGGGCAATTAATACTTGGGCTACTTAGAAGCACTTTATTCGAGATATTGTCCACCATCGAAGATTTCTAACCAACTTTTGGAGATCCATAATTTCAAACAAGAAGACGACGAAACGTTGTATCAAGCCTGGGATAGATACAACGATCTCCTTTACAAGTGTCCTACATATGATCTGAACAACCAGCAGAAGGTCAACATTTTCTACAAAGGAATTAACGTAACTACAAGGCAACTGCTGGATTATAAAGGATCAATCCCGAACATGACTCCTACTCTTGCATTTGAAGCCATTCAAAAAATGGCGGATCACTCTAAAAAATGGCACGACGGAGGAAGTAAAAGAAACCAAAGCGGAAGTTTTGACGGAATTGCATCAATCGCCAGTAAAATTGAAAATCTTAGTCGAGATATGCTGAAGGTTAGAGAAACCGTTCATGCCATCCAAGTAGGTTGTGAAAGCTGTGGAGGAGGACATCTAACGAAGATTTGTCCTTATGTGGACGAAGAGAATATTGAAGAAGCCAAGTATGGAGAAAAGCGACCATTTTACGGAGATAATCGAAATAGTAATGGGTATCGTGGAAATTACAACCATGGGCCTTATGGAGAAAGAAAGCCCAGTCTTGAAGAAACAATTAATAAGTTCTGGAAAGTTCAAACCCAAAGACAAAAGGAGCAAGATGAATGGTTAAAATAATTCTAGGAAAACACGATAGAAACCTTTCAAACCGCTAACGACACAACCCGAAAAACCTAGAATCCATGGTGGAAAAGCTTAGTGAAAAAGTAAGGATGAATAACAATAAACCTGAAGGATCTAAACCAGCTATGGAATGTAAAGTGATTTTTGCTGATGATAACTCGAAGGTTCATGCCAATGATAATTCAGGGGATGATTTCGTCGAACGAGTTACCGTAACGCCTTATGATTTCGCATAACTATGTTTTTGACAGCGATAACGGGGTTATGAAGAATACTGAGGAAAATGACTCTAACGAATTACGCAGTAACAAGAATCTCAGATTCACGGTAATCGATACGTCGTGGCGAAAATTCCTCTAAGAGGACGAATCAGGAAACGAATGGTCTCACGACATTGACTTATGCCCTCTGCCCAAATCTAAGAAGAAATATCACTGGTGCAAAATGATACCGGTTGCTAAGGGGGATTGGTATGATCTTTGGGCCTCGTGTGACCCGAGAAATGAGGTTTGCAATGGAGGAAGCAATAAGGATAGGATCAACCATAAAAAATTTATGTGGCCTGCATATACTGATGATGAGAGACTCGAGAAATTCTCCCTTGAAGATGAAGAAGAGCCACTTATCACTCACTGGTGTACTCCGGTCATCATTACTGACGAGGAGTCCACCACGAGCATGGCCTACATGCAATCCCTCCGTGTAGTATTGCAACCGGGGATAGTGAAAGAGAGGAAGAGTGGACAGGCCCTCATGAGCGTGAAAGACATTGTATTAAGTTCGGTGACTTGGCATTTGAGGACTGGTACGCAATACAATTAGGAGATGCCAAGATTAATCCGAATCTTCTTAAGAAGCTAAAAATTGATTACGAGGAGCACATTCGGAAAAATGAAGTGGCTAATAAAGACATCTACTGTATAAATGAGCATTTAAGTGAAACTGACAACATGGAAATACGCAGTCACTGGTGCGAAAGAGTAAAATCTCCTGGGAAATTTTCTGGGCGTCATGTAACCCGTATGACGATATGTGTAACGGAGGAAGCAGCTCTGGGAGAATAGGAAAAGATGAATTATTTTGGTCCTCAACCAATGATGAAGAGAGAACGAGTTTGCCTTGGCTGGACAATCTAGGATTCGATAGTTGGGTAAAGATTAAGTATGGACATGTGGATACGTTAACCAAAGAGAAGATTTTGAAGGAGTACATGGATCGAGAAAATTCAAACAATGAAAGTCTCAAAAACACGAGTGAAATAACAATTGAGAATGACAAGGAGTTGGTTAGAGATGAAAAAGAAGAGTGCAAGCGCGTACTAGTGGAGAATCTGCTCGATGAAGAATGGTTCAAAGGTACTGCTTCTAATGATGATGACATTGAAGGGATCCTAGATTACCTCGAGTTTCAAGGTAATGAGGAGTTTACTGATCCCGACGATGAAGCTTACGAGCAAAGGAGGTGCAAACTCCTTGGGATTCCCTACAAGAGACCACCACCTATTATTGTTGAAAAATACGAATTCACTCGCTACCACTTGGGACCTGAGGAAAAATTTTGTGAAATCCAGAAAATCGAAACTAATAAATACCCGAAGCTACTCTAATGTCTGGATGAGGCATAACTTGATGAAAGATATTGAAGAGGTCGGGAAGTCCAAAGGCCCCATAGAAGCCCCCGGCTCTAAGTCTAAATTAAAGACTCGTAAATAAAAAAAAAAGTGCTCTTTCGGAGACAACCCAATTATCCATTTCTTTTGTTTTATTTTCATTTCTGTAGGGTTTTGTGTTTTCTAACTATTTTTGCAGAAACAAGGAAGTAATTGCTTCTGCTTTGCCGTTGTCTTTTCTGAACAAAGTTACGGCGTAACTCATATTGGTGATTACGCCGTAACCAACCTTTTAGCAGCAGAATTCTTGACGCATTACCAATTACGGCGTAATATCATCTCAATGGTTACGCCGTAACCACTCGCATTGCAGCTTATGTCACGTTTTGCCAGTTACGACGTAACTCCCTTAAAAGAGTTACGACGTAACCTTCCTCTGCTTTAATTCTTTCATTTTAAAATGAAATAAATTTGTATTAGTATTTTAAATGAACTTTGTGGGTGTGTTCCCTGTAAACCCTCACGAGACTTCACTCGTCCACTTGGGACACCAAGTGGTTTAAAAGGCTTGTTGCATATGCTAAATGCAACCGTGATTCCTACGAAAGTGAGTTAGGTTTGTTTTTTGATTTTTCATTTTTCATTTTGTCTTTTAAGAATTATGCTTGTCGGTAGTGTGATTTCAGGGATTGAAGTTTGTTCATGATGCTTATACGAAGGCACGTCTCTTTTTCGTAGGCCTTCCTTCTTTATGGAGCAAATTTCAGGGAAGTTCTCGCTCTAATTCTACCTTTCTCTTCACCTTTATTTAATGCCTAGTACAAAAGGGACTTTGTACAATTCAAGTGGGGGGACGGGAGTAGAATTATCTCTTGAACATTATTTCGCCCTCATTTTTCTAGTTTATTTTGAAAAATTATGCCATTTTTAAAATTTTGACATGTTTTTCTTAACCTAACTAGATTAGACCTTAGCCAAGCACATACAACCCTTGATATTATATGGTGAGATTAGCCTTATCCGTTTCCAATATTTTACCCCAAATTTACCAAATTATGAGTGTCTTGGGTAGCTTGTAAATTTTGGAACTTGGCCTTTGCATCATTTCAAGACCATAGACGAGGTATGTTGAGTTAGCTCGATGTATTTGGACTTTTCAGTTTTAGAAGGCAATATTATAGGATTATCACCCAAACAGCCTACCATTGTGAGTCTATCGATTAGTCACCTCGACTTTTCAACCCCCATGTGAAACCCTTTTGTTGCACTCATCTTTAGTGCAAGATACCCCTAGATACACCCTTCTTAGCCATTCCTTTCATTTTGTTTACCAAATAAACAGTTTCGATACACCTATACACCTTAGCCTACCCTGTAGTCTTTATTTGTGATTAGGAAGTCATCATTTGCCTAAGTTCAAGGTTCGAGTGGAAAGGTTCGGAAATCATGCTTTCATCGACAACATTTCTGAAGATCATTGAAGAAACCCCGAATTCCCATTGTTCATCTCAAGTGGGGGGATATTATGTTTTGTATTTATTGTTATGTTGAAAAAAAAATGATTCGAAAAAAAAATAGTTGATATGATTATGTTATTGTAAAGTGCAATGTTATAAGCACTGTAGTATGAGCTTTACTGATTTAGTATCGAGGAGGCCACCTCGGTCACATTTGAATATTGGAGTTGGTAGTTATGCCAACAGTTGGAGAAAAGGTAGTGTGCCCATCACGACGTCCTCTAATGACACATCTACCTTATATTTCATGATCCGGTTTCTTGACTTCAAAGCTTGAACTTTGGGCGGACGGTAAGTGGTGATGACTTAGTTATAGATTTAGACTACCAGCTTGTTTTTATTTTACACCAATTATATATCTCATGTCTTATCCTACCCTTTAGTCATGACGCGTGTCTAGGTGATGCAGCGAGCAATCTTTGGTGTCTTGGCCATGGATTTGGTCATGTATCATTGATTTTGTCCACTTCGCCGTGACATGTTAGTAATGACGAGTCACCCCTTAACCTTTGTCGCGTATACCCATATTTCCTTCGAGAATTGTTTAGCCCTTAACTCTAGTAGTGGAGATTTGTGTAACCACCAAGCTTATGATAGAATACATGCTATGACTGTGCGATTGAGTGATCACCCCGAAATTGACACTTAGAGTAGTTGAGAGATTTGAGTGTTTTGTTCCCCTTTCGTGAGGTGTTCGGCTTTGTTTTATTCTAGCATAAGGGATTTGTAAACTTATATTTTCCAGGTTATGGGAGATATCTTTTTAGGAATCTTTCTAATAAGGTCTACTTGAGGGCAAGTAGAGTTCAAGTGGGGGGATATTTGATAACATCAAATAGTCCTGAATATTAAGTGTCAATTTCACCCGATAATGCTTGTAATTTATATCATTTATATGGATTTACGTTTGTTTTCCATTGTTTTCCACTTTCAGGTAAATTACGAGCATTGGAGCTAAAGAGACGCGGAACTGGAGAAATATCTAAAGATTTATCATAGTATGCTATTTTGAAGAACTTACGGCGTGACTCATCTCTCACATTACGCCATAACTATTACGTGACCCAGAAAACCAACTTATCATAAGGTTACGGCGTAACTCTTCCCAAAGGTTACGACGTAACTGCATTAGGTCAAATGAGGTTCCACGCCGCTGATACTTACGCCGTAACTATTGCATCTCTTACGACGTAACCGAGTTTATTGAAGACTACGGCGTAACCACTCATAAGGTTACGCCGTAACTAGCAGATCTAGTGCATTATTCGAAGAAATAGAAGGTTACGGCATAACTCCTATATTAGTTACGCCGTAACCCAGATCTGGCCTACAAATACCCCACGAATTCCAGCATTTCTATTCATTCCATTCAACACACAACACATAGAGAAAGTGGGAAAAAGCTCAAGGCATGTCTAGAGGAGCATATGGAGCTGTCTCCAAGGGAGAAATCACTCCCCTACGATAAGCATTAGCGTTTTATATTTCTTTTACTTTCAATTCATGTATTTCGTACCTTTGAATATTGAATTGGTTTGCATGATTAATATGAGCGGCTAAGCACCTTTTGGTGCTGGCCTAGTTATGATTCCTTAATTGTTTTGTTTGCGTTTACTTTACTTCCGTACAATTATTTCTAAGTGTATGCATGCATAGTTTATTGGTAGCCACCCTTGGTTCGGTAGTTTTGAATGGCGATAGAGGTCAATTGCCTAGGAGATATGACCAACAGACCCTAGGTGATCGGACTGAGATGGGAAGGGTAAGATATGACCAACTGACGACCATTTCTACTTGTGCGATTTGACCAGCTGATCACCTATCGTTTGGATGAACTTAAGAATTAGGGGGTGCGTGTCTAAGTTTCTAACGGCCAGGCATTCACTATTATAAATCTAGCAAGTAGCGGTACTTAATGACTTGGCTTAGGGGACTAGGAACAACATGATTTATGAGGGGACACTTGACTTCTCCTGTGGTGGCATCTTTGCTGATAGGTTAGGGCGAATTGACCAAATGATGTCCCCTCGACTTTGACCCCACCTGAAGTAATTGGAAGTAAGTAGACGTAGACATAACTAGCTAGGAGGATTAACTAGGTTAGCACCACTTTCCTTTATTGATTTCCCTTTACCATTTATCTGCTTTTTTTTTATTCTGCTTTAGTAGTTTAATTAATTAAATCCCTATGGAAACCTTTATTAATATGTGACACCTAGACTTAGTAATAATCCAACGCACATAGCTCTTGGGACGACCTCGGCTTTACCGTTTGCTACACTATACACGACCGGGTACACTGCCCGTTAGTGCACTAGGGTAGACCATAGGTATAACGAGACACTATAAATATTAAGACCTGGTCAGTAAAACCTGCATCACTCTCTTACTTTCTCTCTCTAAGATTTATGTTTTTATGTGATAGAATGGTGACCTAACAGAATTAATACGTGTATGTCCGGATTCAAACTCGAGAGCACGGGATTGCAAACTTTACGTATAAGTATTAAAGAGAACGACTAATAATGAAAATAGAGGACAAGAAGGTTTCAGAATCTCCTTGTGGGATCGAAACCAATCGATTAAGGGGAAGGAAGACCCAATCCTAACCTAACTTGCTCTCTAAGTTTTCATACTATATATACAAGGCCTATAATTCATTCTTGGGTATCCTTGTATCACATTAGCAAACCCTAAACTTATCTCTCTCCCTCTTGTGCTCCATTCGTCCGTACACCCTAAACCTATTAGGTTTCGGTTTGATTGCAACATATAAGTATTTGATTTTGCTATTGTGTTTACAAGAACTAGCATTCACATTAAATTGATATTAGTAGGTGTGTACAAGAACGTGGTGCAAACACACTATTGTTTGTTACTTGGTTAGAATCGGAAAAAGTTAACGGTTGATTCGCATAAACCATATGAACCCTAATTAGGGTAATTAGGTTTTTAATCTTGCTTCGATTCGTTATTTCTTGGACTTGCTAAAAGGTACGCAAAATTTTAATATTAAGTTAGTTA
This sequence comes from Chrysanthemum makinoi, assembly GCA_910596185.1. Lineage (NCBI taxonomy): Eukaryota > Viridiplantae > Streptophyta > Magnoliopsida > Asterales > Asteraceae > Chrysanthemum > Chrysanthemum makinoi. The sequence goes on from OU343222.1 coordinate 343,590,325, forward strand.
ATTACAAACATATGTTTAAATCTTCCGTTGCGTGCTTTGATGTTTAAGTGTTTTAATTTATAATTGTCATGCTATTAAATTTCAACAGTGGAATCATGAGCCGTTATATTGTGTAATTAATTACCGAAACACCTAAAAAACGAATATTGTATTGTTGATACGCTTACAAAGCGCGTTCGGGGTCAAAGGAAACTTCCTTTTCTTCGAGCAAGTTTTTCAACCACTTAGGCAGTGAACCTAATCGTTGTAGTGTAGTATTAGGGTAAGCCTCGGGATTGATATCGTTCTCTAGGGGAATATGAATGCTAGTGAGAAATTACTACGCTAAGGTTGGGGTTGAGGAAGATTATTTTTTATCTTTTTTTATATTTTATAGAAAACTGAAATTACGAATATCGGGGTATTTGATTTGGGGGGTGGTATTTCTACCGATTACTCTACTATTATCTATTCTAATTAACTAAGCTAAGGGGTAGTCTATGTCTAATTGATGTGTGCTCGTATGATGATTAAAAATATGTTTACCTAGATGCTATTACTCCTTAGTTATCTTTTATTGATGGTTGAATTGTCACATCATTATTCTTAACGTGTTGTGTCTTCTAAGGTCGTAGGGTATGCTTTTTTCCCTAACTCTTTGAGGATACCTTAAGGTTATTGCCTACAAAATCTCTAGGATTCATAAACTAACTCTAAGGCTATCTTTGGATTTTTAGCCTACAACAACTCTAGGCGATTATAAACAAATGTTCACAAAGATTACTCAAGCATTAAAAACATAATGATGGCCTATTGCAATCCTAGACCAAATACAATTAAGATAAGAGACAACCAATCAATATTCAATACCTAGGTTTCATAGATCTAAGCAAACACACAAATAAATTAGCCGGACATGGTAAACATGCAAGCATACACACATACAATCGAAGACATAATTAAATCAATGAAGTAAATTACTTATCTTGTTGTAAAATAGGGTATGAGAACCCTAAGATACTGCCCAAGACAGCCAAAAATCGGTTTTAGGTTTTACTCCACAATTCTACCTCTCTAAAATTCTGAAAATTCGAATTCTATATATAGAGTTACAACTGCGACGGCGTCACTCTTTAAATGTGACACTGTCGGATCGCCGCCATTAGGGTTTCGTATTGACCAAGTCAACCTTGTGACGGCGTCACTTTGTGGTTGTGACGCCGTCGGCTTCATCTTCAGACGCCATCTGAATATGGATCTAGGTCATCTGAGTTGTGACGCCCTACTCTTTAAAGCCTGATGCCGTCAGGTACAAAATAGCAATTTCACTTCTGAGTCGTCGCAATTAGAGGGACGGTATCGCCCTTTATCTTTGGCAGCGTCGGTGCGCGCGTTTCCAACAGCTTGAGTGTCTTGATCTTGACTTTGGCCATTTTCTTCACATATTCACGCCTTTTCGTCCAAATAAGTGTCATTCCAGCATTTTGCCTTCAAGAGACCTAAAAAGTGAAAAGGAACGAAATTAAGCAGTAACGGATATAAAAGTAGTCGATTAAGGGCTTAAATGACCCCTCAAAAGTGTATCTTTTAAATCCTTATCAAATATCCCTACACTTGGTATTTTGTCCTCAAGCAAATGTGCTTTTAGCCAACTAATTTATAAGTTAGGGGTCATGAAGCATTAGTTGAGAACAATTCACAACTAGCACGGAAATTACATACTAGCACCTCACAAGTGGTGTTTGGATACTCTCATCTCTCAAGTGTATATGAAATATATCAAATTGAAAATGGAAGATAAACACTCATTAATCGGTCCTAGTACATAAATTACCATAGGCTTGAGACTAGATCAAACCTCCATCGCTTTGGCGTAAGCACCTAGGAAAAACTATCCAAAAGGTCTTTTAAAGGGTTGTAACGTTACGCTTACGGTAGGGAAATAAAGGGTTTGGTTGGACAGGCGATTTAGTGGTGGCAAGTCAAAAATCTTTATGTTACAAGCATGAGAAGAATAGCGTTGCTAAGCCAAGACTCGACACTCTAAACTCTAGATAACTTTGAAACAAACAAACATAAATATAAAGATAGATGTAGGATGGTAGCCCGTATGTTTTTTCATTATTTATTTATTTATTTATTTTTTCAACACTCTTTTTTTTCGATTTTTTTTTCATACACTTTTACTCTACCATCCTCTACGATAACATCAAAATATAAGGGATTTATAGACACATCCCTACACTTGAGTTTTTATTACTCTAACAATAATTTGACCCGAATTGAAAAGATCAAATCACTTGGAGTACATTATTATGTAAATAAAGGGAATTTGAATTTAACGTTCTTTCCCGTCACTCCATAAAATTTAACTTCTCCCATGAGTCCCAATCGTCCCAAAACTGTATACAAAGGATATGACTCGACTTAGCAACTTATGCAAGTAACTAGATAATTGAACTAAGGGTTTAGTATGATAACAATAATGCACTAAAAGTGAGTGCATACAAGGTAGGCTAAGGAGATTTGGGTGTACATTTGGGAGTGGATTGTAAACAATGCTCTTCATTGATATTCCGGAAAACCGAAACATCACGAGAACCGCGAAAAGGATAGGCTCTGAGGGGTTAACTAGGGGTATCGTGTACTAAATATGAGTACAACGCAAGGGTGTGGGGGAATTACTCAACCGATGTGGAAGAAGTAATTATAATACGGGTATCAAACAAGGGTTATCCTCATGCCTCTTATCATTTAGTTATTCCTAAATACACAAGTGTAGTCTCACTAGCGATCTCGGAATGCATCACAAAACAAGTTCTAGAATTTATTATACTACCGGTACACTCTCGAAGCATTAAAGATGAATGGTTTAATTCCTACAAATCTAGCTAACCTCACATTTTTGGGGTGGAATTTGAGTGGTAAACGGTTTTTGTGCTAGTCATATAACTTCATATCCATGAGACGCTTTATTAAGACTAATGGCCTACTCTTACATGTCGTGAAAATTTTTAAATTTGGTGCCAAAATTACCCTAACCGATATTTCTCATGGTTTATTACACAAATGAAATTGGACAAGGAAAATAGTCAAGGATAAGCATAGTTTCAAAGTTCCCATTTTATTTTCCCTCCCTACACTTAAACTGAAAATTGTCCCAAATGTTCCCCGAAAGTATCAAAGTTATGATAATGGAAGGTAATTAAAAGCGAAAAAAACTAATACTCCCCTGATTAGCTCGGTAGGATCCGTGTGAAGTAGTGGTTAAATTCTTTTTCAAGAAGAATGTATGCGTGAAAAGCTCCATCCAATCTTATGTATCTTTTTCTTGATAAATAAAACACCCTGACACTTTAAGAAAACAGACGAAACCTTCGCGTAAAATCGGCGGTAACAATATATATGACTCTACTAAACTAGGATATAATGCTTGTGGAATGGATGTTTGCAGGTTTTCTTGAAAATTAAGACCTGAGAAATTCCAAAAATTTTATAAGAAGCACAGAGAACGAGAGAAAGTAAGATAAGCTGTTTTACGCTCCTCCTGCCGTCGTCAGGTAGTGAGTCTGACACCGTCAAGTTATCCTGACCGATACTGGTTTGCTCTGTGTTTTTCTGGAAAAATTACATCTTTAGAATCTAGAAAAATTCATACAAAACATCCATTATGACTCGATACAAGCATTTGACTCTAACAAACACACATATATATCTTTTCAACAATCATAATTCTCATGTTCACGTTCTTTTGAAAACGTGTGTAATTTTCCCTACACTTATCCCTTATGTAAAATACCTTTATATGTAATTAAGAGGAGGTTAAAGACAAAATAAAGCATTTTCACAAATTCAAACATGAGAATAAACAATCAATGAAAAGATATACGGCACACAAACAAGCGAATAATTAAGCATGGGTTGCCTCCCACGAAGCACTTTTCTTTATTTATGAGTTTGCAGCTAGACTCAAAGTCATGCTCCTACGTACCTATGTAAGTAAGCTTATCCTCCAGAATGTCATAAGGATCAAACTTATCAATTAAGTTCCTAGTGGTACGATTAGTTCGGTATGCCTTCTCAAACTTTTCTCCATCGGGGTCATAGATCATCATCCTAATGTGCCACTCTCCATTACCATCACTAGGTGGTCTATCCCAATTCCACTTATGTTTAGGCTTATCGCTCTCAACTTTCCACTTATTCATGACAAGGTTGACGGGCAAGCTTCCTAGGAACTCAGTCATCTTCCTAAATACTAAGGCGTCCTCGAACGGGTTCACTTCCATGTCCCTATCCAATTCTTTTTCATGGAAAGTTGCTCTACTAGCAAAGGCTTCTTCGAGATAGAAAGGTCGTTGGGGACCTATGAAGTCTTTATTAATCCAAGGTCCATATCTAGATGACGTTCTATCCAACCTGATCTCATGGGGGATTTCCTCCTCCTTGTAGTAAATATGCTTTTTGACATCGTAAATTGACCTAGCACTCCCTTCTCCTACCACTATTTTAGCTAAGAATCCCCTTCCTACTAACAACGGGCATGTCGGGTCCTTATTCATGTCTAGCACATGAAAATCCGCCAAAAGAGTCAATTCACCTACGTGTACTACCATGTCTTTTATTATCCCTACCGGATATGCAATACTTCCGTCCGCTAGACCTAAGATGGTTTCTGTTGGTTCTATCTTACCTAGGTTAAGGCTTCTATGGAGGGACAACGGAACAAGATTGATGCATGATCCTAAGTCGGCTAAAGCATCGAAAGGTTTGGAGGTTCCAAGCCTACATGGAAGAGTGAATAGCCCGGAATCATCTAACTTCTTAGGTAACTTATTTTGCACAAACGCGAACCCATGTTTTCCTAGTTTTAGTTCTTGCTCATATTTTTCTTTTAAGGCATTGTAATAAGGTACATGAGCTAAGACTTCAAGAACCGGTTTTTCTTGGTGGAGCTCATTGTACTCCTCCTCTAGATTAGGTTTGGGTTCTTGGTTGATGGGTTTTTCAAGGGTTGGTTGTACCAATGGTACGGGTCCTTGGTACCTCATTTGGGGTCGCTTGGAACCCATGTTGATTGCATTTACCGAGTGGACCTTTGGGTGTGAGGGGCATGGATGTGCAAACTCCCATGGTGAACAAGAACATGAAGTCGATGAAATCGAATTCACTTTTGGGTTCTTTATAGTATCACTTGGGAGTGCTCCAATTTCCCGGTCATTGAAGGCTTTCAAGAGAGCGTCAAGTTTGTTTGTTATCTCGCCTTGTCGTTGCTTGAAATTGGCTTCAAGCTTAGTCAATCGAGTTTCTTGAGATGACATGAATCTAGACACAATTGCCTAAAGACTAGCGGAGTTCCCGGTATTTGGAGGGTTAAACCTATTAGGTGGACTAGATGAGCTTTGGGGTGGGTTTGAATTCTAGTTCCACTTAAGGTTAGGGTGATTCCTCCATGAGGGGTTGTAGGAGTTGCCTAAGTTGTTTTGTTCGGGCTTGAAAGTGTACCACTTCTCTCCCGCTCCGTTGGTACACGTGGAGGCGTAGTCCGCAAAAGCTTGTTCGGGGAGTCTTGTGTGTTAGGTCTATTATAGATTTGATGATACAAAACAAGAAGAATGAAACATGAAGGACTTAAAGTGACAAGAAGGGAAACTACAAAAAGATGGAGGATTTGGAAGATTCTAGAAGATATGCTTAAAAGAATATTTAGTTTCCTAATTGTATTGTTTCCTAATTATATTATGATTCCTCTTGTAAACCCTAGATGTCTCTAGTATATAAAGAGACATAGGGTCATTAGTTTCAAAGTACGTACAAGATGTAGACGTCTAAAGGTGTGTGTGTGTGGGAACCTAGACGTAGGGAAAACGCCTAGGGTTTAGTGGTTTAGTTAGTTAGTGTTAAAGATCAAGTCTTTGATCTTTATTATTGTTTAGTTAGTTTATGATTATGAAAAACCTTGTTCATAATAATATTGATTCTATGTTTGAATATTCCGCCTTTATTATTATGTGTTCCTAGATATAATATTAGACCTCGTCTAAGAGCTACAACGATCTTCACATGTGGTATCGAGACGGGGCTCGTGATATCTAGGGATCTACAAGGTTTTCTTGAAGAAGAAGGAAGAAAAATTGAAGGCTGTCAAAATTCGTAATACCGCAAAGACTGTTTTCCAGAAGCCATAACTTTTTAATGAACCGTTGGATTGGGCTAAAATTCGAACTGGAGCTTCTTGGTATATCTATCTTTAATCCCACCAAAGGGATTGTCAATCGGAGCTCTCAATCAAAAGTTATAAGCAGTCGAAGTCTGCTGCAAAAAATTCGTAAGGTTACAACAGCACTGTTTTGAAACGATCATAACTTTTTTGTTAACCGTTGGATCGTAACGAAATTTTGGGTGGATGTTCTCTATATATAAATCTAACTTTCCACGAAGGATCTTCCATCGAGCTTTTATGTGAAAGTACTGCTGAAAGTACTGTGTATTTTCAAAATCTTGCAAATTTTAAAATCTTGATGTTTGTTTAAACGCGTCTTGCCAATAAGCTGAAAGTACTTGTTGGAATTTTCAAGGTATCTTGCATATTTAGTTCGAAAGTACTGCGGTTCATAAAAGTATCTTGTTATTGATGAAAGTATCGTTTCGGCTTGATCAAAGTACTTGCTTATGTTTACAAGATACTGCAGATTTTATTGAAAGTACTGCTTATGATTTTTTTTAAAGTACTGGTGTTTGACGAAAGTACTGCTGATTGGATGAAAGTACTGCTCCTTCCCAAAGTACTGCTCATTGTTTATTACGAGAAGATTTTGATTTAAGGGGAAGTCGAGCATGATATTTGGACGACACACACACAGGTTATTGTTCACACACACAAAGAGTTTGGTTATTTATTCTTAAAAGGATTTTAAAAAGGCTCGTTTTGGAGATTTATTGAAGAATTGATTACGAAGAGGATTATTTATCACTTATTTGAAGGTGAAGTGGAATGGCTTGGTTTGTGTTCTTATCATCTAGCTTGTTGAATCTAGCAATGTGTGATTTTTCTTATGATGCTCTATGCACACATTGGCTATCACTTGAAGGAGTTACATTGTAGTGCTCGGTGTCTCATACTAGTTGAGGATTCTTTTCAAGGGATTAGGGTCTACTTATATTTGGTTCGTATAAGTATGGAGTTCAGTGGATAGTAAAGATTTAAGACACAAGTTTGGGAAATTCTACCCTTCATCAAGTTAGATTATATTTGGTTTTCTTCACAAAGTGATCATTACAAGGAGCTTACAGATTTTGAAGAATCAAGAAAATGGTTAACATATGGTTTTTAGGGGAAGCTTATTGTTAAAAGTTTAACCATCTACATGCATCACTCAAGGGGAAGTTTTTGATTTTTACTATTGTTGATCATTATTACTACTGCTAGTTGAAGTTTTCTACTGTTTTGGATCCATTTTTCCTATGGTGCGTAATGGTGGGTGATTTGAAGTATTGGAAGTCTTAGATTGGAAGTATGATATTGGTTCGTGGTGGTCAAGATCATTATTTGCATACGTTCTCTATTTGTTGATAACAAAAAGGGGAAGAGATGTTTGAGTGACATGTTCAAGTCAAGGGGAAGCTTGGAAGACAAGATTGTTTCATTCATGGTGAGATTTAATTATCTCAACTGCTACTCGTCTAGGGAAAGGTACAAGAATGTATTTGTTTTGTCATCATCAAATAGGGGAAGATTGTTAGGTCTATTATAGATTTGATGATACAAAACAAGAAGAATGAAACATGAAGGACTTAAAGTGACAAGAAGGGAAACTACAAAAAGATGGAGGATTTGGAAGATTCTAGAAGATATGCTTAAAAGAATATTTAGTTTCCTAATTGTATTGTTTCCTAATTATATTATGATTCCTCTTGTAAACCCTAGATGTCTCTAGTATATAAAGAGACATAGGGTCATTAGTTTCAAAGTATGTACAAGATGTAGACGTCTAAAGGTGTGTGTGTGTGGGAACCTAGGCGTAGGGAAACGCCTAGGGTTTAGTGGTTTAGTTAGTTAGTGTTAAAGATCAAGTCTTTGATCTTTATTATTGTTTAGTTAGTTTATGATTATGAAAAACCTTGTTCATAATAATATTGATTCTATGTTTGAATATTCCGCCTTTATTATTATGTGTTCCTAGATATAATATTAGACCTCGTCTAAGAGCTTACAACGATCTTCACATTGTGCCATCACGAGTGTCGTGGGGACCACTACACAACTCACAAGGTAGAGTGATTTTGTTCACTTGATGCGAAGACTTAGGATTTTTGTAGGAGCTCATTAGGAATTTGGCTTGATCTTCAAGCTCGAGCATCCTACGGTCGGAAGTTTGTGAGTCAATGGGAGGCAAGGAGATTGCCTTTACGGTTTTGGGCAACTCACGGGGGTCATTCCAACTTTCGTTGTCATAGAGAGCAAGGTCCTCTATTATACCCCACGATTCTTCCATGGTGAGATCACTAAGTTTACCACCGGCTGCTTGGTCGATGGATCGCTTAGTTGAGAAGTTGACATGATCGTAAAAGATTTGGACTTGAAGCCAAAAATCAATGCCGTGATGAGGGACTTTATGGAGTAAGTCCTTGAATCGAGTCCATGCCCCGTAGAGAGATTCACCTTGACGTTGTTGGAACATCAAGATTTCATTCCTAAGCTTAGTAGTTCTCCTAGGTGGGAAAAATTGGGCAAGGAAACGAGTGGTGAGATCATCCCAACTTGAGATGGTGCTGGCGGGAAGTCGCTCTAGCCAATTACTAGCTTGGTCCCATAGAGAGAATTGGAAGAGATGCAAGCGCGTGGTCTCCCAAGTAGTAGCATCGAGGTCGATGGAATCGACGAGTTTAAGGAAATCCTTAAGATGCTGATTAGGATCTTCAGAACGAAGTCCATGGAATGCACATTCGTTTTGCACCAACCGGATAGTGTCGGATCGCATGGCCATAGTTTGGGCTTGGTAAGGAAGCTCAATGGTGTTCCTATAGCCTACGTGGCTTGGTCTTGAGTATTCACCAAGAGTATGGCCTCTTGGCGGGTCATTTGGTGGTGGGTTGATGAGTGGTGGTTGATTATCACCTTCCATGATGAAAAGTTATATGATTACGAACAAAGGTCATGAAGAAGGGGGATAGACTACGAGGAAGCTAAAAATGAGAAAAAATCTTACTTGATAAGAATCAAGCAAAGGAACCTAAACGAGGTGGAAATCTAACTAGCTATTCTATTCCAGCGGCGCCAAAACTTGATAACTTACTACGAGCACGTTCGGTCAAAGGAAACTTCCTTTTCTTCGAGCAAGTTTTCAACCACCTAGGCAGTGAACCTAATCGTTGTAGTGTAGTATTAGGGTAAGCCTCGGGATTGATATCGTTCTCTAGGGGAATAGGAACACTAGTGAGAAATTACTACGCTAAGGTTGGGGTTGAGGAAGATTATTTTTTATCTTTTTTTATATTTTTTAGAAAATTGAAATTACGAATCTCGGGGTATTGGATTTGGGAGGTGGTATTTCTACCGATTACTCTACTATTATCTATTCTAATTAACTAAGCTAAGGGGTAGTCTATTTCTAATTGATGTGTGCATTATGATGATTAAAAATGTGTTTACCTAGATGCTATTAGTCCCTAGTTATCTTTTATTGATGGTTGAATTGTCACGTCCTTATTCTTAACGCTTTGTGTCTTCTAAGGTCGTAGGGTATGCTTTTTTCCCTAAGCTGTTTAAGCGTGGCCGTCATGCATTAGGGTTTTAGTATTGACCAAGAAATCAACCTTGTGATGAACTCACGTGGTTGTGGCCAGATGAATCTGGATCTAGATTAATGCGATTGTGGCCCTACTCTTTAAAGCTCGACATTCAGTACAAAATAACAATTTCACCGGGCGTCAATGAATTAGAGGCGTCGACGCTTTCATAATGACTTTGTCAGTGCGTTTCAGCTGACTTGTGTCTTGATCTTGAGTTTGGCCATTTTATTCACATATTAAGCCTTTTATTAAATAAGTGTCATTCCAGCATTTTGCCTTCAAGAGACCTAAATTAATTTAGCAGCTTTCTCAACTATGCTACTGTTAAGGGCTTAAATACTATTACGTGAAACAACCTTTTGAGGGGTCATTTAAGCCCTTAATCGACCGCTTTTGAGAGGTCATTTAAGCCATAATCGACATTTGTTGGAGCGGCCCGAGGATGCTTTATAACAAACTCAATAATTAATTTGCGGCTTTCTCATTTGACTGGCATAGGGGTTCGAGATTTTAGACCTCATTTGGTTTAGTAAAATTTATCATATGGGACTCTCATGGCTTCTCATGGTTTTGAGTTAGACTTCGGTAGCAAACACTTCCGGGTGTCTCGTTGTGATCCTAAAATAGCAAACAAAGCACCCTTTTAATTTCGAATAAAACTCTAGTAACTTTGACTCTTGATGAGTCCATATGGATACTAACACAAGGCCAAGGACATTTCATGTTAATGAAGATGGTAGCTCGGATAGGCCAAAATTATATAAGTAAAATCAATCGAGCCAAAATATAAAAATAAGCAATTAAGCCATAATAAGCGAAACCATTTGATTCAATAAACAAGCGTTTTAAAAAATCTTTTACGGTTCTTGCGTCCATTCATGACCCCAACCAAACAACAACAACATAAATCCTTTTTAGTTCAGCTTAACACCAATCAATATTTTCACCTTCTTTTATTTATGTGTTGACATGATGAGCAAAAAATGAACATAGTGACATAATAAAATTTCGGATATATAAAATTTACATTAAGGAATAAAAAGATTAATTGACAAAATGAGAATCTTACAATAAGCTCAAGGAAAGGAGCGATTTCCCAAGGAGAACCTAAAAGCTCCAATTAAACAAGACTTCGAATTGAATTGTTTAAACAAATGATTAAGCTTCCTTGCACTCAATTACAAAACCCTATGCCAATTTTAAAAACCCCTTTGCTTTGACATGAACCCTAATTTTTTTGATTGAAACAGGAGATGATGAAGAACCCTTATGAGATTGAATCTATTTATAGGGAGTAAATTGGGATGATAAAAGTGACTCAAGAGAAAACCCAAAACATGTTTCTTCCTTTTTTGAGCTCTTCCTTCCTCGAATTCAGATCAAAACACACCATGTGTGCTTCTAGGATGTAGCCTATACTTATTTGGAGTGAAGACATAAGTGTTTTCTTGGTTTGATACCAAAAGAAAAGAAAGCACATAAAATGGTGCTTTGTGTTTCGAAAAAGAAATGAGAGAAGAGGTTGTCGAAAGCGAAGTAGGCGTGGGAGAGGTGTGTTTATTTATTTTGTTTTGTCTTTATTAAA